>CAUDMG010001339.1:0-600000 GCA_958450375.1 Homarus gammarus | reverse complement strand
ATCTAAGGCAAATCCCATGTCACAGCAGATGAATTACTGGCCATCATAAAAATGTCCAAAGATGCAGCAGCAGGCGAAGACAATATACCAACGAGCATCATTAAAAAAGTAGCCCACTTATTACTACCTGTTTTCCAACACATTTGTAACTCCTCCTTCACTAGTGGTGTCTTTCCTGACAAACTGAAAATTGCTAAAGTTCACCCGGCATATAAAAAATCTGGGGAAAAAGGTCTCTTCAAGAATTACTGCCCCACATCAGTCCTCCCAGTTTTGAGTAAGATACTGGAAAAACTAGCATGTAATAGGGTAAATTCCTTCTGCAATGCCAATAACATTTTTACAGATTCCCAGTTTGGATTTAGAGCTAGAAGATCGACTGAGAGTGCTCTGCTATCCTTTACTAATGACATCTTAAATTCCTTTGATGACAGTCAGTTCACAGTCGGTATATTCTTGGACCTCTCTAAAGCCTTCGATACTATCTACCATACCTTCCTCCTTTCAAGGCTTGAACATTACGGCGTTAGGGGCCCTGTCCCACAATTGGTTTACCTCATATCTGTCCAACAGGATGCAGTATGTCTGCTGTAATAACCACCAATCTGATTCCTCGCCAATCTTGTATGGAGTCCCCCTAGGTTCCATTCTCAGTCCAGTACTGTTTTTGTTGTACATAAACGACATAGTCCACGCCAGCTCACTCATAAAATACATCATATTTGCAGACGATAGTAATATCTATACCAGCAACTTAGACCTCCATTCCTTGATGAGAACTATGAACACTGAATTAACTAAAGTGGGACCGGGGTAATAAGTAATAAACTGACCTTAAACCTCGAAAAAACCAACTACACGATCTTTAACAGAAGGAAAAACTTACCCCCCAGACTTGGTAATACAGTCCTCAAAGGCGAACAAAATACTAAATTCCTCCGAGTTATTGTTGATGAGAAACTTAACTGGAGAAACCACATACATGTCATTCACAGTAAAGTCAATAAACAGTGCGGTATCATGTATCACACTTGACAGTCACTCACTCTCACAGCAATGAAAGAAATTTATCATGGTCTTGTTTACCAACACCTGATACACTGTCAAACACTATGGGGGGCCTCTAGCTCTTCAAAAACACAATCTCTGGTTACTGCACAAAAGAGAGTTGTACGGACAAAGACCTACTTGAAGAAAACAGATCACAAAAACGAAAAATTTGCTATATTGAAAATTTTAAAATTCGAAGATATTAACACCTACTGCTGTGCCATATTTGTTTACAAATCTATTAATCACTTGCTTGACAATAATTACTTCCAGTTCCGGAATAGTCAGAGATACAACTTAAGGCACTCAGAGCTACTAAGACCACCCCCCATGTGCTTCTCTCAGTCCTTGACCTCCATAAAATATCATGGTGTGAAGGTGAGGAACAACTTTCCCCCACCCATCCGAGCAAAGACTACGTTCCCTTCCTTTAAATCATCTCTTAAATAATATCTATTGCCTAAGTATTAATATTTCTTGTAACACCTACCATATCAAAACCGTTATATCGGAAATTATCATGTAAATAGATAAGTAATTACCATTGCAATAAACATAATTGCCAACCAGGCATAATCCTGATAGCTCTGTCCTCTTGTTCAACTTTATTACTGTACACCCCATGTTGTACTGCTCCCCCATAATACTTATGTTTTCCAATTCCACCGTAATTTATGTATATATAAATAAAAAAAATAATAAAATAATAATAATAAATAAATAAAATAAATAAATATTGAAGTGATAACCGTGGTAACATTATGAGATGTTCTTATTACCACCATGCTGTTGTACTATTCCAGATAATACTAAATGTTACATAATACTTCCCTGAGATAAATGTATAGTATATATCAGGTGCCTAAAAGAGAGCTCAGGTTCTCAAATGCCTCAGCCATGTTAATATTGTTATTATTATCCAATCTGTATCTGTGTTTTTCTGGCTAAATAAACTGTTTCAATTCAATTCAATTAAATTCAAGGAAAGTTTCCAGGTAAATAGGACAATGGTAAAGGACAAAGTGGGGCCTTTAAAATCAGGGATAGGGGAAGTGATCGATGACAGTGAGGAAATTAGGAAAGCATTAAACAGCTACTTTTTAACAGTTTTCACAGAAGAAATTCAAGAGGAAATTCCAGAGGTGGAACTGATATTTAGGGGAAATGACGAAGAGAAATTAAAGAAGATCACTATCAGAAAAGAGGATGTTCTTAAGAAGATAAATAAATTAAAGAAAACAAAATCCCCAGGGCCGGATGAAATTTTCCCTCGAGTTTTGAAAGAGCGTAAGGAACAGATTAGCTAACACCTCGTAAATTTATTTACAAAATCATTGGACAAGGGAGTTGTGCCAGACTCGTGGAAACAGGCAAAAGTAGTACCCATATTCAAAAAGGGAGACAGAGCATCAGCGTCAAATTACCGGCCGATTAGTTTGACGTCAGTAGTGGGGAAATTTCTTGAATCAATTATGGCAAATAGCATCCGATCGCATTTAAAGAAAAGCAAATTAATCTACTACTCTTAACATGGGTTTACAAAGGGAAAATCTTGTCTAACAAATCTGCTGACGTTTTTTAGGAAAGTCTTCGAGGTAGTAGATAATGACGAAAATTATGATGTTATTTACTTAGACTTTAGCAACGCGTTTGGCAGAGTACCACATCAGAGGCTTCTGAGAAAAGTTAAGGCTCATGGTATCGAGGGCAAAGTTTTAAATTGGATAAAATCATGGCTCACCGATAGAACACAGAGGGTCAGTGTAGATGGTGTTAAATCTGAGTGGGCCTGTGTAACCAATGGGGTTCCCCTGGGGTCAGTACTGGGCCCATTCTTGTTCATAATCTACATAAGCGATCTAGATACTTGGAACAGCAGTGACGTAAGCAAGTTTGCGGATGACACCAAAATAGGGCGGTAGATTAATTCAGGGCAGGATGCAAATGCACTACAGGAGGATTTAAATAAACTGCAGGAGTGGTCAGAAAAATGACATATGAAATTCAACACCAGCAAGTGCAGCGTACTTAATAGTGGAGGAACAAATACTGTCAATGTATGCAGCCATAACTACATGAACCTAGAGAAGTCGACTTGTGAAAGAGACTTAGGGGTACTTGTGAGCCCGGACCTACGGCCTAGAAAACAGTACGTTAATGTTCTAAATACGGGAAATAGAGTATTAGGTTTCATATCTAGAAGTGTAAGTAATAAGAGTGCAGAGGTCTTTTTGCAACTATATCTTGCGCAAGTCATGCCGCACCTCGATTATGCGGCTCAGTTCTCGTGCTCTTTTTTAGAATGGACATCAATTCACTGGAGTCGATGCAGCGAAGAATGAAGAAAATATTTCTGGGACTTAGAAACCTTCCATATCAAGATAGGTTAAGGAAACTAAACTTGCATTCCCTAGAAAGACGAAGAGTGCGGGAAGATGTGATTGAAGGAATCATCAAAGGCGATATAGATAAAGTTCTTATAATATCCGAGCAGGATAGGACTCGAAGCAACGGATTTAAGTTGGACAAGTTTAGGTTTACGAGGGAGATAGGAAGGAACTGGTTCACAAATAGGGTGGTGGACGAGTGGAACAAGCTTAGCAACTTTGTAGTAAGTGCTTAAAGGCTGGAAAGTTTTAAAAGGAGGCAAGATAAATTCATGGATGATAGAGAGTGGTAGTAACTCTCGACAGGAGATGCCATGCACAAGCCAACCGGCCTATTGCATACTCCTTATTTTCTTATGTTCTTCTTATGTTAATATTACAGCAGTACTAAATACACCAGAACAGACAACAGAACGAGGAACTCATCTGAAACAATTCCTTCGTACATCCTGCATATAAAACATTAAAAAGGCAATACCTGAAGAATACAAATCCTGATTTAATCATACTACACAAGTACATGGATCACTCATAGCCTGTCAGGAATGACCCACAAAATACTATATTCCTAACTGTCCTAACTACACAGAACCCGAAGGTTGTAACTACTAACCTGCCAAGTGGCAGGCATTTACAAGAAACCGAGAAAATCACTCATGACCCGTCAAGCAAGCGGGTCCTCCGCTGTTTATTCATTACTTTTTCGAGGTTCAGGAGTCATATGTGCATTTCTCCACAAACACCTGTAACATGCTTCACACTTAAGTTCAGAATACACCCGTACTTTAAACTGCTACAACATCAACCAATTTTTGAAAAGGAACTCCTAGGTCCCACGTGTGCAATCAGCCATGAGGACGCTGAATCCACAGCTGGACTTGGCTATTTTAATCACATACACCCAATACTGGGGAGATGAATGTCTCCATGTAACCACTAAATATTTTTGGTCCCAGCGTCTGACCCTCCATTCCTCAGTCTGAACTCAGTTGACTTACTCCCAGTACTTCATGGGAAGAGAGCGACCGTCGGCACGCCTAGTTAGGCCAGCTCAGAGTACAACCAGGTGAACCCTGCCCAGCTGATGGAGGGGTTCTACTTTCCCGTTAGTAAGATTTTTCACTGACTGAATGAGGAGATGTGTGGGTGGGTGGCCCTGGCCGTTTCCCGACCGCCAGTTCTGGCTGTCACCTCCAGTTCGATACTGGCCATTGGCCACGTATCCCCTTGGGGCGTTTTCTCCTTTTCCATACCTGCTCCTGCAGTGGAAGCTGAAGTGTCCCTCTTGTCCACACATGTAGCACCTAGGTGGGTTCAGGCCCCCAGCCTGCTGACCGTTTTCTCCCTCGTTAACTCTGGGTCGTCCGGCAAGCGCCTCTCTGTGTCCACCGATCGCTGCTCCACTATTCAAGGACTCTAGCCTGCTTTCCTCCTCTTTCAGCCCCGTGATCCACTCATCTAGACTTCGTTGGGGGCTTTTCCTAATCTCCCCCGCTAGCCAATCCACTCACGACTTCTTGACCCCTTCAGTCCCTGAGTGATAGCATCTCCCAACACGACATCATCATAATTCTGTCCGTTGCGGCCCAATTCGTCACTTAAATCGAGCCTTGCATCATAATATTCAAGGAGCGTTTCGTCGCTCCTCTGTTTCCTAGTTACGATCCTTTGAATGGCGGTGTCGTGTTCAAGTGCTGGCCGGAGAGCCGCTTCAAGTAGCTAGCTAGTTAACTCATCTACCGTTTCCCAATTTCTGCGTGCATTGTATACACGATCTGTCGCAGGCCCCACATGATGCTTTACTATGAATTGTATTCGGCCGGCTTCGTCTCCGTCTATCAGCTTGAGGGTTCGGTCAACCTTTCTTAACCAATTACCTTTCTCTGACCCTGTCCTACCGTCGAACTTAGAAATGGTCAACCCGGGCCCGAAACTAACTCCCGCTCTAGTATTGTGCTTCCAAATTTCACACATTGTCTCTTCATGCTCTGTTTGATACTATGTCTCTTCCCTGGCTCGTGCATCCCCCAACTGAGCAAGATGTTGTCGATGTTCCCCCTCTAACCTTTCCGCCTGATACTCCCCCCTTAACTGCTGCAATTGTGTCTGACACTCCCCCTTTAACTGATGAAATTGTGTCTGATACTCCCCCCTTAACTGTTGAGCATATGCCTCATACCCCCCCCCCCCCCCCCGATTTTGTTCACCACTGCCTGACACTCCCCCTGACTTCCTCCTTTAACTGTTCAATGTGTTCTTGATAATCCCTCCCCGATTTTGTTCACCACTGCCTGACACTCCCCCTGACTTCCTCCTTTAACTGTTCAATGTGTTCTTGATATTCCCCCCCCCCGATTTTGTTCACCATTGCCTACCACTCCCCCTGACTTCCTCCTTTAACTGTACAATGTGTTCTTGATACTCCCCCCCCCCGATTTTGTTCACCACTGCCTGACACTCCCCCTGACTTCCTCCTTTAATTGTTTAATGTGTTCCTGATACCCCCCCTTGATTTTGTTCGACCCTGCCAGATATTCCCCCCTTACTCCCACGAACTCCTCCCCCAGCTGCACTAACTCCTGGCTGTCTCTCTTTCTCTCCAGGTACATCCGTACCGTCAACCATAAAATGCCCATCCCCGTTGGAAGTAAGAGTAGAACTGGGGTCACACTCCATACCGTTTCTAGGCAATCCATGTTGCGTTCATTATCCCAAGCACAGGACTACCAGTCACCAACAAACTACGCTCTGCTACCAGTTGTAACCGGTCGGAATTCTACCTAATGGGGTTTTTGAGTTTTAGTGGATGGTAATGCAGTGGAAGCGCCCCTCAAAGAATACCAAACCAGCACAAACACAATTAATAAAAGTATTTTCCGTGACCGTGGAATAGCTAGTACCTGTGATTGGGGTTAATGAGACGCTCTGGTAAGAGATAACACTTCTATTCCTTCCCACACTACAGACGGAATCAATAATTGAACACAAGCACTAGAGTACTTATTAGCGTAGCTTACAACACTACAATGGGAAACAAAAGTTGTACATGGCATCAACAAAATTATTAAAACATATTAATTGCATCAGAAAAGAACTAATAATGCCGCAGTACTACATACACCAGAACAGACACCAGAACGAGGAACTCATCTGAAACAATTCCTTCATTCATCCTACATCACTAAGTGGCACATAAAACATTAAAAAAATATTATTTGCACCGATGAAAATGCCTTATGTGCATCCGACAAAATTATAGTAACCCCCGAGGAATAGAAATCCTGATTTAGACATATTACACAAGAACATGGATCACTCATTGCCTGTCTGAAATGACCCACCAAATACTATAATCCTAACTGTCTTAACTACACAGAACCTGGAGGTTGTAACTACTAACCTGTCAAGTGGCAGGCATTTACAAGAAACCAAGAAAATCACTCATCTCCCATCAGGCAAACGGGTGTTCCGCTGTTTTTTCATTAGTCTTTCTAGGTTCAGGAGTCATGAGTGCATTTCTCCACCAACAACCCGTAACATGCTTAACACATAAGTTCAGAATACACCCTTACTTTATAGTGCTACAGCATCCACTAATTCTTAAAGAGGAACTCCTACGTCCCACGTGTACAATCAACCATGAGGAACGTTGATTTAAGACCTTTGCTTTCAGTATCCTGGTGGTCCAGAGGTAGCGTTCCCCGGTCACAGTCATGGGCTCGTGAGCTGTGGGTTCGAATCCTGGCAGGTTGAGGTGTTGATTGTATGTAGAAGTCTGCGTGCTTTATTGGGCTAATGTGGGTTGGTCAGTAGCGTTCCCTAGTCCCACCCAGTAGGTCAAGGGTTCGATTCCTGGCTGGTGAGGTCGTTGATTATATGTTCAAAGTCCGAGTGTTATATGGACTAAAAATGAAGTATATATATGGTACCTCGTGTTTCATACCAGCTGGATTCGGTAAAATGCTACTGACACCACATACGAGGCACGGGCAGTTCCCAATGAGGTTCACGGCGCCATCAGCTCGATGAACAGGCTTTGTGTGAAATATAACAAAGTCTAGGACTGCTTTTAGTGTCCTTGTGGGTTGGTCGGTAGCATTCCCTAGTTCCACCCAGTAGGTCGAGGGTTCGATTCCTGGCTGGTGAGGTCGTTGATTATATGTTCAAAGTTCGCGTGTTATATGGACTAAAAATGAAGTATATATATATATATATATATATATATGCTCACTCAACAGAGCATACAATCATTTTTTTTCTTCATAGTGTTTCATTAAACACATTTTTTCCGGAGTTAAAACTGAAGACTTAGCTTTTCGTAAAAAAATGAAAGGGACAAGAGGAGGACCAGCACCAAGTCCTCCAAAGTTCTCAGAGGAACTGGAGGTAGCCGATCCTTGATGTCCAAGGTCTTGGCTGTGGGAATCACATCAGAAGAATTTGGATTGGGTCATTCACCAGTTCACCCCTTTGACGAACAGGCGGAACCCATGGCTAATGTTAAGCTTGGTGAAAATATCTGTATTTCAAGCAATTCATTGTACTGTACAGTATGTATTATTATATTGAAAAACCAATGTTTTGCTCTCTTTTAATTAGTTCAAAATAGCTGGGAGAGTTACTGTATCTCTTGTCCATAAATAGTATGAACTTGAATGTCCGTTTATTTAAAATATTTATCTCATCTGTTGCAGAATTCAGAACTCATTATCCTCCAGCCCTTCCTTCATCTAATGCTATCCCTTATCTCAACACTTCCACCTATTCTAATATAACTCTCAACTCTCCCTCTTCTACTGTTCCATCACCTGTTGCCTCTGTTTCATTCCCTTCCATTTCTGAATTTACCTCCTCTACCTTCTGCTCATCTTCAGCAAGCTTTCTTCAGTCTTAACCATCTGTCTCTGTCACTACCTTTCCAGGCTCCTATTCTTTTGTCCCTCTCACCTCAACATCCTTTACTGTTCCATCAACTGTTCCTCCTGCCTCATACCCTTCTATTTCTTCAGTTTCCCGTTCTTCCTCTTGCACACCTTCAAACAACCTTTATTACCCTTCCCCCTCATCCTTTGTATCTACTTGCTCTCCTACTGATACTCTTCTTACTTCACCTTCGTGCACCATCACCTCCCCGTCCATCTCACGCGACCAGCCACACTCCACCAACACTAAAAAAAAGGCCCTCTAAGTTGAGGGGGGAGGAGACAGAGGTAATACTGGAGATGTCCCAGAAAAGCGAGGAGCTCCACCAATTAAAAATGCCAGTTGAAAAGATCCGGATCAGAGCAGAGGAAGCGAAAACAGATGCTTTCACCAGGATGTCAAGATTATTTTTAAAAAATGGAGAAGATGGTGGAATCCAGCAAGGGAAACTTTGTGAACCTTGCCAAAACCTTCAAAGAATGTTACAGTCGTAGAGGAGCTGGATGAGAAGAAAGTATATATTTCTTTCATTATCATTATACTAGACTTTCATTTAAGTTCTCAAAATTACAAAATTTTCTTTATGCTTTCTTATTAATTGAATGAAAAAAAAGCTATTTTCTTCTAAAAGGTATCTATATTTTGATATATATTTGCAATGCCAAGTATTTTGTGATATTTATGTTAATTTAGTTCAGGATATTACTAGTATATTGTAGTCAAAATGCATTTTGTATATTGCAGTGAAATAATATTTTTTTTCATATATGTACTGTAGTATAATTATTTTTTTAAGCTACAGTATATTCAGCAAATTTATAATAAAACATTTGAATATGAAACCCGATATTGCTATATGCCTTTTCCTTTGTATATATTTATTCCTAATTGATAATGAATGAAACTGATTCGCAATTTGGTTGTATATGAATTTAAATTTTATGTAACAAAACAACAAACCATAATGAAACATTGAACATTTTCACACTATTGATGAAGATTCTTACTAACAATACATACAAATTAGACAAGTATAGACAACTCACTATATAGAAATGAATCAAGAAATAATTTACAAAATCTAAAAAATATAAAATACAATAAACTTAACATTACATACAATGACAACAAAAGTAAAACAAAACTTGCATGTTAAAGAATACACTAAAAAAATCTATTTACAATATCTGTCCGTCTGGTATGACCTCCAGCCACATCCAAAACTTCTTGGACTTCATCCAAATATTCCATGCTGGAAAAAAAAACTAAATTCATGCATTAGTTGGATAATCAAATCTAACCTCCCCTTCCATATCTCAAACTTATCTCAACCTCACCTACACCTACCTACTAAAAAAATAACTTGACCATATTGAAAACCATTAACCCCTTAACGAGACTTAACCAAGGACTTTCATTGCACTAAAGGGATAAACTGTAGATTTTATGCGGCTTTTTATTATTATTTTTGGCAGAAGGGACCTTTATGCTAGGGATGGGGTGCACCTGTCTAGGGATGGAGTAGCAACCCTGGCTGGGGCTCTAGAGGGGGCAGTTCAAAACATATCGAAGTCTTTAAACTGCTAAGAGAACATAGGGGCACGGGGGTGGAGGAGACTGCAGTGGGAGCGGGTAAACAAGGCGAAAGATTACAGGGAAATAGTGTTAGGAATGATGACATAACTAAATTAGACAGGGAGTTTAAAACTAAACGCGGTAAGGGAAGGACTCAGAACACGACTAACTTAAATGTATATTACGCGAACAGTAGAAGTATGAGAAACAAAATGGATGATATTAGGGCCTTGGTATGTACCGAAGAAATCGATATAATTGCATTCACTGAAACATGGATCAACCTAGACACACGTGAATTACCAGTCGAATACCAAATTGCGGGTTACAAACTGTTCCATACCGATAGGCAGACCAGGAAAGGAGGCGGAGTAGCAATCTATGTTAGGGATAACCTGAAGTGTGAAATAAATAAGGAAATAAAAACTGAGAGGAATACAGAAACAATTTGGATAGAATTAAGCGACGGTCGGGAAAAATTAATCACAGGAGTAATATATAGACCCCCCAATCTTGACAGAGTCAATGAGCGACTTATCTGGGATGAAATGCGCAGGGCTTCCATACACAACAAAGTCTGTATAGTAGGCGACTTTAACCTTGGCCAAATAGATTGGACCGACCTTACGGGAAACTCAGAATCAGAGGATTTTCTCGAGACGATCCAGGACTGTTTCCTAAGTCAACATATAACCGAACCCACACGGGGTAATAATATATTGGATTTAGTTTTGTCAAACAGAGAAAACCTCATTAGCAATGTCGAGGTAGGGAACGAACTTGCAAACAGCGATCACAAAGAAATTCGATTCCAGTTAGATTTTCAGGGCAGACGTAAGGAAAATTCCACTAAAGTACCAGATTTCAGAAGGGCAAACTTTGACAGTTTCAAGAGGCAGCTGAGAGAGGGGGTGTCGCGCTTGGCCGTGAACCTGACAGATGACACCGACCTGATAACGAGATCTGAGATTGCCGAGTTCCACGACAATTTAAATAGTGAGTTACTTAATGCACAAAGGCAGAACATACCATACAAAAAACTCAGATCAAACAACAATGACCCTAAATGGATAAATAATTATTTAAAGAACATCATTGGCCAAAGGAAGGCTATAGGTAGAAGGATAAATCGTGGCGAAATTCACCTCCGGGACTATTATAGGGTATTGGCGAGTAGGGTTAAAACCGAGATAAGGAAAGCAAAGAGGAATAATGAGGTAAGGATAGCAAGGGAGGCAAAGACAAACCCCAAAGGATTCTACCAAATGTACCAAACTAAAACACGAGAAAAGATTGGACCAATACGGTCAGACTCCGGCGAGCTCACTGATAACGACGGAGAAATGAGCAATAATTTGAATAAATATTTTTCAACAGTTTTCACCAGCGAAAATTTAAACATGATACCCGAGGCACCGACTCTATTCAGAGATAGTGAAGAAAACAAATTAAGTGAGATAGTAGTGACTAGTAACGATGTTAGTAAGCAAATAGACAAACTAAAGCCTAATAAGTCACCTGGTCCCGATGAGGTATTTGCCAGAGTATTAAAGGAATGTAAGGAAGAGCTTAGTATGCCCTTAGCAAAGTTGTTTAACATGTCCTTAAAAACAGGTGTAGTACCAGAATCCTGGAGGATAGCGAATGTAATACCGATCTTCAAGAAGGGGGATAGATCACTATCTCTAACTACCGCCCAATCAGTCTAACATCAATAGTAGGCAAATTACTGGAAGCAATCATTTCAAACTCTATTCGAAATCACCTGGAGAAGCACAGATTGATCAATGATTCCCAGCATGGCTTCACAAGCGGACGTTCTTGCCTAACTAATCTATTAACATTCTTTTCATCAGTTTTCGAATCAGTGGACGAGGGGCACAATTATGATGTGGTATATCTCGACTTTAGCAAAGCCTTCGACAGAGTACCCCACGAAAGACTAATTAGAAAGGTAGAAGCTCATGGCATCAAAGGTGACATCCTTAAATGGATTAGGGCGTGGTTACAGGACAGGAAACAGCGAGTGAGCATTAACGACACTAAGTCCCATTGGAGCAACGTCACAAGTGGAGTTCCCCAAGGCTCAGTACTTGGACCATTATTGTTCATTATATACATAAACGACATAGATATCGGCATAGACAGCAACATAAGTAAATTTGCTGATGATACTAAAATAGGACGTGTTATCAAATCTGACGAGGACTCGGCAAAACTACAGGAGGATCTAAACAAATTTTTCGAATGGTCTGAAAAATGGCAGATGAAATTCAACATTGACAAATGTAAAGTACTCAGTATAGGAAATGTAAACAGGGAAACCAGATACCAGATGAACAACGATGCCATAGAGAAATCCGACTGCGAGAGAGATTTAGGAGTAATGATAAGTAGGAACCTTAAGCCAAGTAAACAATGTGTTTTTGCTCGAAACAAGGCTAATAAAGTACTTGGGTTCATACAAAGGAGTGTTAGTTACAAGACTAGCGAGGTCATCCTAAAACTGTATCTTGCTCTTGTGAGACCACACCTGGATTACGCAGTCCAGTTCTGGTCACCGTATTACAGAATGGATATAGAATCCTTGGAAAGAATTCAGAGGAGAATGACAAGACTAATCCCGGGTATCAGGAACCTTGAGTATAGAGACAGGTTAAAGCATCTTAATTTGCACTCCCTTGAGAGACGTAGAGCGAGGGGCGACCTGATAGAGGTGTATAAATGGAAGGCAGGGCTAAACAAAGGGGGACATTACAAAGGTACTCAAATTATCCAACCAGGAGCGAACTCGTAACAATGGTTTTAAATTGGACAAATTTAGATTTAGGCGTGAAATAGGTAAACACTGGTTTGGAAACAGAGTAGTGGATGAATGGAACAAGTTACCAAATATCATCATTAACTCGAATACGCTGAATTGCTTCAAACATAGGTTGGATGCTCATATGAGCAATAGGGGTTGGGTGTAAACGGGACTGCCCAGTATGGGCCAATAGGCCCGCTGCAGTTTCCTCCATTCTTATGTTCTTATGTTCATATGGTCACAGTTATGTTCACTTTAATATCATTTGTGGTATTTAGGGGGTTAATTACTTCTGAAACCACAGCTAACCTAACCCTACTGGATACTGACTTAACTATAAAAAAATAAAGTACTATACTATATTTCATATTTTAAAGGTCGAATTAAGGACAAATTAACTTTGGTTATTTTCTGCTTAAGTTAATTAATCAAGTCTGACATATTTGTATTGTAATCATTAGAATGTATATCACATTTATTGAAGATTCATAATTTCATTATCTTGGAATATCAAAGAATTGTAATAATAAACCAATTAAAGGTAAAAGGAGTCATAACTATGATTACTTTCTACAATTATTAGCGAAGTGGGTTAGGTAAGATACAAGGAGTTTTAAGATGTAATTGTACAATGTAATACCTGAAATATTTTCATTAAATATTATCATCAATGACTTCCTCTGGTATTAAACAATAAATTTGGGAACTAATTCTTTCCTCTTCCATAAAGTAGCTATAGTGTGATTGTCATTTGAACTTTACGGAGTATGAATTTATAAAAACAAAACTAATGTTTTTGATGAACTCATAGTCAATTTCGTAAAATTAATGTTTAGGTCATCCACCTACTTGGAATTTGAAGAAAAAAAACATAATTTCAACGTAACCTAACTTAACTGTTAAAAATCGGCCAACTTAAAATCCTTAAATTCGCTGGATGGCCAAAAATACAATAATATTATCAATTTCATTTATTTTAGGAGTTAATCATTTTTGTTGAAATCATGGACATACAAAGCCAATATATCTGCACTTGATTCTACCACTGTCAATGACAAAGTGAGTTATTACCACCACTCCAACTGTTGCACAAAAAGTGGTAAAGTAGTTTTTCTTGTAATACATTGAGTCACTAAGGGAATTAAAAAAAATAACATGAATTTATGTCACTGAATTTATCTTATTAGCAACAAATTGTCGTTAAACTGATACACAAATGAAACATGCCTGGGAACTACCTGGCACTGGTTACCTGGCATATTTGGACTTATTAAAATATAAAATTTAGGCTACTTAGTATTTATACAAATTAAATAATTATTTTGGTAGTGTTGGACGGTTATAAATTGCGCTCATTACGAAAATTGGGTGGATATTATTTCTGATAAGGGACGTCATTCACCATTCCAGACGGAGCAGATCTCACCACTCTTCAAATAGACCACTTACGACTTTTTTTTAGCTTCATTTGATTTCAATACATTTCTACACATAAATTATTTGGATTAATTATCTTAAAGGCTTACCTTTTATGATGGTTAGGAGAATTTGGAGGATATGAGCGGCGATGAGGCAATTAGAGTCTGACGGATGTTTCTACACAAACATGGAATTCTTTTAAAAAGAACAATAAAATTCTTCATGTGCTGTTCTGTATGGAAGATATCTTATAAAAAATATTATTTCTTTGCAGATTTATATAATTTATGTGCATCCAATTCTATTTCTTTTCTTTTGGTTTCAAAATATAGTTCCATCGTGGTGGTCAACGGGCGGGGGTGCGAGTACTACGGAAATCTCCCATTCCAATAACGAATCGTATATATATATTTTCTTTTTTTTTAGCCCAGAGTGCATCTTGCAAATCGACCATGGGGCTACCACAGCATGGTGTACACCGTGGATGTTCTTGCAATTGGCCCTAAGCCCGACGGAAGTGTCCGCATGTGTACTTGCATACAGGAAGGTCAACCTGGTGAGAAGTGCTGACGCATATCCATCGCCGGGCATCGACGACATCATCGATAGTGTGGGTCAAGCATCATTTGTCACCAAGCTGGATCTTCTCAAAGGCGACTTCCAAATCAAACTCTCTGAAGAAGCAAAGCAGATTTCAGCTTTTGTCACTGCAAAGGGGCTGTGACAATACAAAGTTATGCCCTTCGGCCTGCCAGGAGTGTACAGTACTCCTATCTAGATGATTTGGTCGCCGTGGGTGACACACGGGTACAACACATTGGCCGACTCCGTGCACTCTTCAATTGTCTAGCAGAGATCAACTTCACCGTAAACCTATGCAAGAGTGAATTCCCTTGTAATTGAACAAGGGAAAATTGCTCCAATTGATGTCCAGGTTGCCGATATTCTCAGTCTACCCGCACTTCACAATCGATAGGCTCTCAGAAGATTTCATGGGATGACTGAATTCTACAGACGGTTTTGTCAAAACTTTGCCGGGGTGGTCACTCCCCTGACAGATGTAGTCAGCCCTAAAAGAAAGTTTGTGTGGACTGATGAATACCAGACAGCATTTAAAAAGGTCCGTGGGTTGTTGGCTATGGCTCCTTTGCTGCAACTCCCAGATTTTAAGAAACAGTTTGTGATGCAATCGGATGCGTGTGGCACATGAGTTGGTGCTGTGTTTGTGCAAAAAGGAAAAGTTGGGATTTTGCACCCGAACTGTTATTTCTCGGCCAAACTGAAAAAGCACGATAGAAAAAGAAGCATTGGCCCTTTTGATAGCTCTGGAAAAGTTTGCAAATGACGCCAAGTCATTTCGGGAAATTAAGAACCAAGCGGACTGTGAAGAGCTGCAGAAGGACCTCTGTGGGCTCCAGGAATGGTCGAAGGAATGGCTGCTGAGATTCAATGTCACGAAGTGTAAGAGGATGCACCTGGGGCGTACCAACGGTAAGGAGGCGTACCATATGTCCCAACGGGATGAAGAAAATGTACTAGTTGAGACTGTGTGTGAGAAGGACCTAGGTGTGTATGTTGACAATGAGCTGAAGTTCTCGAGCCATTGTGAGAAGAAGGTAAATCAGGCAAATAAATTATTGGGTCTTATAAGAAGGTCGTTCAGATATCTAGACGGTCCGTCCCTCGTGACGATCTTCGGGAGTGAAGTGCTTCCCCATCTGGAGTACTGTCACCCCATCTGGTCCCCGAGATATGCTAGGGACTGTCAGTTGGTTGAAAATGTTCAAAGGAGGGCCACCAAACTGGTGCCTGCACTTCGGCACCTCAGCTACCCTGAGAGATTGGAGCGCCTGAACTTGCCTAGCTTATACTACAGACGGGCAAGGGGGGACCTAGTTGAGGTTTATAAGCATCTCAGGGGGCACTAGTCAGTTGAGTGTCCTTACTTGGAGCTGGCGGACGCTCGCCCCACAAGGGGTCACAGCTCAAGATTGAAGAAGCCGCAAGTCCAGAAAACCGTGAGGGCAAACTTTTTCGGAGTGAGGGTTGTAAACTCTTGGAACAATCTACCAGAGAGTGTTGTGACGGCACCGAGTGTGAGCTCTTTCAAGAGAAGACTTGACCAACACTGGAGCAGGTTCAGGTACATTCAGGAGCCGGTGCATGCCCAGTATTTGCCAACAGTGTGTGACAGAGACGTGACCGATCGCCCGGGCGGCTAGCGAGCCGACCTTTCGGTGAAGAATATAAAGGAAAAGAGACGTGACCGATCGCCCAAGCGGCTAACAAGCCGATCAGTGGCGAAGAGGATAAAAGTATGTAAGTGGATCGACTTACCCAGTAAAATTTTATACAGATCATAATCCACTTCAGTTTGTTCTCAAGGGCCGGGTGACGGCAGTATTGGGCTGGCAGTCCCAAGTTAAGTATCTCCTCCCCTATTGTACAGTATACAGTACTTTTAGTGGTATAACGTGTGAACCTTGCTCGAATTTAGAACACCAAGAATTATATGTGAGATTGTTGTTGGTCACATTTTAGAATTCCACGGAAAATAACTATACTTATTTATAAGTTACGTGTGGTGGATACTCACGCTGTTCATGGTAGCTGCTAATTTAAATAGGGTGTTTATTCTTTACTTTTATGTTCATTAATTTGATCAGATTTAATTTGTATTTGTTTAATGTTGTACACAACTGATATATTTGTTTTATTGTTTGTTTGTTAATATAAACTATGTAATTAAATATACTTCATGAATTTCAATATACCCCATAGTAATGCGGTGACGATTTTGGTGGGATCGATACCTTGGACCTATAATACAAAGAGAAGTTGAATTTGTGCATTGTTACAACCTTAAAGGCCAAGGTCGTAATACACTCAGTTTTAGATGAAAAACAGTGTATTTTAGTTAGTTTTACTTATTTTCTCAGAAAACGCTTGTTTTCTTCTCAAAAACACTGTTTTTTTGTCTGCTTTACTTCTTTTCACAGATAAGCATTGTTTTTGCCGGAAAAACACTGTTTTTTAGTTAGTTTTACTTCTTTTCATGAAAAATACCAGTTTTACATGAAAAACAGTGTATTTTAGTTAGATATACTTGTTTTCACGAAAAACATTCAGTTTTATGTGAAAAACAATGCAATTTAGTTAGTTTTACTTCTTTTCACTGAAAACTTTTTTTCTTAAAAAAAATGATTTTAGACAGTTTGACTTCTTTTCATGGAAAACAATCAGTTTTTGCTGAAAAACAGTGTATTTTATTAAGTTTTACTTCTTTTCACGGAAAACGCTTGTTTTCTTCTAAAAAAAATGTTTTATAGTCAGTTTTACTTCTTTTCACAGATAAGCCTTCTTTTCTGCTTAAAAGCACTGTTTTGTTGTTAGTTTTACTTCTTTTCACTGAAAACGATTAGTGTTAGATAAAAAGCAGTGTAATATAGTTACTTTTACTTATTTTCATGGAAAACTCTCAGTTTTAGATGAACAACAGTGTATTTTAGTTAGCCCACGAGGCATACACTGGGGAATTCGCGGGGTCGGCTACTCAGCGGCATGCGTTTGTAGGGGAGGAATCCACTACAATTCTCCCCCTTCCCTCCAGGCGGTGTAGGAGAATCGTTGTCTGCAGGGTTGCATGGCACATGTGAGGCAGAACGGGCGGTGCATGCCACATGTGGGACATAACAGCGAGGGCATGGATGAGCCGGCAGCTAGGTGGGGGGGGGGGGGGCAACTCTGTCTAGATACACGAGATCTGTGGGAGAAAAGAGGGAGAAGGAGGGTTGTGGAGGCGATGAATGTTGTGCTTCACTCGTGACAGGTACAGCGTCCTTAGATGTGCCTGCTGGGGTGTGTGGGCCTGGGTCAGGAGCAGGGGCTGCATCAGCAGGAAGAGGGTCCAGGACAGCAGCAGGGTGCATGACAGCAGCAGGGTCCACGACAGCAGCAGGGTACAGGACAGTAGCAGGGAGTACCTGAGGGAAAAAAAAAAGGGTGTGTGGGGCCGCACTCAGGCGCATGGGCCGCGTCGGGAGCAGGGACTGCCAGGCAGGAGCGGAGGAGGGTCCGCGTCAGGAGGAGGGTCCAGGACAGTGGCAGGGGGTACTGCTGGGCCGGGGGTGGTGTCTGAGGCAGGACGGGTGTGTTGGGGTCGGTAGGAAGTGGTGCTTGGGTCAGGAAGAGGAGCGGCTGTCTGCTTAGAGTAGCAGAGCTGCTCTAGGGTGTCTAACCTGGGGTGTAGAGACAGTAGCTGTAGAGCCGATGAGAGCTGCCTCTGCGTGGGTAAGCCAATCTTCCATGTTGCTTGAAGACTGGGAGAGTGATTAGTTTCTCCTCCATCCTGTGTGAGTGCGAATCTCCGGGGGTCACCATTTGTGGGGTACGTTATATTTGGGTTCACACTCAGGATGGGATGGAGAAAGGAAACTCACAATGTGCTCTCTGCATACATATTATATTGGATGTACAATGCAGCTTGGTGGATAGTGCTGGGAGGAGGCAGCATGGTTACAAGCGTGAGGAGGGAGAGCATGTTGGTGAGGGTGCTCAGAGGAGGACCAGCTTGTGGGTCGCCATGCTCGCCGGGGGGAGAGAGGGCCGCCAGGCAGGAGCGGTAGAGGTGGTGTTACTTGAGGACTGGCTGTAAGTAGAAAGAGAGGGAGTTCACCATGAGGTCAGGTCTTATATAGCGGAGGTAGGCATGGCTTAATAGTTGACCTCCGTGATGTATAGCGGCGCTGGTTGACCTAGACCAGGAAGCATACACTGGGGAATTCCCGGGGTCGGCTACTTAGCGACATGCGTTTGTAGGGGAGGAATCCACTACAGAACTACCCTTAACAACCAATTACTAAATGAGCTGTATGCCCCTGCTAGACGTACTGTAAATGAGTATGTATTCTTGATATATATATATATATATATATATATATATATATATATATATATATATATATATATATATATATATATATATATATATATATATATATATTGTATATTTTTTTTCCCGAACTAAAATTACATTGTTTTGTTTTTGTGTGAATAGTTATAATATTAAAGTCGGTAACACTGTAATAACATTAACAATGAGACGTCGGTTCAAGGGCCGTATTCCTAGACATTACGACGATAATGACGATCACGATCATCATCTCGATGATCGTGTGTCGGGATGCAACCACCCAACGCTGAGTGCCATATTCCTAGACCCTTACATGAGCATGTAAACACGGCAGCTCGTGTCGGATGGCAAAATTTTTTTTGGCCATGCGCATGTGCCAAATGTATTATTTCACATAATTAGAAAGACGATTTTGAGAGATATTTAGTTGTTATTTTATACCGGCACAATAATATATTGTAAAATATGTTTTTTTATAAAATTGAACTTTATTATCTGTTCGAAACAAAATAGATAATTTTTTCATCTGAGTACTTGGCACCAATGTTTGCGTGCGTGTTATCAAACATGGAGGTAGTAAGAGAACGTTCTGCAGCTCTGTCTGAAACCCAACACATGGCACTTTTGCGCCATGTTGAGCAAAGGCCAATCATTGAGGATAGGTCTACAAGCAACACCATAAATTACAGGAAAATAAAGGCCTGGGATGAAATTACTGCTTCATTCAACGCCAGCTATGATCCACTTGTTTTACCTGGTCCTACCCCAGGGCCATCATCTGTGTCTTCTGCACAATTTACTGAAGTTCCGTCTACTGTTTATCGACCTCTATTTTCACCCTCTGTTCCTGTCTCACAAATCATTGTTCCTGCCTCACCAGTCATTGCTCCTGCCTCACCAAACATTGCTCCTGCCTCACCAAACATTGCTCCTGTCTCGGCAGTCAATGCCCCTGACTCACTATCGAGTGATATTGCCTCACCCCCTCCTGCTCATGCTTCCAACCAACACCTTTATTCAGTGTCCAGGGCATCTGGTTCTCGGCCAAGGAGCAAACCAAGGCGAACTAGGAGGGTGACAAGTGTCTATGAAATGTGTGATAAAAGACAAGAAGAGTTACATAAATCTAAGTTGTACAGATTGAATAGGGAGCATGAGGAGGAAATGAAACTGAAAAAAGAAATGATGTTAACACAAAAACTACAACAAACTGCAATTGAAAAGACACATGAAAAATTGAATAATTCTTTGGATTTGTTAGATAGTGTTTTAAGGAAAGCAGGAGCTGCATATGATGCCATGGCTAAAACATATGAATGATGTTGTAATATTTCAGAAATTGGCATCTAAAGTAAAAGTTATTCGTTCTATTTCTTACATATTCAACTAATTTTATTTGAAGGAAATAAACATACATGTGTTTATTTTGACAAAGGTATTTTTGTTTACAAAAGCTGTCATAAGTGTTAGGTTCTGAATAATAAGTTCTATATACAGGAGAGAACACAAACACCTGTATAGTTTTGTAGGTTCGGTTTACTGGATAAGAGTATGTACACAAAGGAGAGCAGCACTCTCTCTTGACTAGGCTCCCGGTCAACTGCTATAGGCGACGTATGGCAAGTGATACATTAGCAGCTTCCATACGTCGCCAGGCACATTAATTAAGCGTGTGGGATATGGTAACAACATTGCCACACGCTGCTAGCTAGGCTGAATAAATAATACATAAATGGAGCACATACATAATATACATACATGATATATAATCCAGCATACATAATATACATACACCTCCCTCCCCCCTATACGCTCATAGCAAAGTCTTGAGCGGACCTTTTCTTTTGGATCCGTTCTGAGCGTCGAGGGACTTCATCACTGGGAAGGGTATGGGACTCAACACTGGTGGCGGGGCCAGCAGAAGGCATTGTTACGGGTCGGAGAAAACGGCGGTTCCTCCACCACACACGACCACTGGGTAACCGCACCTGTAGTCCCGTGACCTGCCGAGACCCATGACAACGCCTACTTTGTCCCAACGTAGGGAGGTCGGGTCCTGAACACGGACTTGGGTGCCGACACTCAACCTGGGGAGAGAACGGGCGTGGTCATTGTAGCGGGCGACGACGTCCTGAACACGTTCGGCGGCTCGGCGATCACAATCCTCTGTCTTGGCCTGCCACTCCTTGGAGAAGGATTGAGGGTGAGCAGGGACACAAGAACGAAGGGGGCGTCCATACAAAACCTGGGCAGGGGAGCGTCCGGTGTAGTTAGGTGTGTTGCGGAGTTCAAGAAGACCCCTGTCGAAGGCCTCGCAGTCAATGTTCCCAGAAGGGGCCACCTTAAGGATGAGGTGCTTCAGGGATTTGACAGCAGCCTCAGCGTGGCCGTTGGACTGCGGGTAATGGGGCGATGACAACACATGCCGGACTCCCCATCGGTCAAGGAACGCAGCAAAGTCCCGGCTTGTGAACTGAGGCCCTCCGTCGGTTCGCAGGCGTACAGGAACGCCCACGTCACGGAAGTAGTGGCGGAACTTGCTGATGGTGGCGGCAGACGTCGTGTCATTACCGCACTTGATGACAACCGGCCAACCAGAGAGACGGTCGACGATAACGAGGAAGGACTTTCCTGACACACAGAAAAAGTCGGCCGACACAGACTCAAAGGGGCGGGTGGGGTTGTCGTCACTCATAAAGGGTTCCTGCTGCTGGCTGGGTTGTAATACTTGGCAGGGCTCACACGCACGGACAACATTGGAGATGTCGGAGTTGATGCCGGGCGAGAACACAGTCTGTCGTGCACGTCGTTTGGTGGCCTCAGCTCCACGGTGACTGTCGTGAAGGCGGGCCAAGGCGTGGGGACGTGATGCAGCAGGGACAACTACACGTGCTCCGTACAGAACAAGGTCTCCGTCGCAGTAGAGTTCATCGCGGAGTTTCCAATACGGGAGCAGGGTGTTGTGAAGATCGTAGCGGTTGCTAGGAAATCCATTCCTCACACACTCGACGAGTCGGACATAGGAAGGGTCATCTCGGGCCGCTGTTCGAAGGTCCTCCATTGCCTTGTCGTCATCTGGTGACAGGTCCGAACGAAGGGATTGGACGGCATGGAGAGTGACCACAGTCCTGACGGAAAGAGCGAGGTCGGCGTCGAGTACATGGTCTTCTGGAGTAGGGCGGCTGACAGGGGAGCGGGATAAGGCATCAGGGATGCAGAGCTCCTTACCAGCACGCCACACTGCAGTGAAGATGTACGCCGAGAGTTTCTCTTTCAGACGCTGGAGGCGAGGGTTCTCAACGGCGTCTAGCGTGTAGTGGTTGAGGATCGGGACAAGCGGGCGATGGTCGGTCACTAGGTGAAAGTATTGCAGGCCTATGAGGTAAAACCTGCACTTGGACATCGCCCAAACCGCAGCCAACAGCTCCAACTCAATAGTGGCATAGCGCGTCTCAGTGTCAGAGAGGAAACGCGAGCCACACTGGACGAGCCGGAACTGCCCTCCACCATGATCCTGCAGTAGGGCGTATCCCACACCATACAAGCGTGAGGCATCTGTCTGCAGAACTGTCGGCAAGGCTGGGTCAAACGTGGCGAGGACAGGTGGACGAGACAGGGCCTGTTTCACTTGCTGGAAGGCCTTGTCGTGGTCGGGGGTCCACAGGAATGTCCTCTTGGGGCTCATCAGGGGGCGAAGTGGTTGAGCAGCTGCGGAGATGTCCGACGAAAACTCTGCTAACTGGTTGACGAGACCGATGAAGGACCTCAATTCGGTCAGGTTAGCAGGGGTGGGAAAATCCGTAATGGCGCGGACCTTTTCCGGGTCAGCTGCGATACCATTCCCTGAGAGGGTGTACCCACAAAAGTCAACTGAAGAGCTGGCCAGAACAAACTTGTCGGCATTTAGGGTAATGCCGTGCTTCCGGCACCTGTTGAGTACCTCGTAGATACGGCAGAGGTGATCCATATAATCCTCGTCGTACACGAGTATGTCGTCGACCACTTTCACGCAGTTTGCCAGACCTTGTAGAGCCATATCACCTCGAAGACAGAAAGCGTCTCCTGTAGCGGCGAATCCCATGGGGCCACGGCAATAACTGTAACGTCCATGCGGGGTGATGAACGTTGTGAGTGGTCGGTCTTCCTCGGCAAGCTCTATCTGCCAGTATCCACACAGGGCGTCCATCGTCGTGAAGAAGCGCGCCTTCGGGTTCACGCTGCGTATGGCTGCAAAGGGCGTGGGAGAAGGGTGAGCAGGACGAGACACCTGGTTGTTGAGCTTGGAAAGGTCAGTGGTGATCCGAACACCACCTTTAGGTTTTGCGACGACAACCATCGGGTGACACCATGGAGACGGGTCATCGCCGGTTGGTACAATAATTTCTTGGGCGACCATGGAGTCCAGCTCGTTTTTGACCGCCTCGCGGAAGGCCAGGGGAACCAGTCGAGGGGTGTAAATAGCGAATGGCTTCGCGTCGTCCCTCAGGTGGATCCTCATGGGGGGGCCTGCCATCTTCTTGAGAGGCTTGGATTCCAGAGCGGACTTGGTCACCAGAACGTCGCTGAATTCCTTCAGGAAGTACTTCCGAGCATCCGAAGGAGAGGTGTCACTGGCAAGAGGCAGGGGTAGGGCGGCAGCAGGGTCGTTGCTGCTCCCTTTTTGCACCCTGTTGGCGTGTTTTACCTCAAGAATAGGTTTGGGGAAGTCCTGGGAGATGATGGCCAACTCCTGACAATGTCTGTAGGACAGCAAAGGAGTCTGGACACCGTTATGCACATCAATCCAGGCTTGACACGACCTGTTGCCAAAGGTGACGTGTGCATAGAGTGAACCTAGGGCCGGGGTCATCTGTGAACCATCTGCCATAAAGCGGAGATCCTTGGGGGGCGGTCCTAGATCACTTGGAGAGAGCCCCAAGCATTGCAAATGCTGGGGACCGATGACTGTAGCATCAGCGCCGGTGTCGGGCAACATCTGAAGACGGGATGACACACCGCCGTAGGTCACGATGACGCTGATGTACTAGGGGACTTTGGTCCTGGGACGCGGGGGGGAGCACACATTCCTAATGTGGCTCGAGCGTTGTCAGGAGTCGTCGTACCTCTGATTGGAAGACTGTGGGCGGCCCTCTCTGGTGGAGGGGGGCTGAAGCTTCCGCCGACGCGGTCCCTTGGGTATGTTGGAAGGGCAACACTTGTCATAGTGGCCCAGACGACCACACACATTGCATTGGACGCGTTTGGCTGGGCACTGTACTGTGAGTGACCAGTGGCCCTTACGGTCACAACTGTTGCAGGTAGACTGAGCACGCTGGACACACCTGTGTTCCGTGCTGCTTACCACAGTTGTTGCAAAATAAACCAGGCGTGGACGTGGTGGGCGAAGGCGTAGGAACAGACTTCTTGTCCTTCTTGTATCGGGACACAGCGCGTACAGCTGTAGGGGGAGCACGGATGGCAGAGGTGGCTCACCTGGCAGCCTCATAGGAGCGACATATCGTCAACACATCCTTAAGAGAAGAGGAAGAGTCGAGGGAGGTGAGGCGTTGGACAAGTTCCTCGTCCTTAACACCCATCAGGATCACCTGCTTCAACTGGGTCTCCTCGCACTGCTGGTGGTGGCCTGGACATATATCTACCTCTTCCGAGGCTCTCTTAAGACGCACGTAAAAGGCATCAAAAGACTCACCCTCCATCTGTCTGCAGCTAAACAATTCCCTCCTGCGCAGAGCTTCATTCTGCTGTCCTTTGATGTGCCGTTGTAGAACGTCCAGTACCTCCTCTACAGACAGCAAAGAGGTTGGGGGTACCTGCAACGTATGTTCCAAGACACCCTGAATTTCCAAGGACAGGCACATGCGCAGCTGGATGAGTTGTTTAGGCTGTGACAAACTCTGGAGATCCACCATTGTAGAGTAATCAGTCCACCGTCGCCGCCATTCACGAAAAGTCTGGAAAGTCTCATCAGGCTTCAAGATGGGCGGCGTTTGAGCTGCTGCTTTAGGTGGGGCTGGGGGGTGTGAAGGAAGCATGGATGAGGTATCTGAACCAGTCAGTACCGAGGCAGTGTTAGAGCCAGGGGCTTGGTTAACAGTGAGGCGAGATATCAAGGCTTCAAACCGTTCACTGTCTTCCAATCTCCGTTGGTTGTCTCGTTCTGCCTCTGCTTGCCTTCTGTGCTCATCCGCCAAACGTCTGTGGGCTTCATCCTCGCGTTTCTCATCTCTCATAAACTTCAGTAAAGCAATTATCTCTGGAGACAACGCTGAATATTGAGGTGAGGGACTGCGCGATGTGGGGGCTGAAGCGTCGTGGCCGGTCTGGTCATCCGTCTCTGCGGGGCTATCGCCCGCCTGGGTCATCCAGACGCTGGGTCCACGGCTACGTAAGGCGTGAGACATAACTACTTCCTCTGTGTACTATGTCTTAAATCAGTGTTGACCGGTCAGCCCGTCGTATCAACAAGATTTCAGACAAAAAATTAATTAAATACACAGATAAGTAGGTTACATATATAAAATATATATAAGGAAGCCGCGCGGTCAGCGAGTGTTAGTACATGTATGTGTGTGAGTGAGTGTGTCCTGGGCCGGTAGAGCGTCTCGCCCCAGCTGTGAGGGGGGGGTGGAGGCGGCGCTGTGAGGGGGGTGGAGGGAGAGGCGCGGCGACTCCCAGTCAGTCTAGTTACCCTCAGGACGCGGTCAGAGACGGGTGCACTCAACTCTACTCCTTACGAATGCCCAGAACGTGCCGTATACCTTGGGAATCCTTTAGAACAAGGTCACACATGAATGGCACGAACACACAATGCACTAAACACTTCACAGAAAATCACTGTCACTTATACTGCTCAAAGTTGCTGAAATTCTTCGAGGAGAGGTGGCACGGGAGTTGACCCAAGGCTTGACCCAAGACGGGAGGGGACCCTAGCCGGCTTTCTACAAACTTTGCACTATCACTCGTAATTATCCAGTAAGACTACGCACTGCGCCATGTTAGGTTCTGAATAATAAGTTCTATATACAGGAGAGAACACAAACACCTGTATAGTTTTGTAGGTTCGGTTTACTGGATAAGAGTATGTACACAAAGGAGAGCAGCACTCTCTCTTGACTAGGCTCCCGGTCAACTGCTATAGGCGACGTATGGCAAGTGATACATTAGCAGCTTCCATACGTCGCCAGGCACATTAATTAAGCATGTGGGATATGGTAATAACATTGCCACACGCTGCTAGCTAGGCTGAATAATTAATACATAAATGGAGCACATACATAATATACATACATGATATATAATCCAGCATACATAATATACATACAATAAGTATGGCAGGTAATTATTTGTGGGGGGTGAATATTTATAATATACAGTACATAAAGGCTGTGATTTTCAAAAATTGAATTTATTTCCTGTGATAAAGAATAAAGTTTTGTTTGGTGTATACAGGTATTTATAAAATATGTTATACTGTGCAAAGTACTGTATAGAGGATATGTTCCTTTTATTAAATTTTATGCATTGATATAAATAGCTGTAGAGAAGGAGTGAGCCATTTCTTTTTGTGCCCAAGATAGAAATATTTTCATGTCAGTTACAAATATTGTCCAAAGTATGGCAGTTAAGATTTATTTTTATATATCTATAATATAAGCTGTGAATTTCAGGAAATGCAGAACTATGTATAGAAAAATTATAGTTTATTTTCTTAATTTTTACACATTTATAAAAAAAATAAATGAATATTTCTTTCCTTTTGTTGTCTTCATAAAACCTCACAGGTGAATTACCTTACATATTGAGTTATGCTCCATTATTATAGACCACAGTGAAGTAAAAAAAACTATATTACTGGGCCAAAAACTGTGATATTTTCCTTGTTAACTCAAGATAGAGTGAGCTCACTTGGCTTGCCTCATTCCGGAAAACATAAGTGAATTTCCCGGTTCAGATGGTTGAAATTTTATTACTACTACGACAAAAATATTGTATGACTGAATAAAGATAAGAAACATATCTTAAATGATAACAGAAGTAATTGTTAATTGAAGATGAGGCTCACAGCACAGACAGCAGTCGTCATCGAAGTCGGAGCTGTGATGTCAACATTCCAATAATGTTTCAAGTTCATAACAGTGTTGTGAAAGTTCATTTATCCGTATTAACACTTCTTTTAATTGTTCTTATCAAAATAAATAATATAATTCGACGTAGACATCTGTAATATAAAGTACTGGAAGAACTTTCATAAAATATAATGATGATTATTATTTGTCGTAAGGCAGCTATCGGGTGGGGGTAGCCACCCGATGTTGTTTCCAACATTTCAGGGATATGCGAATGGTTCCCTTCCGATACCTCGTTTATCGGGATGACTATTAATAGACCAGCACGAACACTATCAATTGGCATTGTGCTTCGTAATGACTATCAATCCGGCCCTTAGTGTTTTATGTATTCGGTGTTTCATGTACTTTTGTTCTTGAATGGTGTATTGATTTAGTTGTAGGTGATATTGGCAACCTTAAAGTAATCTAGTAATCGCGCCAGATGACCATACTTCTGGCATTTATAACAGCGAGTGGGTCTTTGCTGGTATGGTTTTACTGGGATTTTCTCCCAACCCAGTAAAACGGAGCTAGGAAGTTGTTTTGGGAAGCCAACAAGGGCAGCGTTACTGGTCAGCTTCCGAACAATTGAGAGCTGATCTCCAATCAGCTCAGCAAGTTCATGTTTTTCAAGATACTCAATTTCTGTGTGGGAAATGACTCCCAAAACTAAGTTGTCCTGAATGCAGGCGTCAAACATGACGTCGACTCCATTGATATTCACACGGGGAGGCAATTTGTGGCCCTGCCCCCATTCCTCGAAGGTGATGATAAGGGTACCGCCTTTACTGCGGACGACCCCTGTCACCCCCGTGAGTCCGATGTGGTCAAAAAAATCTTTAATGACAAGAAGAGTGAGTTTCTTGCGCGAAGGGTGCTCGACCGGAATCAGTCTAACAACCTTCGCTTGGGCTAAGGTGAACATGGTCACGTGGTACCTCAGGAGGAAGGAGCGGGGAGCCGGGAGAACCTACCTCGCCGAGGTTCAGTTCTCAAGTGTTACCCCTTTGACACATAACAACTTATATAAGTATCCAGGCCGTGAACCATCCTCAATGACATTGATCGTTCTCGGGTATCACCTTATTAGCCAATCATAGACAGCGGTGTGGGCCGACATGTGACACACCCCCACACCAAGGATTCACTCGCAGTGAAGTTGCTCATCAACCACATGCGGCTTAAAAAATCTGACAATCCACTTTCTTTACCTGCAACGACCATAATTGTGAAAGTATAGTTTTGTAAGAACAAAGCCCGTCTAAGCAATATAACATTTTCTGGCTTCTTCCTCTGTAAATACTGCAAGGCCGAGTGGTCTGTACATAGGACAAACTTCTTACCATATAAATACCTATCAAACTTTTGAATAGCAAACACAATAGCTAGGCACTCCTTTTCAATTACAGAATAATTCACCTCACGAGTCTGTAACTTTCTGTTTGCATAAGCAATAGGAAATAAGCCATCTTCAAACTGCTGCAGTAAAGCGGCTCCTATGGCTCTACCTGAGGCATCTGTCGGCACCTCAAAATCTCTGCTGAAGTCAGGGGCCCTCAGGATTGGGGAGGAGGTAATACAATGCTAAAGTTCACCAAAGGCTCTCTCTTTCACTGGACCCCACCGCAGTTTATTCGGACTACCCTTCTTCAGCAGGTCAGTGAGGGAGGCAGTTACCTGTGAAAAGTTAGGGATGAATCTCTGATAAAATCCTACTAAACCTAGAAAAGATCTTAGTTGTGTTTTAGGGGTTGGAGGAGAAGACTTCATGATTTTCTCCACTGTGTTATCCTGAGGAGTGATTATACCTGGGCGCATAGTATAACCTAAAAAATCTATGGTCTCAAATCCCAACAAACATTTAGATGATCTGATAGTTAAACTTGCCTCTCTTATGCGTGCAAAAATGACACATTTCAAGATGATCGTTCCATGTCACTGTATGTGCTAGTACATCATCCTTGTAGTTATCAACATCCCTTACCCCATACAAAAGTTTCCTCATAAGTCTATTAAAGCTGGCTGGTGAGTTAACAAGCCTAAATGGCATTCTTTTAAAATAATAACATCTCCATTTGTGACAAAAGCTGTTAAAGGCTTCGAGTCGTCCTCCATCTCCACCTGCCAAAATCCTCTACTCAGGTCTATCTTAGAAAAATACATTTCCCTTGAAGCTTAGTCAAAATGTCTTCTGGTAGGTTCATTGGCTCACAATCGAACTTGGTAATCTTGTTGAGTTCTTATAATTAACGCAAAACCTGTATGAGCCATCAGTCTTACCAACCAGAACTACAGGTGAACAATACTCTGAGTTTGAATGCTCGATAATCCCTTCCTCCAGCATTGCTTCTACCTCTCTCTCAACTACATCTTTTGAAAAGGGCACTGGATACATCTCTCTTATTGGGCCTTCTATTATTAATTTTATCTTTTGCTTTACCATATCTGTACAGCCTAGCTTATTTGTTAAAATATCAGAAAACTCCTCATAAAACTCTCGTAGATTATCCTTCCTCTCGTTTGACAACCCTGGATTTATAATGACATCTTTGTGCGACTCTCTTCCTCTCACCTCAGGTAAATCAAGCAAATCATCTTCCTCCATTATAGTACTAGGTATTACGGAGGCAGTGGATACAACTTCACTGGGTCTAGACTCATACTTCTTTAATAAGTTAGCATGGACTACTTTAGATCTGATATCATTTAACATGATCCGATAATTAAGATACTCTCCTTTCTCTAAGACTGTATATGGACCCTTCCTACTCAAAAGTAACTTATTAGAACTTGTGGGTAACAATATCAGAACTTTATCTCCTACATCAAACTCTCTATTTCGGGATTTCTTGTCATAATTATGTTTATACCTCTCACCTGATGATTTTAAACTTATCTGAGCTAATTAACAGATCTCTTCCAATCGGTTTCTCAATTCCATGACATAAGGATAGGTGTTGTGTACCTGTGGATCCTCACCAACTCTAGAGCAGACCTCTCTCAACAGACGCAGCGGGCCTTTAACTGTACGACCGTAGAGTAGTTCAAAAGGTGAAAATCCTGTACTCTCCTGTGGTACCTCTCTATAAACAAAGAGCACTGCTGAAAGACATCTGTCCCAATCTAACGGGCGCTCTTTTGACAAGTCATCATCAACATTGACTTAAAAGTGTCGTTAAACTTTTCACATAAACCATTGAACATAGGATGGTAAGGCGTGGTAAATGACTGCTTAATACTTATGAGTCTAGATATCTCTTGCTTTAAATTTGAGGTGAATGTGAGCCCCGATCACTAAGAATTTCTTGGGGAAACCCAACTCGACTGAATATACCTAGCAAAGCCTCTGCAACCCTTTCAGTCTCAAGCCCTGGAATAGCTACCGCCTCTGGCCACCTTGTTGCATAATCAACCAAAGCCAGAATCCACCTATTCCCCTGGGAAGAGGGTGGACTGATCGGGCCGACCAGATCTACTGCAACTTTCTTTTTTGGGGATAGACATTAAGGGCATTTTCCCGAGGGGTATCTTAGGTACCTTCCCCTTAGGTATTGTCCTCTGACACCTATCACAACTAGGGCACCATCTTTTAATATCTCTAGAAACTCCTGGCCAGTAAAATGAACTCCGAACTCTCTCCTCAGTCTTTTTCACCCCTAGATGACCACCCATCAAAGCTTCGTGGGCCAAAGTTAGTACATAGTCTCGTCTGTCCTTAGGTAATAAAAGTTGCTCAAATTCCTCCCCATATTGGCGAACCTGAAGTCTGTACCACAATCCCTTAAGTTTCACTAGCCTTATTTTCTCATTTACAGAATTACTAATTAATCTTTGGAGTGATTCATCCATCTCCTGCTCTTCTATTGTAATGGCAGAATCGTTACTAACTGCATTTTTTACTTTACTAACACATAATGGTTTAAACTCTTTCCTGTTTCGCTGTTGTGCCCTTGTCTGAACTGCTCCGGTGACAAGCAGAGACGCTGAAGTCCTCTCTTCTTCTACGTCGTCTGTAGACTGGTTTCTACTCATCGAGTCCAGGCTCTGGGCCGGGTGTCTTGATGACTGTGTGGGTGTTGTTCCTCGACTAGAAGCATTTGTCTCATCCATTCCAAACAATGCGGAAACAGACTGTTCCACACTTGCTAATGGTACCGCCTCCGTAGATGGAACCACCGGCGATGTACGATACTCACACCAGAAGATGACCATGAGGTAGAGATATCTCCGGGTTCAGGACTCTCAATCTTCTCCCGAAATGACGACGATGTGGCCGGCACTACACAAGGACTGGGAAGCACTTTCTCTGTCACTGCTGGTGGCGAAGTGGGAGAAATATCCTCAAATCTGGTTGAACCAGTGTTTACCAATAATGGTGTAGGGGCCTCAACAACCTTCACAAGTCCTGGTTGAGCACCAGGAATGTTCCCAACGATCAAGTCACATATGAGATCATTCATACACGTAGCCTCCACAGTACCAAAAAAATAAGGCGTGTCAACATAAACTTGGGCTATTAGATAAACTCTGACTGTTTTATCTAATAGTACACACCTCTTTTTGCCTCCGGTCAACTGATGATCTTGAACGTAGCGCCGCTTGACCACCACACCTATACAGCCGGCATTGCGGAGTACCTCTACTTCATGGGCGTTGACATACTCCCGAGTAGCCTCCAGGTCGGTTTCCATCAATCCCACACCAACATTCACGGGTACCACCTCACCAGATGGCAGAATCACAATCTGATCCCGGGGAGACTGTGTCAGGCAAGCCGCCGCTCTTTCTTCCTTGGATCGACCTTGGCTGTCTTGAACCTCCTGACGATCCTGACGAGGTCCTCGCGTAGCTACCCTGTAGTCCCTTGCTATATGCCCCTTATTATGACACAGAAAACAAACCTTTTCTCGTAGTGTCGGAAAAGCTGGTGTTGGCTTCTTATCTGGAGTTGCTTCAGTTGTAGTTTGGCAAGGTGTTCTTCCCTCCTTTTGATGTCTAGGCTGATTAGTCTTCCACATAGGACCACCGTGTGCTTCTAAGTAGGTCTCGGTCAGTTCCCTTATGGCTTTGATTGTTGTTGGTTTTTTCTCTTTTAAAAATAGTCGCAACTCTAAGTGACACCGTCACTGGAACTGACTAACAGTTTCTCCTTTGTCCGGTACCGAGTCACGAAACTTTAAACGATAACCTTCTTCTGTGAGCATGTATCTTTCTAAGATAGATTTCTTCAACGATTCATTATCCACTGCTTCAGTTGTTGACAAGGCAACATAAGCTTGAAGAGCTTTACAAGTAAGGAGAGAGCTTAAATTAACTGCCCACTGATCACTCGGCCACTCACTATTAGTTGCATACCTTTCATACATCTCAATATATGCATCAATGTCGCCAACTTGTTCCTAAAACTTAGGTAACTTTGGCTTTGAATAATAAGGGAGAGTTGGCCTGGGTTCGGGGGATGTCCTGACGAAGCTGAAGCAATTCAAGTTCATGTTTTCGTTCTCTCTCCTTTTCGGCTCGTTCCTACTCTCTTTCCACTGCTTCCTTTTCTCTAAGTTCTGCTTCCTTTTCTTTAAAATTTATCTCGCATTACAATTTCTGTTCTGCTTTCCTTAACTCATACTCTCTCCTTTCTTTTTCTCTTCTTTATTCTCTCTCTTGCTGTCTTTCGTCTCTCAGAATTGGTTATTGTTGGGTCACAAACTCTTTCAATTCTATTAGATCACACCCTAAGTCTCGACCAGTCTCGACCAGTTTTAATCAATTCTCCGAGATCGATTGTTAGTCGATTTAAAACACGTCACTCATTATGTTCACCTCTCTACTGTTGCTCAGTCCTCACCTTGCACTTCCAATGCCTTCACTCAGTCTGTATCCCGGGTCTGGGCACCATTGTCAGTTGTCATGGGACTTTCAGACCGAGAGAAAGGGCTTATGGAAACTCGCTGTGTAAAAATTACATATATTACATTATTTACATTCACAGAGCAAGTTTTCATGTCAAAATATCCCCAATTACTTCACGCACAACTCGGCTCTACCTTGTACTCCACGTCGGCGTGTGTATTACCAGGCCTGGAGTTCCTGGTTCTCCTTGATGTCCGGTTCAGTCGGTGGCTCACGCTCCTCTGCCTTGACCATCACCACCACCACACAAATATGGCTCGGTTGCCAACTAATCCAAATACAATACATCAAAAGTTTTACACCTTACACCCTATAAAACAGAATATGGCTCTTACATAGTGTTTTAACAACCAAAACATTAGAAAACTTATATAAGCATACAGTCCGTGAACCACCCTCATTGACATTGGTCGTTCTCGGATATCACCTAATTAGCCAATCAGAGATGTGGACTGACATGTGACAAACACTCAGTTTTAGATGAAAAACAGTGTATTTATGTTAGTTTTACTTCTTATTACGGAAAACACTTGTTTTCTTCTCAAAAACACTGTTTTTGGTCTGTTTTACTTCTTTTCACAGATAAGCCCTGTTTTCTGCTCAAAAACAATGTTTTGTAGTTAGTTTTACTTCTTTTTACGGAAAACACTCAGTATTAGATAAAAACTGCTTTTTAGTTAAAATACTTCTTTTTACGGTAAACACTCAGTTTTAGATAAAAAAAAAAACAGTGCTATTTAATTAGTTTTACTTCTTTTCACGGAAAACACTCATTTTTAGATGAAAAACAGCGCATTTTAGTTAGTTTTACTTCTTTTCAGGGAAAATGCTTGTTTTCTTCTGAAGAACACTTTTTTTCAGTTTTACTTCTTTTCAATAGATAAGCCTTGTTTTCTGCTCAAAAACTCAGTTTTGTAGTTAGTTTTACTTCTTTTCAAGGAAAACATTCAGTTTTATGAAAAACAGTGTATCTTAGTTAATTTTACTTCATTTCACTGATAACGCTTTTTTTCTTCTCAAAAAACAATATTTTTGTCAGTGATACTTTTTCTGACAGAAAAGCATTGTTTCATGCTCAAGAACACTGTTTTGTAATTAATTTTACTTCTTTTCACGGAAAACACTCAGTTTTAAGATGAGAAACAGTGTATTTCAGTTAGTTTTACTTCTTTTCACGGAAAACACTAAGTTTTAGATGAACAACAGTGTATTTTAGTTAGTTTTACTTCTTTTCACGGAGAACGCTTGAAGTAAAATACTTCACGACAGTTATGAACTTCGTATCTCTGTAGTGTTAGTAATCTCCATCTTATTTACTATGTCAGCGAGCCAGGAACTATTATTATAACATTATTTACTCTCGCAGTCATATAATTTACTTAACACTTCTCCTTATATGTCTTCATAATAAATATTTTACAATAATTTATCAATATAAGACAGCTGAATCATCATTTCCGTAATTTTCGTTCAATAATCTGATTTCCTTATTTCTGTTTTTTTTAGATTTTAGAAACCTTATTGTTCATTACCTGATTAGTAACTATTGACATTTAATGAGCATAAAGCAATTTATTACTTAATGATCCCTGGGGTAGTGTCACGCATAGAGAGGAAATATTGTTTTAGTGGAATGTGCCTCCCTAGAGTAAGAGTGCTAGAGGACCCCTCTAGCACTCCTCCCAGAGGGGTGACCGGGAATCCCAAGTCATCTAACTTAATAACACTTAGGATACACTAGCAAACTTTCCAAAAGCCTTGAAGTCGCTGCAGCAGTCACCCCTAATACCGCTGCCGTTTCCAATGGTGTGTCGACTTTATATCTGGAAGCAGCTTCCTCTCTCTGCCTCAGTTTTCACCCGCCTGTGGTATCGTAAAGATGTTTCCTTCTCACTGTTACTACGTAATTCCAGGTAACTTCTGGTAGTGTGGTACATGTATTTCCATCATTCTCTTGGATATTATGTATTCGGGTTACTCTTTACGTTAACCACAGTCGGGTTTTCTCAATGGTTTATGATATGTTTACCTATTGGATGTTCCGACTTCTACTCCTGCCCGGCCTACTGATGTGATCTGTACAGTAACACACCTCCACAGGTTGCCTGCAGTAACTCCTGGTGCCGCTTCTTCGTCAGCTTAGTACCAGACGGTAACATGCACCCGAGAACAGTTGACGAGAAGCCATTTCCTGCCCTGCCACCTGGTGGACGGTGTTGTACTATGTTGAGTATCACATACACACACACACACACACATATCACCATCCTTGACCACCGGAGGGTCAAGACCTATTCGACACCTGCTCCTGCGACGGTTGCTGCCCTGGCCAATGTTGGTCCATATCAGTCCTATCAGCCGTAAGTAAGATACTGGGGAGGCTAGCATGTAGTAGACTAAATTCCTTCTGAAGTTTGGATTTAGATCTAGAAGGTCAACTGAGAGTGCTCTGTTATCCCTTACTAATGACATTTTAAACTCCTTTGAGACAGTCAGTTTAGTATCGGAATATTCCTGGGCCTCTTTAAATCCTTTGATACTGTCGACCATACCATCCTCCTGACAAAGCTTGAACATACGGTGTTAGGGGCTTATCCCACAATTGGTTTACCTCTCTCTGTCTCACAGGAAGCATTATGTCTGCTATAATAATTCAATCTGACTCCTCACCAATTTTGTATGGGCCTCCCTCGAGGTTCCATTCTCGGTCCTGTACTGTTCTTGTTGTGCATGAACGATATAGTCCACACCAGCACACTCATCAAATTTTACTTATTTGCAGACGATAGTGATTCTATGTCAGCAACTCAGATCTCCATTCCTTGATGGCAACTATGAACTCTGAATTGACCAAAGTCAGGTCCTGGGTAATACATTATAAACTGACCTTAAACCTCGAAAAAACCAACTACACGATATTTCACAGAAGGAAAAACCTATCTCCAGATTTGGAACCCCTGTATCTTGGAAATACAGTCCTCAAACATGAACAAAATACTAAATTCCTTGGGGTTATTGTTGATGAGGAACTTAACTGGAGAAACCACATACAAGCCATTTACAGTAAAGTTAATAAACAGTGCGGTATCATATATCACACTCGTCAGTCACTTGCTCTTGCAACAACGAAAGAAATCTATTATGATCTTGTTTATCAACACTTGGTACACTATCAAGCACTATGGGGGCCTCTGGCTCTTTAAAAACACAACCCTGATTACTGCACAGAAGAGAGGTGTGCTGACAATGACCTAATTGAAAAAAAAAATATCACACTAACGAGCAATTGGCTAAACTGAAAATGTTAAAATTCGGAGATATTAACACCTACAGATGTGCCCTATTTGTTTACAAATCTTTCAATCACTTGGTTGACAATAATTATTTCTAATACTGGAATAATCAGAGCTTCAACTTAAGACACCCAGAGTTACTACGACCACCCCTCATGGGGTCCTCTCAATCCCAGACCTCCATAACATATCATGTTGTGAAGGTGTGGAACAACTTACCCCCACTCATCCGAGCAAAGACTACGCTCCACTCCTTTAGACCATCTCTTAAAAAAATATCTATTGTCTAAGTATGAATAATCTTGTACTTCAATCAAGTCTTTGTAGTCCAATCAAGTCTTTGTACTTTAATCAAGCCTTTGTACTAGGTATTTCATTGACATGCAGTGTATATTTACACACAGAAAACATATTCTACACTGTACAGCACACCATCACACTAGGGTGTGTCACAGGAGGGTAGATCAGCTAAAACTAATGGCCCATCACTTTTTTGGTAGATTTTAGTGTATATAAACAGAAAATAATTTCAGTTTCAATATTTTGCAACCTTTTGCTAGGTAAATTATAGCGTGAAATTTATCGAAAATCTAACGTACAGCTGCATTAGTGCATTACAATTAAATAGTGAACATTGCTTTCTGACTTCATTCTTTAACAACCCAACTAACAATATTTTTTTCTGTTTCAGATTCTGATGCATTTATAAGTTGATAATATTTGCGATGGCTGCTTGTGTCAGGACGAGGAACCAAAAATCCAGCCATCTCAGTCACTATCTTGGGTCTGGGAGAGAGCTCCTGAAGTCGGAGTTGCCTACATTGAGAGATGCTTTGAGATACGGTGATTTAATCAGGCAAATCAGTGAAAAGAACCAAAGAACTTACACAAACAAAGACATTGCCAGTGATATGACCAAAGCTGTCTTGGCACAGTACACTCTGGCTAACGCTCAGTTCAAGCCTCCAGTCATAACAAGTCAGAAGAAGATTAGTGAGAGACTGCTAGCCAGTTGGGAAAAGGCAAGAGATATCTCTCTTGGGAGAGGAAAACTTGCAGTTAAGGACAGCTTTGCCAAGCAACTGGACCAGTTATTTGACATAATTACTTGCAAGTGCCCAATTGTTCTCTGTCCTGAGTTTGGATGCGATCGTGACTGTAAATCCGAGGCCCACATCTCCTGTAGTTGCAAGCGTGAACTGAAGATTCCTGTGATCGAACTGGCATTTGTCAAAGCACAGAGAGAGAAGACTGGCTGTATAGGGGCTCTCATGATTTCTAGCCAAGATATTCCGGAGTCCAAGAGACAGGAGGCTGCCACAGAGAGACAGAAGAGGAGAAGAGTTGCCGAGGAAAAGAGACTTGAGAAGGCCCAGGGTGAGGTAAAAAAGGCTGATGATTGGAGTCAAGCTGATTCAGAGTTTAATGACTTCCCCATGGCTGATCCGAGTGCTGACCAGAAAAATGGTGACTTTGTCCCTAACCCAGAAAATAATGATCCCAAACCTTCCAGGCATAACATTCGAAATAGGAAAGCTATCCCGAGCATAGCTCTGGCCAGCATGCGACACCACACTGGTCTCAGAGAAACTGCAGAGATAGCAACAGCTGCCTGGATTGACGGTGGTTTGATAACACCTGATGATGTTCACCTGGTGATAGATCATAACAAAGTAAGGAGAGCTCAGGAGAAACTTTTCAGTAACCTAGAAGAGGAGTTTGATAAGGGGATAAGAGAAAATGGAATCAATTGTTTGTTCTTTGATGGGAGAAGGGATGACACAAAAGTGTTCATGAAAGTTGGAGATTCTGACAAGTTGTTCCCTGCCATGGTGAAGGAGGAACACTACTCCTGCTGCAGTGAACCAGGAGGGAAGTATTTGTGGCATTTCACTCCAGAGAAAGATGACATCAGGAAACCAGCTGAGATAGTGGCAGATAACATTGTGAACTGGCTCAGAGAGAGGAACGTAGACCATACCCAGCAGGCCATTGGAGGGGACAGCACCAACACGAACACAGGGTGGCAAGGGGGGGTCATACAGTGGATAGAGCGGAAGATTGGGAGGAAGCTGGTCTGGATTGTTTGTGACCTCCACACCAACGAGTTGCCACTCAGACATCTGATCCAGGAGCTGGATGGCAAGACTCTTTCAAACAACAGATGGTCTGGTCCTCTTGGGAAGATGCTGGACTCTGCCACTGAGTTAGAAATAAATCCGAGCTTTGAAAAAATCACAGTTGGCCCTCCACTCGTTGAGCTTGCACATACTGTCATTGACGACCTGAGTACTGACCAGTACTATGGTTACATGATTTGCAGTGCCATCAAAACTGGGGTCATGCCTGATAGACTTGCTTACCTGCAGATAGGTCCAGTCTCACATTCTAGGTGGCTCACAACGGCTCTCAGGTTCTGCAGAATTTGGGTCGCTCATCATAAACTGAAAGGGAACCAGCTTCACAACCTGAGACTTATTGTCCAATTCATCGTGAGTGTCTACTTGCCAAATTGGTTCAACACCAAGGTCAAGTCATCGTTCTCCGAAGGTCCGAGGCATGTTCCCTTCCAGCTTGAGCTCCTGAGGAGTCAGCCAAGGAAGGTTGTTCAGATTGTGGAGCAGATTGTGCGGAGATCTTCCTGGTATGCTCATCCCGAGGCAGTTCTGCAGACAATGCTCTGCAGTAAGGATGAGGAGGAGAGAAGAGTGGCAGTCAAAAAGATCTTGGATATGAGACTTATGAGAGGATCTGGGCATGACGAATCAGTTGGTGACGATTCCTTCAGGGTCAGGAAGACTCCTGAAGTCAATCTAGGTGCCAAGGCCCTCACTGATCTCATAGATCTGGATAACATCCAGGCTGGCAGTGAGCCCCCTCTTACCTGCAGCCTCACCAATGTTCAAGTCAGAGCTTTACTGGACAACCCCATGCATGTCCCTGTCTGGCCCTCGCACACCCAGAGTATAGAGCGTTGTGTACAGCAAGTGAGCGAGGCCAGCAGTCACGTGTACAGCCAGGAGAGGAGGGAAGGCTACATCCGAGCTCAGGTGGTCAGCAGCGAGGTGATGAGTAGAAACAGAAGCAAGAAAGACATGTTCTCTATGGTGTGCAGCAACACCGGGTCGTAGTAGTAAAGCCGGTTTTTGTATTTGATGATTTTGTTTTCTAAAGGAATATTAAATTTAATAAATGTGTCAAGATCATTCGTTTCACTATTCTGGATCATTTTCATGCTAATAAATTAACCTGATACATTTGCTTTACTTTAAATAAGCTATTTAGTGGTGTTGGTAAAAGGGTGGGAATACTGAATTTTCATAAGATTTCAAGTTAAAATTTACCTAGCAAAAAATGAAAACTTTTCAAATCTGAAGATATCACATGATTCTGCACATAGAACTACATCATTAATACCATGGGCCGATTTTTCAAACATAAAAAAAAAAAAAATTCGCCTCCGTTTGACACACCCTACCATCACACGTCATACCTGTATGTCGTGATAGGCTTGTTTTTAATTTATAAGTGCCTTCCTTTATATATTAGTGACGTATGATAATTTAAAAATTTTAATTTATTTTTAATTTAATTCATTTAATTATCATTTAATTATCATATATTATATTTATCTGGTTCAGACACTACGCATTTAGCGAAAAGATTACAATAGTACCTCTGAACAAACAGAAAACGCAATTCTAACTGATGCGGTTCTCCTGGTATCATGGAAGATATACATGGAACACAAATTTATCTACAGAGAAACGCTTCCAATGAGAATAGTGAACAATTAATCGATCAATCATTTGGCGATTTACACCGTACCCAACTTAGGTCAGGTCGTACATGACACCACACCTCAGTACGTATCTGTTCTGTTCATTCCCCCTACCCACCAATCCCCAGTGTGTCAGGACAGTATACTTTACCACCTACATCCTCTATTCCTCCAGTGACATCTAAGTTGCCTAACATCCAACTAACCATGGCTAGAGCTGGCTCAAGCATGTTTAATAGCACTTCCATTGTATTTAAATTGTTGCCGCAGAATGACAGCATTCGTGAGTTCGCAGCGGAGGATGATTATCACATAGTTACATTTTCAAGTTCATGTGAGGGTGTTGTGCAGAACATTACAATCACGGATGATGAGGATCACAAGGACGACACCATATCATTAGAACAGTTTGCACGCATTGTTGAAATTGTGACTGTTGTATTATGTTTACAGGATCCTGCGAACAGTCAAGCTAGGACTGATGATTATGCCCAGACTAATACAATAATTACTTACTCACAAAAGATTCCACTTAAGGTAGTCCATACAGCACTGGCCAGTACAGTTACACCTGTGGAGCCGGTTCATCGCAAGTTTTCCAAGAATACTTGAACGAAACCTGAACAGAAACTGTTAAGCAAATAATGTAACACTAATAGTTATATTAATGATCAAGTGATCGTGGGCCCTTCGTGCCCTGTGGCGAGTCCGGTGGTACAGTTTACCGAGGTTGTTATAATCATGGTTGTGGTTGTTATAATCATAGTCGTGGTTGTTATAATCATGGTCGTGGTAATTATAACCATGGTCGTGGTTGTTATAATCATGATCGTGGCTCTTATAATCATGGCAGTGTTTGTTATAATCATGGTCGTTGTTGTTATAATCATGGTCGTGGTTGTTATAATCATGGTCGTGGTTGTTATGATCATAGTCGTGGTTGTTATGATCATAGTCGTGGTTGTTATAATCATGGGCGTGGTCATTATAATCATAGTCGTGGTTATTATAATCATGGTCCTGGTTGTTATAATCATGGTCCTGGTTATTATAATCATGGTCGTGGTTGTTATAATCATGGTCGAGGTTGTTATAACCATGGTCGTACTTGTTATAATCATGGTCGTAGGTGATATATTCATAGCCGTGGTTGTTATAATCATGGTCGTGGTTGTTATAATCATGGTCGTACTTGTTATAATCATAGTCGTGGTTGTTATAATCGTGGTCGTGGTTGTTATAATCATAGTCGTGGTCGTTATAATCATGGTCTTGGTTATAATCATGGTCGTGGTTGTTATGATCATGGTCGTGGTTGTTATGATCATAGTCGTTGTTGTTATGATCATAGTCGTGGTTGTTATAATCATGGTCTTGGTTGTTATAATCATGGTCGTGGTTGTTATAATCATAGTCGTGGTTGTTATAATCATGGTCGTGGTTGTTATAATCATAGTCGTGGTTTTTTTAATCATGGTCGTGGTTGTTATAATCATGGTCCTGTTTATTATAATCATGGTCTTGGTTGTTATTATCATAGTCGTGGTTGTTATAATTATGGTCCTGGTTGTTATAATCATGGTTCTGGTTGTTATAATCATAGTCGTGGTCGTTATAATCATGGTCGTGGTTATTATAATCATGGTCGTGGTTGTTGTGATCATAGTCGTGGTTGTTATGATCATAATCGTTGTTGTTATGATCATAGTCGTGGTTGTTATAATCATGGTCGTGGTTGTTATAATCATGGTCCTGGTTATTATAATCATGGTCGTGGTTGTTATAATCATAGTCGTGGTTGTTATAATCACAGTCGTGGTTGTTATAATCATGGTCGTGGTTGTTAAAATCATGGTCGTGGTTGTTATAATCATGGTCGTGGTTATTATAACCATGGTCGTACTTGTTATAATCATGATCGTTGTTGTTATGGTCATAGTCGTTGTTGTTATGATCATAGTCGTCGTTGTTATGATCATAGTCGTGGTTGTTATAATCATGGTCGTGGTTGTTATAATCATGGTCGTGGTTGTTATAATCATGGTCCTGGTTGTTATAATCATGGTCGTGATTGTTATAATCATGGTCGTGGTTATTATGATCATGGTCGTGGTTGTTATAATCATAGTCGTGGTTGTTATAATCATGGTCGTGGTTGTTATAATCATAGTCGTGGTTGTTATAATCATAGTTGTGGTTGTTATAAACATGGTCGTGGTTGTTAAAATCATGGTCGTGGTTGTTATAATCATGGTCGTGGTTATTATAACCATGGTCGTACTTGTTATAATCATGGTCGTGGTTGTTATAATCATGGTCGTGGTTGTTATAATCATGGTCGTGGTTGTTATAATCATGGTCGCGGTTGTTATAATCATGGTCGTGGTTGTTATAATCATGGTCGTGGTTGTTATAATCATGGTCGTGATTGTTATAATCATGGTCGTGGTTATTATGATCATGGTCGTGGTTGTTATAATCATAGTCGTGGTTGTTATAATCATGGTCGTGGTTGTTATAATCATGGTCGTGATCGTGATACTTACAGTATCTAATATACTATAAGAAGGAATAAAATAAAGGTTAGAATAATTAGTTATAGAAATGTTCGTCATAAGGAGAGGTTAAAATCGTAAAAAAAAATAATTATTATGAATCACCGATGATCATTCCGAGATAAATTATATTATGAAGAGAAGTGACCTTGATTCTGATTAGATTAGTCACCATCTGCTTAAGTCATCACCTGTGTTAAGTCATCATAGTCATCATCTACGTTAGTCAGTTTTAGGCCCATCTTACATGACTGACCGACCATCGATGTTCTTTCCACGCGAGGGTGTTGAGTCTTATTATTTACGCTGGTGAATGTAAAACCTCCTACTCTCACTTACGCAGCTATGGTCAATTTGGTATTATTCTTGTTTATAAATCCCTTCTACTCTGTCTCAAATCTATCCGTCCTGTCTATTGCCATCCCAACTGTCTCTTCGTCTGCGTGGTGTTTGAATGTAAGCCCGTTTGTACTCTTTGCGTGGTCAAATCTGTCTGTCTTATCCGTTGTTAGCGTGTGTCTGCCTGTTTGTCTAATGTGAACCAGTCAGTCAGCTGTCTGTCTGTCATGTTGGTTGCCATATTGTCTATTTGTGCATGTATGAATCTGTCTATTTTTGTCAACCTCCTGTCTGTTTCACTGTCTATATTCACCCTGTGTCTATTGTAGTCATCTTCTCCATGCATTCTTGTTATTATCTTTTTATCTCTTCTCCTTTTCCATGAGCCACAGGAATAAGCATACACTGTAGCTGTAAGGTCGTCTGGTAACGTTGAAGCTGCGCATCCAGACGCATGATGAAACTCAGCTCCCCCCCACCTGTTATCTCTAACTATTTTCTGTTTCCCCTTCTTGCTTTTTCTATTTACTCATCTTCCTTCCTTTACTAATCCAAACAACATTAAAAAAAGTAGGCTAAGAAATAAAGTGGGGGAGGAGGAGGGAGCCGTATGATAACTGAAATCGTGAGCTGACAGTGTACAGCGAATGAGGGTGAGCCAAGTCCGTAGACTTGCATCGTTTTCCATCGTAAATATAATTGCTAACTAATGCCTTCCTAAAGAAACCATCGACATGGGACCAGGTTTGTTCCACTCTACGAATTTTTTGCGATTTTTCCACCAAGTTTGATGAAAAACGATTGTGCGGTTTCTGCTGCCCAGAGCAGACACACACACACACACACACACACACACACACACACACACACACACGTGCCTAGTCCTATAGTATATTAGATTAGATATTGTTACTAGTTCAAGAAAGGTGGTAACATACCCAAACACCATACAACACCCTACAGCAAATTATAGACCACTACGAGACCTACCTCCATCCCATACAGCAGTTGTTCAGACCAAGTCTACTACTGTACCGACAGGTGATATGTGGTGTATATTACATAACTACCTCACGAAATTCCCAGGACTTTGTAACTCTATAACTGTGTAAGGATTCGAGGTACGATAGACAGCCGCTACGGCCATGTCGTCGTTATTATAAGCAGTCAGGGAAAGACCACCGTCTTATTCAACAAGATGCGGGATAAGTACAGCCGTAAAAACGCAAAGCAATACTTCTAGTGCAGCTTCTTTACTAAAACAGATGTGTTGTCTGTTACTGTGATAGTGGGTTCCAACGCACACTCCATAGATATAGATAAGGTTGCGTGCGCAAGTGTACCCTCATTTACATTCTATCAAGAACTACAGCGACGTTCACCTCACCGAGGATTTCAAGTTCGACTTAATGACACCGATCTTTCAGGAGTTTTCGGTGCCCAGCTGGACCATTATGGGAGTGGTAACATTACCTCAACATTTTTCTAGACTGGTAAGCCATTTCCGGCAGTATGTTACATAGTCAAGGACTTTAACTTACCAGCTGACGGATTAATCGGTCTTCCAACGCTTAAACACAGCATGATAGATGTCCAGCCAAGTAATTGTTACACGGAAGATATGTTTCAGTGTGCCGAACCACCTCGTTTTCTACGAACCTATCTATGGCATAAATTAGATTCAAAGATATAATTATTAACTAAGTACAGGGTATTAACTTACAATCGCCTATACCAAGCTTATTTATCTTTGAGGTGTTTGTGGGGTGATGGAAGATTTTCACTCACTAAATTGAGTAAACTGTATGTGAGAGAATTCCTTGTTTCTGCCACTCCGGATGGTTCGGGACTGACCGCTGACGTGGCTACCGGTACAGATTTCAGATTTGCCCCCGAGGAGGCTAGTTTATTGGGCACCCCCTTACATCCTGTGCAAGGTGAAGCGCAGAAGCGTTTACAGCGCCCAACAGGGAAGTATGAAAAGTTCATACTTGCCTTTATGACTCGTACATTAAGGGCGTAAAAGCCTGAAGGGTCATAGGTTCTGTCAAGTTACATAAAGTGAGAGAATGATGAGTGTGTGGGGGGAAAGTTCCCGGTACATTTTACCTGTTTATGGCAAAGTGTGGCAGGTCCCTAATAATGTCAAATGCCAGGCCTGTGACTAGGAGGAGGGATAGGCTACCGGTACTGGCTACACCTTCCCTGCATCTCCTGTCATTTTACACTGACGTCATTCGGGGATACCAATTACTCAATTAATCATTTAACTATATAATGATTTTCATATCGATTTATTATTAACAAATATGTGTGTGTGTGTGTGTGTGTGCGTGCGTGCGTATGGAATCTAGAATAACGTGCCTCGTCTATGATGGGACCAAAGCACTTTCAGTGCACAGCCCCCATGCTAACCCATGAACATAATACTGCATGTAAAATATGTTAACAAGTTCAACATGAATCAAAATGCAAAAAAGAAAATGCGTTTGATCACTACTTTATCAAAAACTTCAGCTTCCTGGCTCGAAAAGTACTTGAAATATCTTCCGAACAAGCAAGAAGATAAACAGTCAAAACCCTGAGTATTAGGGTGTGTCAATTTTGTCAACATGTTAAAAATCAAATTTGGTAGTCAAAATATTGTGCCTCTTTATGTCTAAACTTGAGATTAGCAAACAAAAATGAATTGAAATAACCCTCACCTACATCAATTATACCTTAAAGTTTCAAATATCAGCATTTCAACAAATTAATGAGACTTGATTAGAATTATTCACTTGATATTAACTAATCTCATGTAAGCATATGGATTATGGAGTATTTTATGGTTCTATAGCTTGTGTACAATATGCATGTCAGAACATGAACATGAACAGGCTCTCCGTGTGGGACAGTTTAATTCTTGTTTTGACTTGTACCAAGCGTGAGGATAAGGCGCCCGGCTCACTCTCCTTCTAGATATCATAGACGGTGGATTGCTCTCATTGCACTTGCACCTACTCTACCAGACGAATTCTACATTTTAATTATTGTAAGAAGGGCATATTGATTGTCGCAGTTACTTATATCATTGTATAAAACATTATGTTCTAAGAAATTATTATGTTATTTCTGTTACAGCATTTTTGATAAACAAATTGATATTTTTTGAAACAACAATTGAATTATGAAACATTGAAATATTTTTCTATTTGTCAGATAGTGTGAAGATGTCAAAATTGAAGACAAGAAGTCAGTTGTCAACCCACTTGAGCCTGCTAGTTGGTAAAGGGAAGGAGCTTCCTGTATCAGAACTTCCAACAGTGAGAGACATGCTAAGATTAGGGTTACTCCTTCGAGAAAAAAATGCAAAGGACAGAAGGAACTATACAGATAAAGAACTCATAAATGACATGATAGTCCCTCTTCTGCATCAATGGACAAAAGCTAATGCACTATTCAAACCACCTGTGATTAATCAGTGTCGAACTATTGAGCTAAAACTAACGAAATTATGGCACAAAGCAGTTGAAACATCACTTGGTAAAGGAAACTTGGCCAGGAAAAATGAATTTCTGCACACACTTGAAACTCTGTTTGACATTTTGACCTGCAAGTGCTCCATACAATTATGTTCTGAATCCAACTGTTCTCACTCAGGTAAGAGAGAAAATAATTCCCACATTGATTGTGGTTGTCCTCGTGAAAAGAAGATCCCTGTTTTAGAGCTTGAATTTATAAAGGCACAGAGGACAAAGGCAGAAGGCCAAGGAAGTATGCAAATGGGTTCAATAGATTATTCAGAAACAAAGAAGCAGATTGCTAATGCCAAGAAGAGAGAACAAATCCGAGAGAGGGAACAAAAGAAGAAAATGAATAGTGAAGAAGCCATCCAAAGAGAGGAAGAGCTGTGTCAAGATGTTTATCACTTCTTTGATAGTTCTTCTGATGAACAGGAAGCAACATCAGATGATAGTTCCAAAGAGCCATCTGAACCTTTACCAAAGAAAATGAAATACAACACAAGAAATATTTCAAACATTGCTTTAGCTAGTATTCGCCACCATGCTGGACTTCGTGAGGCTGCAGAAATTGCAACTGCCGCTTGGATAGATGCAGGCCTCATCAGCCGAGAGGATGTATCTTTGGTGATAGATCATAATAAAATTAGAAGAGCACAAGAAAAAATAATGAAGGAAATATCTGATCAGCATGAAAAAGATTTAAGCGAGGGAGGGCTCTCCTGTCTTTTGTTTGATGGAAGAATAGATGACACAAAAGTTTTGCTAGAAGTAGAGGGAGTGAACAGAAAGTTTCCAGGTCTCATCAAAGAAGAACACTACTCTGTCTGTTCTGAGCCTGGTGGTCGGTTTTTGTTTCACTTTGCTCCCGAAACTGAAGTAGAAGGGAAGAAACATGCAGAGGTCACTGCTGATCATATTTTATGTTGGGTTCAGGAGAGAGGACTTGGCAGTTCACTGCAGGCTGTTGGTGGAGATTCAACTGCAGTGAACACCGGATGGCAGGGGGGTGTAATGACACATTTAGAGAAAAAACTTGGAAGAAGACTTGTTTGGATTGTATGTGATTTACATACAGGCGAGCTACCTCTTCGTCATCTCATCCAGGAACTTGATGGTCCTACAAAGAGCAACAACAAGTGGTCAGGTCCCCTTGGCATCATGCTGGATGAAGCAACACAACTAGAAATAAATACAACCTTTCCAAAGGTCGAAGTTGGCCCTCCCCTTCCGGCGTTGTCTGAAGGAGTCATCAAAAATCTCAGCACAGATCAATCCTATGCTTATCGTATTGCCCAAGCAATAAGATCAGGAGAAGTGCCTCAGTCATTGGCTCTCTTGGAGATTGGACCTGTCAGTCACAGCCGTTGGTTAACTACAGCTCTTCGTTTCTGCAGGATTTGGATTTCCAAACACGAATTGAAGGGCAAAGTGCTGAAGAATTTGAGGTTAATTGTTGAATTTATTATTGGAGTTTATCTTCCCCAGTGGTTTAGTGTGAAACTTAATCCTATGTGGGTGGATGGGCCCAATCACCTTTTGTTTCAATTGCAGCTAGTAAGAACACAGAGGAAGGTAGTGAGGGACATCGTGTTACCTGTGGCAAGAAGGTCCGCTTGGTATGCTCGATCAGAAGCAGTTTTGCAAGCAATGCTTTGCAGTCAATGTACCAATCTCCGAACCGAGGCTGTAGAAGTCATTCTAAAGATTAGAGGAACGCTAATAGATGACGACCAGTTGGGAGACTGTTCGTTTCATTCAAGAAAAGTTCCCCCAATAAACGTCAATGCCACCAAATTGTCAGAATTGGTTGACTTGAGTTTGGAAGTCTTAGAGCCACCATTGACAACAAGTCTAACTAGCCAAGAATTGAGAAACCTTAAAGAGATTCCAATGCAGGTGCCGAAGTGGCCTTCCCACACTCAAAGTGTGGAGAGATGTGTGAAAATGGTCACAGAAGCAGCGGGCCATGTTTACAGCCACGAGAGGCGAGAAGGTTACATCAAAGCACAAATAGCAAGCAGACTACTGATGACAAGAAACCAAAGCAAAGAGAGTATGAAGGCATTGGTTACTTTCAAATAGACTACGGATAATAAAATATAATAATTTGAAACTTGAAACAGTAACATGTGTGCAAACGCTGGTTATGTTATAAATTCACAAATATGTACATTTAAAAATCCATTTGATGTAGGTAGGACTTATTATAAAAAAAAATTTATGCCAGAATATTGTTTTGCATGCTTAAAGACTACAATAAATTGCTACCAAATTACTCGATTTTCAATTTAGCCAGTTCACCCCCTAAATTGACACACCCTACTGAGTATCCTTCTTTCTGAACTCCCTGGTCGCGAACTGTTCTCCACCAATGGCAACCCACCCCCTGAGCAAACTTCATAAATTATTCTGTTGGAAAATTTATCCCTCTTTCATATTATTTGATGTTTGAGTGAAAGGCTGGTTGAGTGCAAGGATTTAGTTTATCAACCTTGTAAGGCAAGGTGGAATGAAAATCCCAAGCATTTGTTCTTGATGCAGGTATAAGCAGATTTTCCATTTTGGGGCCAAACTATTTTATAAAATAACGTTTTCACGATATAATCTTTATTTGTGTTAACTAAAGCCATCAAACAGATCACATGTTTACAGTTTAACTTTTTCATCTTAGGTCACAAAAGTTACCAGTATCCTTTGGTTCCTGTAAATGTATCAGTAATTATTTTCAAACTAGACTTAACACCTCAAGTGTTGAACTATTTATATCATCAATCACTCATTTCCTCACACTGTATTTAACACATTATCTAAATGGTAAACAAACATCATTGCAATGTTTCATATTATTAAGTGTGACAAAGCCAATCTTCATCGTCAAGTAAATCCTACACATCATAGCAACATCTTTAACAACACACTCCTTCTACTTCATTAAGGTATCGGGTCCAATTACCTGTTACATATTTAAATTTCAACACATCCTACAATATACCAGCAACAACACACAATGTGGTCTATCGAGTCTCATATATCATCTCTTGAATTAATAAACGAGGTATAAACATAAAACAATATAGTGAAGTTGTATCATAAAACACTGCAAAGAAAAAATAGAAACATAAAAGAATAATCCCAAAAAGTTGTCTTCTCTCAAGATGCTGGTGAAGGCAATATCAACATATTTGAGGGATACATCATCAAGTGTTTTCTTAAAGATGCGGAGTAAGAGCACGAGTCAAAATGATCACGTGTCCAGGTATTCGTTAAAGGTTGTTAGATCTTCACACCTATTATGATTAACTCTGCATTTATCCCTCAAATATGAATGATTGTACAAAAGGAAAATTAAAAATAAGTATAAAAAAAAAGGTGTTAACAATAAAAAATTAAGAATGGTGGCAGAATATTACGGAGACCATACAAAATATCAATCATGGCTGGAAGAGGTGGGGCCTGGTGTCACTTGGCGACTCTGGCCAACTGGACTTCATGTACACATGGCGCCCAACGTGGGGCCAAGTGTCACTCGGCGACTCTGGCCAACTGGACTTCATGTACACATGGCGGCCAACGTGGGGCCTGGTGTCACTTGGCGATTCGGGCCAACTGGACTTCATGTACACAGGGTTACACTGGAGGCCACACCCATCATCGAGGGTGTGAGCACTATGTTGAAAAGTTGCTGCAGTGGGCTAGTGGCACACACAAATCCTGGCGAGGTTAACACGCTATACCAGCTAGCTAGGTCGCTAGCGGCAGGCCAACACAGGTCACCACACCGCAGCAGCTCAGCCACTCAATACATAATAAATCACAGAGTGGACAGGTGTCACCGGCAAGGCAGGTCCCGGCTAAGTGGCGCGGCCTGCCTTACCGGTCTCTCGCAACAGCTCTTGTAAAATGAATCCCTAGTTTCGAACTCAAACAAGAACTGAAACAAGACAGGGTAATTAATTCACATAGCCCCCTAAGCAGGCTGATAAACACATATCAGCTCAATTACCCAAACTTATGTTCTTGTTTACCGTATATAAAACAAACAATTATACAAAACAGATATATACTGTAACATAGAAGGGTCACACTTCCCTGTATATACACCACGCATTCACCGACCACCCAAAGTACTCGTTACAAACCAGCCAACGAGGAAAACAAAGACAAGAGTTGGTTCTTGATTGGCGGAAAACCTTGCCGGCTTTTGAGGGGCAGGTGATGTCTTTTCTGGGCACCCAGACCCAGGCAGTTCAGCTCTCAACACCAACAGCGGCTACGTGTCCTTCCCTGTTGTTTTGTCGTGGAGTGATCCACTGTTCCAGCACTAACCTGTACACGAGGAATCTACTGGCCATCTAGTTAACATGTATACATTATTTTTCACCCTCGTATATAGGTATATATTTTTTTTTATTTTGGATAAGTATATTATATTTAAAAATCATTTGCATATTTTGCATGTCCTATTACTTATACTGTGTTGGGTAATGTCATGTCAACCATAAGGGTGGTATCTACTATTTAAATTAAGCCCAATAATACTGTACAACTAAACCTACAGAAAAAGTAGAAAAGTTTACAATACAATCAGATTGTTACTTCTTAAATAATTGGACATGAGTTTTACTAGGTACAGGTTGACAACCCTTTATCCGAAATTCCAAAAACCGAAAAGCTCTGAAAACCGAAAGGTTTTTTTGTGGAGCATTTTTTTTTTTTTTTTTTTTTTTTTAACAGCCCACCCGGGCACAGGTCACTGACCCACATCGGGGCCTGGGGGGTGAAAATGTAATAGTAATAATAATTATAATAATAATGATAATACAATAATAATAATAACTATTCATAGTAAATAAAAATTTTAATAAAAAATACACAAAAATAAAATAAGAATGATAACTGATAATAATAACAATAATATTGTAATAATAAAATAATTATTATAATAATAAAGAAGTACAAGAATGAAAAAAAGATCAAAAGTGAGAAGCACTACCTAGACCTATGAATTATTATTATTATTATTACTATTATTATTATTATTATTATATTTTAGCCCCCAGGCCCCAATGTGGGTCAGTGACCTGTGCCCGGGTGGGCTGATCCCTGTATAAAAAAAAGAAAAAAAAAAAAAAACCTAACCATTCTGAAAACCGAAAAATTCCAAAAACCGAAATGCATCTGGTCCCAAGGATTTCGAAGAAGGGATTGTCAACCTGTAATATAACTAAATTGTTAAAAAAAAACCCCTAGACACACACACAGATATAGAAATTATTTAAATTTTGAGATTTAAACAAAAGTAAAAGTTAAAGTAAAGTAACTTAAGACATTTCGAAAATGGCTTTTACTTTATTTTCTACGAGTGAAAGCAGATCATTTCCCAAGGAAAATCCTTCATATTTGATAGGTGGATATGCAAAGAAACACTTACTGGGACCATCTGTGAGTCCATGGATTCTCAAAGTATCACACAAGGATTTTAGTTCTTTCAGATGTTCTTTCCAGGTACTACTTTTGTAACTATTATGTACAACCAAGTTATCAAAGTGACAAGCAGTATTTTAAGGCCAAAGGTCACTTTCCTCATCAATCTAATAAATGTAGCACAAGCAGTTTTCAAACCCAATGGTAACATTCTGAATTGCAATAATCCTCTATTGCTTGCAAAGGCTGTTATTTTCTTAGATGCATCAGTAAGTGGGACCTAGTAGTATCCCTTACACAGATCTATCTCAGTGAAAAATTTATCCCCAACAAACTCTCCCACGGATTCATCAAATGTTGGCATAGGCTCAGCATCAAAATAGGTTACATAATTAACACTGCGATAATCAATACACAATCTCCATGAATTGTTAGGCTTCCTTACAAGAACAACAGGTGAACAATATGCAGAGTCAGAATGTTCAATAATTCCCATGTAAAACAATTTATCAACTTCATCGTAGGTAGGTAGTACGCAGCTATCAAACAGGGAGGTACTACCGCCTGGGAAGATATTGGAAGCATAATGTGTTGTATAATGGTAGACCCTGCTGCCATATGGCATCACAAAAATTGTGACCAAGTCCCAGGTTGCTGATCTGACTTTCTGCCTCATTTACACACAATTGCAGGGTCCCAATGTTAACCTTACATTGACAAAACAACATACAGGGTTCTTCGAACAGTACTGGAGACAACTGGCAGGTCGGGGCAGTTTGTTTGCTATGGTACGTAGTGTAGGTTATGTATCTAAGCTACTGTGCCGAGTAGCAACCTTGTATATAAACTACTGTGCCGAGTAGCATCTATGTATATAATTACGTGGCAACACTGCACGTGTTATGTGGCAACATTGCCCCGAGGCTGCCATATGGCAAGGCCGTCTCAGTCTGACTCTGTGGCCGTGCATGGCACCCGCTAGTCACCACTTGTATTTCTCCTATCCGTTAATAAATGGACTTCAGTGTTACCCGGTGTTTCCCTACCCATCACTGCCTTCTTCAGGGAACACTTGGAACCTTCACTTAGTAAAAATTATGAATGAATGTAAAAGACTATCGGTGATTGGTTGCTTAGTTCCCTGTTGCTTAATTTTATGGTTGGGCTTTGTTGTTTCGTATTACATTATACTACATACTACAGTAGACAAGCAACCTGGAGTTGCCGGCTGCCTCCGGCGGTGTTTGAGGAATCTTGAACGAGACTGTACATATCGTTTCTCATTCTTATTTTTTTTTCGTTTTTGTATTTATTTATGGTTATTATAAATATTTCTAGTATTTTATTTTTATTTTTAGTATTTTGTTATTAATTGTTATTAATTATTATAATAATAATAGCTATTATTATTAATATTATTGTTATTATAATATCTTCGCCCCCCAGGCCCTGCTGTGGGTCATTGACCTGTGCCCGGGTGGGCTAATCCTCGTTAAAAAAATAAGATAAAATAATGAACCAAATTATGAGGTATGGGATATGGGAAACACTTTCTGTTTTACCTGGTTTACAAGAAAACATCTGAATATCCTAAAATAAGGGAATCAATCTCGTCCTTTAGTTCACAGGATAATGTGCAATTAATGCTAACCGTAGAGCTTGTATCAGAGGAATCGTAAGCAATAATATCACAATTAGAACCTGAATTAGAGGAATCTCTTTTAATGTATTTCTTTATCATATTGACTTGAAAAAAGTTTGATCTTATCTCAAACTTTGACGCAATAGTCTACACCATTACAATGAGTTCTAGTGACACAATATGGACCTTTCGAAGTCATAGTCAACTTACTAGAAGAAATTGGTAGTAATACTAACACCTAGTCACCAATTTCTAATTTCCGAGTTTTAGCTTTCTTGTCAAAATAGATTTTCTACTGAGAACTACTAATATTAGAATTTTTGAGAGCATGTTCAGCAGAAGCTTCTAATCGAGATCTTAAGTCCAAAACATATTGATAAGTATCACGTAAATCTTCACCTAGATCTTCTTTCGTCCATTTTTCGTATAGAATATGCAAAGGACCTCTCACTTGTCGACCATACAGAAGTTCGAAAGGTGAAATTTTAGTTTGTCATGAGGAATTTCCCTATAATACATAAGCGTTGTAACATTGATTTCAGAACACTATGAAATCTTTCTACTGTACCGCTTCAAGCTGGATGGTAAGGGCTCGTGTGCAAAGCTTTAATAGATAATAATCTATTTATTTCAGAATCAAATATGACCTAAACTGGAGACCTGCATCGGACAATATCTCAATGGGTAAACCAACACGTGAGAAAACAGCAAGAAGATTTTCAGCCACAGCTATAGTTTGTTAATGGCACAGCTTCCAGGAAACGAGTTGCATAATCAATAAGGGTGAAAATTTATTTGTGACCATTTAAAGATGATGGAGTAATTGGGCCAACTATATCAATAGCAACTTTAGCAAAGGGGGTTTCAGTGTGAAGCATAGGAATTAAGGGAACTTTCTTTACTTTTCCTTTAGGAGTTGTTTTCTGGCAAGTGGGACAAGGCTGCCAACAACGCTTTATTTCAGGAGTTAAACCAGGCCAAAAAAATAAAATATTCAAGATCTTACCTGCAGTCTTTCTATGTGAATAAATGACCCACAAGGGTGGACTCATGATCTGTGAACAAAACTTGCTTTCTGAATTTCTCAGGCACAACTAATTGTTTACTCCCAACTTCTTTGACTTTACTCGAGATTCAAATCCTGTACATGATACCAGATAATCGAGAAAACTTAACTGGTCTATTCTTTACTGTCTGGGGTGTATCTCCAGCTTTATTCCTAACAATATCAAGATTAGGACAGTTATTTTCGGCATCAATGAAATCCTCTTTGCTACTAGGTAATGTAGGTAGTACAGGAGTGAACAGTTTTTGTACTGGTTCTTTTTGAGATTGAGATCTTGTCTGAACTGCAAAATCTTTGACATCACTCAGGGGGTTATCTTTAGCTTGAAGAGCAAGCACGTGAACAGAAGGAACAGTTACACCTGGTACCAGGCCTACTAAAACATCAGTAAACCTTAAGGGGGCAACTATAGCTTTGAACCAGCCAGATACAAACTTACACTGGAGGTGACAACGAACCTCAGGATAGAATGATGGAACTCCCAGAAAGTCATACACCCTCACTAGCTTACCCTTGTTTCTCCTCTTAGGAATCAATTTATCATTAACTATTATTGCATTACACCCAGTGTCAAGCATGATATTTACACCTTTGTCAAATAATTTACACTTGTCAAGTAAAGCATTCTCAGAACAGGTTTCAGTTTGGAGCACAAAGTTTACTCTAGCTGTAGATATTGAACTCACTGGTTTTGATTTTGATATAGAAAGCAGGGGACAATTAGGTCGTATGTCCCCTTTCTCTTTACAATGGTGACGTGTAACTTCCTTCTTTTGAGACTCGGACGTTACAGAATTGTAGACAACAGAAAGTTGTTTGGGCAAAGTTTTAGTTTTACTACTTCTACGGGCAATTTTATGTCTGCTGCCCTGGCAATTTTTAAGTTATCAGCCAATTCCCTTTCTTTCAGAAAAGTCCTCAATTCATTAGAACAATTGCTATAGAAATTATCTCTAATCATAAAATCGACTACAGACTCAAAATATTAGCTTATCTCACTCATAGTAAGCCATCTTCGAACATAAGCCATCTTCTCCATACGAGTAATCATCCGAACATAAGTTTCTCCATCCTTTAGTCTACACTCTTTAAATTTACGTCTGTATGATTCTATGTCAACTGCATAAGTCAAAAGTAAAGCCTTCTTTAATTCTTCATAATTCTCGAAAGTTTCACGAGGAAGACCCATATAAGTTTGTAGACCCTTACCTCGTAACAAAGTACCGAGATATATGTGATACTCATTTTCTTCCATCTCTGAAGCTCAGCAATGCTTTCAAACTGAAGTAAACACAAGTCCACATCATCTGTGCCCTCGATAAAACAAGGAATCTGTAGTCCCTTCAGAGATTTAGATACACTTTCATCTACATCTACAGAAACCCCTGAAGTGAATTCCAAATTGGTTAAGGCTAGTTCATATGAGCGTTGTTTATCTTTATCTGCTATATCTAATTCATGACATTAGTCTCCCGCTCTGCTGCACGTTCTTCGCGAGCTATGGCTTCTTTATATCTCTGCTCTTCTTTGTCTATTAACATTGAAATATCTACCCCTGATAAACCAGCATCTTTCCCAGCCTTTATTAAAGCACATATTTCAATTTTAGGTCCTTCTATATCTCAGGAGTAACAAAATCCTCAGGAGTAACAAACACAATTAAGAATGAAGTAAAAATTGTACTTCAAATCTTCGAGGTAAAATTAATGGATGAGTTCATCACACATGTACGAAAATACAAACGGGCAGCCACAGCACCATCGCTGGTCACCAGACCATCTCAAACAATGGAACCACAAGCGCGTGAAAAGCTGAAGCCATCACCTATCCATATCAGCTTCGGGAGTAATGGATATAAGTCACACTACGCCTGCGCCAAAGAATGAACCAGGTCATATGTTACAGAACAAGACTACTCAAATGGGATGAGGAACAATCCCTATTATGGGTAAGAAAAATATAAAACATACTTTAGTAGTACACTTTAAAGGTACTAACTACATAACTAGACCCATGAAATATTAAATGACCTGCCGGAAATGCGTAAAATATCATTGTGCATTCACTCTCTTTTTTTTATGGTTTACAAAGATTATATACCTCAGAAATTACTGTGGAGGGTCGTTCAATGAAGCGAGAGTCTCGGAGTCACAGTGATCATAAGAACATAAGAAAATAAGGAGTCTGCAATAGGCCGGTGGCCTGTGCATGGCAGCTCCTGTCGAGAGTTACTACCACTCTCTATCATCCATGAATCTATCTAGCCTCCTTTTGAAACTTTCCAGAGTTCCCGCACTTACTACAAAGTTGCTAAGCTTGTTCCACTCGTTCACCACCCTATTTGTGAACCAGTTTCTTCCTATCTCCCTCCTAAACCTAAACTTATCCAACTTGAATCCGTTGCTCCGAGTCCTATCCTGCTCGGATATTATAAGAACTTTATCTATATCCCCTTTATTGATTCCTTTCACCCACTTAAATACTTCTATCATATCTCCCCGCACTCTTCGTCTTTCTAGGGAATGCAAGTTCAGTTTCTTTAACCTATCCTGATATGGAAGGTTTCTAACTCCCGGAATCATTTTTGTCATTCTTCGCTGCACCGACTCTAGTGAATTTATATCCATTCTATAATAGGGGCACCAGAACTGAACCGCATAAATACAACAGTTAATCCTACTCATTGAGCCAATATGTTAAGGTATTCGTTAAAGGTTGTTAGATCTTCGCACCAATTATGATTAACTCTGCATTTATCCCTCAAATATGAATGATTGTACCAAAGGAAAAATAAAAATAAGTATAAAACAAAAATGTGTTAACAATAATAAATTAAGAATAGTGACAGCATATTAAGGAGACCATACAAAGTCTTAATCATGGCTGGAAGAGGTGGGGCCTGGTGTCACTTGGCGACTCTGGCCAACTGGACTTCATGTACACATGGTTACACTGGAGGACGCATCCATCATTGAGGGTGTGAGCACTATATTGAAAAGTTGCTGTAGTGGGCTAGTGGCACACACAAATTCTAGCAAGGTAACACGCTATACCAGCTAGCTAGGTCGCTAGCGGCAGGCCACACAGATCACACCACAGTGCAGGAGCTCCGCCATTCCATACATAAAAAGTCACAGAGTGGACAGGTGTCACCGGCGAGACAGGTCCCGGCTAAGTGACGCGGAAAGCCTTGCCGCCCTCTCACATATAGAATCCAGGAAAAAAGTCACAGATAAAAAGGCACGGAAAAAACCTAAGTTAACCTAACCTAACTTAACCTAACGTACGTGCAATGCCATCATATATATATATATATATATATATATATATATATATATATATATATATATATATATATATATATATATATATATATATATATATAATGTGTTGTCAATGTGTACAAGCCATGTGAATTTTTTCCTGTGGATTTTATTTCCGTCCACCCTCACAACAACTGGTGTAAAATGAATCCCTAGTCTCGAAATCAAGCAAGAAGTGAAGCAGGACAGGGTAATTTACTCACGTCAAGATATTCCGGTCAAGTAACTTATTGTGACTGCGCCGCTTGTCTAAATTTAGATTAGTTTCTAGAATTTCTTAGAGGTTCTCTTCGTTTTTATAACGTTCGTTGATTACCGAAAATATATAGAATAAGAGTTATCTTCTTCATTTTTTAAATCGTTAATTGATTACCAAAATATATAGAGCAGAATAGAACTAAACAAACATTTACAACTTATATGATATGTAATGATTGTATTAGCTCTCAAATTACTGGGCAGACAAAACACACTAGACCCTATAAATAAAACACTGCGGGGTAGGGGCGACGCCTATATGTGTCCCTCACACTTAATACAGTCCTTGTATTGACTGCCAATTGATAGATTTCGTGAAATAGAAGATTGATAAACAGGTTTTTTATTGTCACTCCCATTTCTCGGAAAATTTAGGCCTTTGCCACCAAAAATATTCCTGTACCTACTCATACACTTCAGACAATGTGTCGAAGATACCGGCTTGCTGCTACTGATTGCTGGTAATAGCTGGGGTGTGAATAGTACCCCTTGAGGCTATAAGAAGCCTGAGGGACTGCATAGAAAGATGTAGGTTCCTGTACGGGGGCACTAATAACTCGCTGACAGCATCCACGTAACGGGTGAAAGTGGTAATAGCTTCTTCTCTCTCACCATCATCCATGTGTTTACAAGCAGTGACGAATACTGTAATGGAACAATGGATGTTACTCTCTAACCTTTATATATATATATTATATATATATATATATATATATATATATATTTGTATATATATATATATATATATATATATATATGCAAGTAAATCACTGGAGGTGCGCGTGATCTAGGTATATGCTGATAACCACCAGGAAAGAAGAAAACACGAAGTTCCCAAGCGCTTTCGTGTAATTCACATCTTCAGGGGTGAGTACAGACTAGAGAGAGTAAAGCAAAACAAGATGAATATATACAGAGGAGGGTGAGACCAGGTCCACAATGGTCAGGTAATTAGGTAATAACCCTACTAATCTTTAAATGGCACACAACGGTTGGTGGTTGGGTCAGATGGGACAGTGACCCGCCCTCTCACCTGATCACAAATCTTCTTAATTACAAAGTTGTCCAGCTTGTACCTGCCGTTACTCAAATTCATGTTGAATGCTTCGGTATGTTTAATAAGACTAGATTCTATGATGTTCCTACTATCAATTGAATTACATGGTAATATTGAGGAGGCATTATCCCAGTCAATGCAATGCTTGTTATCCCTCAAATGAACAAACAGAGCATTGGATTCCTGGCCTGTCCTAACACTGTATTTGTGTTGTTTAATTCTAGTTACAAGATCTTTACCTGTCTGGCCTAAGTAAAACATATTACATTCCTTGCAAGGAACTTTATAAATGCAACCAATTGTGTTGTTGGGGGAGTTCTTGATTAACATTTGTTTAACAGTGCATGAGTTTTTAAATGCCACATTGACGTTCCAAGATTTTAGCTGTGCCGGAATGTGTGAGAAATTTTTGTGAAATGGTAATATTAAGATATTCTTATGGTCATGGGTGGGCTTGGGATCAGTTCTATAAAAAGTTTTCTTAGTAATGTTTAAGCATTTGTCTATGAAAGATCTAGGGTATTTAAGGTTTGAGCCAATATTATATATATATTTGTATTCCTCATCGATGAATTCCGGACTGCAAATTCTCAAGGCACGTAAAAACATTGTTGTAAATACTGACTGTTTGACTTTATTATGGTGGGCAGAATAATAATGAATGTATGAACACACATTGGTTGGTTTTCTATAAATACTGAACTTAAAAGTGTTACCTATTCTGTGTATCAGACAGTCTTGGAATGGAAATTTACAGTCTTGCTCTAATTCCACAGTGAATTTGATCGAGGGGGCTAAGTTGTTAAGTTGTGGTAGGAAAACTTTTAGGTCCTCATTACATGGCCAGAGACTTAATACATCATCAACATATCTAAACCAGACTGCTGAGGGTGGTAAAATATTACTTAATAGTTTCTTTTCAAAGAATTCCATATATAGGTTGCTTAATACAGGTGAGAGTGGATTACCCATTGCCATACCAAATTTTTTTTGAGCATAATATTCCCCATTGAATTCGAATTCAATGGGGAATATTATGCTCAAATTTAAGGTATATAGAAAGCCCACACAGGTTGATAGTTTCATTCACTTTTTATCGAATCACTTTGAGTCTACCAAAATGTCAGTTTTTTCTGCTATGTTCTTAAGATGTCTGCGTATTTGTGACTCTGAATTTATTGACGATGAATTGAAACACATTCGTTCTATTGCACAGAAACTCGGGTACCCTTCTGTGTTTGTTGATCGTTGTTTTAAAAGGGCAAAAAAATCCTTTCATTCCTCTCAAACTAGACAAGTTCCTACACTTAAGAATATTTTGACTCTGCCCTATCGTAATGAATTTGTCCCGTTAGTTCGGTCCCTCAAGCTTCTAAATATTAATGTTGTTTTCAAGTATGACTCAACCATTACCAATATGTTAATAAGGAATAGCCCAAGTTTGAATGTCAATGGAAGTGTTTATTGTATTCCATGGAGCAAATGTAATTGTAATTATGTAGGTCAGACAGGAAAAACTCTGCAGCTCAGAATCAAACAACATAAGTATAATATCAAAACTGCATCTGAAAGCAGTGCCTTGTTCGTTCATGTTAGGAATAATAATCACCCCATTGCTTGGGAAAAAAGCTTAGAAGTATTCAAATCATCTTGTGTCACAGAAAGACTTCTGGTTGAAGCTAGTTTGATTAAGGAATTAAAATCTATAAACCTTAGTGATGGTCAGTTCAAAACTGATAATATGTTACATAAATTTATTTGTCAGTGGCCCAAGGTTAAAAATGCTTTGAAAACCTTTGATCTAGATGTATGATAGTTATTTTGTGGGTCCCTTATATGTGACCTGACCTGACTAGTCACGTCACCCCCTTCTCTTAAGCTCCTCTACGTGTGTGATGGTGTTGGTGTGTGGATTAGTGGATGTCATCATTATGACCTGACCTCATGTTTTTAAGGTCACCCTGTATATTTAAGCCTCTCTCTGTCTATGTAATCCAGTTGCCTCTGAAGATGTCTTGAATAAAGACGAAAGCTAAGGTACTCCGTTGTTTCCATTCTCCCGTGTGATTTTATCAAGATTTATCTTATCCGCGTTTTCATTGTGGATTTATATATATATATATATATATATATATATATATATATATATATATATATATATATATATATACATATAAATGTAGATCTACAATGAAAACGTGGATAAGATAAATCTTGATAAAATCACATAGGGAAAAGGGAGACAATGGAGCACCTTAGCTTTCGTCTTTATTCAAGACATCTTCAGAGGCAACTGAATTGCATAGACAGAGAGAGGCTTAAGAACACAGGGTGACCTTACTAAACGTTAGGTCAGGTCATAAACATGACATCCACTAATCCGCACACCAACACCACCACACAAGCAAAGGAGCTTAAGAGAAAGGGCGACGTAACTAGTCAGGTCAAAAATATGGGACCCACTAATCATCTATCCTACATCTAACTCCAATGCTTTAAAAGCATTTTTAACCTTGGGTCACCGACAAATAAATTTGTGTAACATATTATCAGTTTTTTACTGACCATCACTAAGGTTTATAGAATTCAATTCCCTAATCAAACTAGCTTCACCATTGTGTTCTGACCTCACGAGGGGAAAGGTCACGGCAGGGTTAGCTCCGGAGGGATAATTATCAGATATGGCCAGTGATATGTGCGGTCTTGGGTATGAGAGTTTGTTGACCAAACTGGAGTGGTCCACTGAAGAATTGGCGAGGGCCAAGTTAGAAATTGAGAGGGCCACGTTGGAGAACCTGAAATTAAGGAAAGAGCTGGCGAAGTTAAAAGGAGAGGCTGGACGAAAAATCAAGAGAGTGGAAAATTGTGAGTAGTGGGAAGACAAAGCTGGTGGTGAAGAAGCACACGAAGGATACGACAGCAACAGCTAAGTGTACCAACCGGTTCAGTCCCTTGATAGACGAATTGGACGTTAGTACAGTCAGGGGCAGGGATGACAAGGAAGGTATAAAAATTTAATTGTTGGTGACTCACAGGTAAGGTACATGGACAGGGCCTTTTGTGGTAAAAACAAAAATAGGATGAGGGTGTGTTTGCCAGGAGCTGGGGTGGGGGATATAGTTGACAGGATGGACAGTATCTTGTCTGGTAATGGGAACAAACCCATTATCTGCCTCAGTGCATGAGGCAATGATATTGGCCGGTGTAGGAGCGCGGAACTTCTTGATAAGTTCAAGGCAGCCATAGATTGGAGAGTTGGCAGTGAATGGTTGTCAAGGGCAGTTGGTGTTAACGACTGTCTTGACAGATATTGCGAGTCAATATCAGTCCCATTCATTGACAACTGGGACAACTTCTATGGTAGAAGGGACCTTTATGCTAGGGTTGGGGTGCACCTGTCTAGGGATGGAGTAGCAACCCTGGCTGGGGCTCTAGAGGGGGCAGTTCAAAAGATATGGAAGTCTTTAAACTGTTAAGAGAACATATGGGCACGAGGGTGGAGGAGACTGCAGTGGGAGCTGGTAAACAAGGCGAAAGATTACAGGGAAATAGTGTTAGGAATGATGACAAAACTAAATTAGACAGGGAGTTTAAAACTAAACGCAGTAAGGGGAGGACTCAGAACACGACTAACTTAAATGTATACTACCCGAACAGTAGAAGTATGAGAAACAAAATGGATGAAATTAAGGCCTTGGTATGTACTGAAGAAATCGATATAATTGCATTCACTGAAACATGGATCAACCTAGACACACGTGAATTACCAGTCGAATACCAAATTGCGGGTTACAAACTGTTCCATACGGATAGGCAGACCAGGAAAGGAGGCGGATTAGCAATCTATGTTAGGGATAATCTGAAGTGTGAAATAAATAAGGAAATAAAAACTGAGAGGAATACAGAAACAATTTGGATAGAATTAAGCGACGGTCGGGAAAAATTAATCACAGGAGTAATATATAGACCCCCCAATCTTGATAGCGTCAATGAGGGACTTATCTGGGATGAAATGCGCAGGGCTTCCATACACAACAAAGTCTCTATAGTAGACGACTTTAACCTTGGCCAAATAGATTGGACTGTCCTTACGGGTAACTCAGAATCAGAGGATTTTCTCGAGACGATCCAGGACTGTTTCCTAAGTCAACATATAACCGAACCCACACTGGGTAATAATATACTGGATTTAGTTCTGTCGAACAGAGAAAACCTCATTAGCAATGTCGAGGTAGGGAACGAACTTGCAAACAGCAATCACAAAGAAATTCGATTCCAGTTAGATTTTCAGGGCAGACGTAAGGAAAATTCCACTAAAGTACCAGATTTCAGAAGGGCAAACTTTGACAGTTTAAAGAGGCAGCTGAGAGAGGGGGTGTCGCGCTTGGCCGTGAACCTGACAGATGACACCGACCTGATAACGAGATCTGAGATTGCCGAGTTCCACGACAATTTAAATAGTGAGTTACTTAATGCACAAAGGCAGAACATACCATACAAAAAACTCAGATGAGACAACAATGACCCTAAATGGATAAATAATTATTTAAAGAACATCATTGGCCAAAGGAAGGCTATAGGTAGAAGGATAAATCATGGCGAAATTCACCTCCGGGACTATTATAGGGTATTGGCGAGTAGGGTTAAAACCGAGATAAGGAAAGCAAAGAGGAATAATGAGGTAAGGATAGCAAGGGAGGCGAAGACAAACCCCAAAGGATTCTACCAAATGAATCAAACTAAAACACGAGAAAAGATTGGACCAATACGGTCAGACTCCGGCGAGCTCACTGATAACGACCGAGAAATGAGCAATAATTTGAATAAATATTTTTCAACAGTTTTCACCACCGAAAATTTAAACATGATACCCGAGGCACCGACTCTATTCAGAGATGGTGAACAAAACAAATTAAGTGAGATAGTAGTGACTAGTAACGATGTTAGTAAGCAAATAGACAAACTAAAGCCTAATAAGTCACCTGGTCCCGATGAGATATTTGCCAGAGTATTAAAGGAATGTATGGAAGAGCTTAGTATGCCCTTAGCAAAGTTGTTTAACATGTCCTTAAAAACAGGTGTAGTACCAGAATCCTGGAGGATAGCGAATGTAATACCGATTTTCAAGAAGGGGGATAGATCACTATCCTCTAACTACCGCCCAATCAGTCTAACATCAATAGTAGGCAAATTACTGGAAGCAATCATTTCAAACTCTGTTCGAAATCACATGGAGAAGCACTGATTGATCAATGATTCCCAGCATGGCTTCACAAGTGGACGTTCTTGCCTAACTAATCTATTAACATTCTTTTCATCAGTTTTCGAATCCGTGGACGAGGGGCACAATTATGATGTGGTATATCTCGACTTTAGCAAAGCCTTCGATAGAGTCCCCCACGAAAGACTAATTAGAAAGGTAGAAGCTCATGGCATCAAAGTTGACATCCTTAAATGGATTAGGGCGTGGTTACAGGACAGGAAACAGCGAGTGAGCATTAAAGGCACTAAGTCCCATTGGAGCAACGTCACAAGTGGAGTTCCCCAAGGCTCAGTACTTGGGCCATTATTATTTATTATATACATAAACGACATAGATATCGGCATTGACAGCAACATAAGTAAATTTGCTGATGACACTAAAATAGGACGTGCTATCAAATCTGACGAGGACTCGGCAAAACTACAGGAAGATCTAAACAAATTTTTCGAATGGTCTGAAAAATGGCAGATGAAATTCAACGTGGACAAATGTAAAGTACTCAGTATATGAGATGTAAACAGGGAAACCAGATACCAGATGAACAACGATGCCATAGAGAAATCCGACTGCGAGAGAGATTTAGGAGTAATGATAAGTAGGAACCTTAAGCCAAGTAAACAATGTGTTTTTGCTCGTAACAAGGCTAATAAAGTACTTGGGTTCATACAAAGGAGTGTTAGTTACAAGACTAGCGAGGTCATCCTAAAACTGTATCTTGCTCTTGTGAGACCACACCTGGATTACGCAGTCCAGTTCTGGTCACCGTATTACAGAATGGATATAGAATCCTTGGAAAGAATTCAGAGGAGAATGACAAGACTAATCCCGGGCATTAGGAACCTTGAGTATAGAGACAGGTTAAAGCATCTTAATTTGCACTCTCTCGAGAGACGTATAGAGGGGCGACCTGATAGAGTTGTATAAGTGGAAGGCAGGACTAAACAAAGGGGACATTACAAAGGTACTCAAACTATCCAAAGAGGAGCGAACTTATAACAATGGTTTTAAATTAGACAAATTTAGATTTAGGCGTGAAATAGGTAAACACTGGTTTGGAAACAGAGTCGTGGATAAATGGAACAAGTTACCAAATATCATCATTAACTGGAATAAGCTGAATAGCTTCAAACATAGGTTGGATGCTTATGTGAGCAGTAGGGGTTGTGTGTAAACGGGACTGCCTAGTATGGGCCAATAGGCCCGCTGCAGTTTCCTCCATTCTTATGTTCTTATTAGTCCCATGAGATCTGTACACCATCCGGATAGCTAAAACCCCGTAATCCTTGGCTCGGCTCTCCCGCGCTGGCACATCCTGTCAATTCAAGTGCGGCTGCTTAACTGATTTGGGGTTGGTTAAGCAGCATTTGGGACTCTATGCTGTTGCAGTATGACATGCTTTTTCTTAGCTGACACTGAACCCCATGCTGGGTTGTACAGCAGTGATGTCACCATTGTGCCCTGGTAGTGCCCGACAATCACTCTCTCACCCTCTGCATGCTACCCTCACCTAGTTGGAAAAAACATAAAACCAGTACATAAAACCAGTCTTAAATAAGACAAACATATATCTGAGAGTATCAGAAATATAAAAAATCATCTGAGCATGCTTGAAAACATACATATCGACACTATGATCATTTAGATTGACCAACTACATCAATTTCTATAAAAAAAATCATCTTTCGAAGGTCAATTTGGCAGCCATCTTGACAAATGGCCGCCATCTTGGATTTCCAAATGGCCAATCAGGCAGGTCTGACAAGTAGCCCCTAGGGTATGATCTTGCCAAATTTCATGCTTGTATCACCATTTGCACGATTTTTCCATTATCCGCTCTACTATTATCCAAGCTGATGAAAACGGAGTTCGAGTCATCCAACGCCCCAGAGCTTGAGCAGTGGATACGAGAACGTGCAGAGAAGTCACAGAACTTCAAATTCTGGTCGCAAGGCCTTGATCTCATGCTCAGGTTTCTGACCTATGTCCGATCCACCAGAGAGCATAATTTTTACTTGTTCCGGCGAAACCTAGCTGAGTGGGTTATCTGGATTTTCCTCTTCGATCACCCCATGTACTCGAGAATGGTCTCCATTCAGCTGATAGATTTAAGAAACATTGAGGTTTCTAACCCAGAACTGTTCCATCTTCTCGATAAAGGAATTTTCGCAATCAATAAATCTGGGAAGCAATTCAGTTCTATGCACCTAGACCAGGCGCACGAACAGGTAAATGATGATTTGAAGAGTAAAGGAGGATTATCAGGGCTTGTCAGCGATCCCAATGCTCTGAAATGATTCTTGGTGTGCGGACCCATCATCATAAAGATTGTTGAAGCAGTTTAAAGAAGTAGCAGGAGAAGCTTCTAGGTTGCCAGATGTCGATAAGTTGACAAAGTACCTCAATAGACAAGGAAATCCTTTTACGAATGATCTCACGTCAATGACCAACCTTATCATCAAAATGAGAGTACCTGAAGCTGCTGAGTCTCGTGTACACTATTGAAGAAATAGGCAAGCAGCGGTATAGAAAAATCCAGAGAGAGGTTGTTGTGGGCAGATCTCGAGCTGTGCACTCAACTCTCTCTAAGAATAACATTGAACTGTTTTCTGATAGAAAGAGTAAACGGAAGACAACAGAAAAGTTACTCTATTCTGACAGACTTGATGATATCATCCACACAACGTGGAAGAAGCCTTGGAGAGGCTTTCAAACACGAAGTTGTTTTACTTTCCCTTTCTTTGACAGCAGTTTGTCGGAAATCGAAGCTTGTCGACTGTTTCCTGTAGTAGTGTGAAGTGACTGGTTCTGATGCACCCAAAACACAGACTGCTATACTCTTGATGCTACATTTGTGATGCAGTCAATGGGACAAAACCTGTACAGATTATATCTTGAATACATTTTTACTGTGTTTGATCGTTATCTGGAAGGAAGCATGAAAAGTGCGAGTTCCTCAAAAATAAAGAATACAAACAGTACCTATTCGGGTTTATAGTCACAGAGCTACATGATGGGGTTGAAGTGCAAGGACATATAGAACTGTATATGACTTTTGGATAACTGTCATTGCCCTCCCCACCAATGCTGATCTGAGTCTTGTTTCGGCAACCAAACAAGAGGAAGCTGACATCAAGTTATTCTTCCATTCATTTGATGCATCAGGTAAAGGAGCGAGCAATGTGCATAAGGAGTACGGACACAGAAACAGTGATCCTACCACTGCTTCATTTCAAAAACTTGATCTGAGAGAGTTTTGGATCTAGTACGGCACCTCAGCCAATGTGAGATACCAACCAATCCACATGATGAGGCAGGCTCACAGTAGCCTGACTCAGGGGCTGATGTTTTTCTATGCATACACCGGTTGTGATAGCTCGAGTAGGTTCTCTGAAAAAAATTGGTTCAAGCATTGAACCAAGTACCACTAGAGGGATGTCGTTATAGGCGCCTTAAAGAAACTGAGTGAGATGATATCTAGAGAAGAGTAACTCAGTGATGCTTTCTCCCAGTTGTTTAAAACTATAGAGGAATTCACAGTATCTCTGTCTGTAACAACAGACACAGCACACTCAACATCGATGAATGAAGCAAGACGATTCCTGTTCATGAACAAAGGTACCTCTTTCCACAAGCTTCTACCCACCACGGATACTGTAGCTTCGAACCATCCAGCCCTGATTACTGGGGTTGGTCTATCATGGATGAAATTAATTAAGTAAACTGAGGCACTTTGCCAGACATGAAAGATGGTTGCTGGACTGACAGCTTGCTCTTCCTCCAAGAACACTTTAAATGCAAAATTTTTGTTTGCAGTTGCTGTTAAATTGCATTCAATACCTCATTTCTCAAAATCTGAAGTATTGACTTCTTCCAAACCTGGTGGGTGGTGCACTGAATTTAGCTGTTAAGTACACCAAAGAACGACCAAAGGGCAACTAATTGGCTGGGATCGCTTTTCTAGTGGTAGTGCTCTCACAGACCCATTTCGCCATTAAAATGATAGAAATCGCAGGTAAGTTTGAACAAATGTCTTGCAATTACTTACTTTCTCATTCCTCGTAGCTCAAAATGAGTGCTTGAAATCGCATTTTCGTGCCAAAAATACCCTAAAGAAGACACTAAACACGACTACATTTGGGCCTCGGCCGTAGATGTGCATACATAGTGTGTCATGAGAGGATGCGGTCCCTGTTTTTCTCGATTTCAAGCTCTAAATTTTGCCATAGGTTAAAACTAACTTGCTCTACTCCCTCTAACTCGACAATTTACTTTCGATTGAGCTAAACACAGGATATTTAACTCAGAAGTGGCCGAAATAGTGATTTTTGTTAATTAAGGCCAATTAGGACCAATTAACGACGTTCTCCAACTGGGATCCGGCCTTAAATCGTCTTGGAATCACTTCAGCTACCCCCCCTTGTAAAAGAAAGACTAAATAGGGAAATTAATTCTATAAACCTAAGTGATGGTCAGCACAAAACTGATAATATGTTACATAAATTTATTTGTCAGTGACCCAAAGTTAAAAATGCTTTGAAAGCATTTGAGATGGATGTAGGTTAGATGATTAGTGGGTCTCAAGTTTTTTTGACCTGACCTGTTCTTATGTCACCCATTTTTATAAGCTCTTTTTTTTTTTCATTTGCAGTGGAAGTGGTGTGTGGATTAGTGGATCCCATGTTATTGTATATAAGCTTCTCTCAATCCCTGTTAATTCAATTGTCTCTGAAGATGTCTTGAGTAAAGACGAATACTAAGGTGCTCCAGTGTTTCCCTTTTCGTGTGTGGTTTTATCAAGCTATATCTTATCCACGTGTTTTCTTCTTTCCTTGTGGTTATCAGCATATATATATATATATATATATATATATATATATATATATATATATATATATATATATATATATATATATATATATCAGGTGTGCGTACAATGAAATGGTTGCTCTAAATTTAGTCCTAGCAAATTGCTTTGTTCTATAATCTCAAGCAAATTGTTTTCAACTGTACTATTAAACTTTATGCACCACGTCTTACACTTGTCTCTTATACTGTTTCAATAAAATGATGATCATAAACAAATTCTATGTATTGTTTTATGTAAAATTACTATATATTGACTGATTTAGTTGTAACCAATTTCGAAACTTACATTTTTCTGTCTTGTCCAGGGTGTTAAAGGTGTCAACAGCGTTTGTGGATGTTCCACAATCATGACATTTGACATGGGACTGATTCTTTTGTCTCAGAGGAAGAGGTGATTTACACATTTGGCAGCGCAGCACCCTCCTGTTGGGCATGTTGTCGTACACCGGCCAGTCCTCACGGCATGCGTCGCACGCACACCTATGCGACGTAAAGCAATAAATGTTAATATGAAATACTGACAAGGCGTTAATTTAATTATTTTTCAGACCACATAAACCAACCAAACCTAATCTAAGCAAATATAGACTACCGTACATTAGAGTAGTTTAGGTCAATAGTGGTTCTTGCCGTCTTGCCTAAGAAGAAAATTTAGTTAACATTTCAGTTCGCCGTCTTCCAACAATGGCCATATTGCGGGATGGACATACCTTGGGATATAATGAAATAGAAATTCGTTCCAGTCGTTAAGAAGTGAGGCCACTGATCAGTTGGAATACTGATTAACTATTTCAGCGATATTTCTTTGGATGTATGTAGTAGGCAGCTATCAAACAGGGAGGTACTACTGCCTGGGAAGGTATTGGAAGCATAATGTGTTGTCTAATGGTAGACCCTGCTGCCATATGGCATCACGAAAATTGTGACCAAGTCCCAGGTTGCTGATCTGACTTTCTGCTTCATTTACACGCAATTGCAGTCTCAAGTGTTTCTCTTACCATTGACAACACAACATACATATATCGTTTCTCACTTTTGATCTTTTTTTCATTTTTGTATTTATAGTTCTTTATTATTAATATTATTATTATTATAGTTACTGTATTATTATCATCATTATTTTAATATTTAATTTTTGTTTGTGTTATCATAAATTTTATTTATTATGAATTATTATGACTATCATTTATTATTATTATTATTATTATTATTATTATTATTATTATTATTATTATTATTATTACATTTTCGCCCCCCAGGCCCGATGTGGGTCAGTGACCTGTGTCCGGGTGGGCTAATCCCCATAAAAAAAAAAAAACTATCTGTGCAGGTGGGGGTCGATATGCTCCGAAATTTTACGTGTGACTAGTGACAGCCCTCATATACCAGTATTTATAGTCCATGGTCTCATATTGTTTCCCACAAAGTATGCACAGATACTTGTTTTAGCTACTGAACAAACAGACAATAAAAAACGTGGGGTACCAACCTATTGTTTTTCTTTTGTTTTCAACGCATAAAAAATAATAGATGACGACTGCACTTACCATACTCTGAGGTTTCTTCCATTCTGTAATAAAGCATACTGTAAATTAAGATGTTTTAGGTGCCGCACAAGGAGGCAGCGTGAACACTTCACTTCTCCCAATTGTAAATTGACGTACCGGTTCACAGGGCGATCCCTAAGGACAGTAGGCGATTAATTGTATCCTCTCGGCCACCACACCCCTAACTGACCAGACAACCCTCAGGACAGTGGGCGACTAATTGTATCCTCTCGGCCACCACACCCCTAACTGACCAGGCAACCCTCAGGACAATGGGCCAGTAATTGTATCCTCTGGGCCACCACACCCCTAACTGACCAGACAACCCTCAGGACAGTGGGCCAGTAATTGTATCCTCTCGGCTACCACACCCCTAACTGACCAGACAACCCTCAGGACAGTGGGCGACTACTTGTATCCTCTCGGCCACCACACCCCTAACTGATTTAGCTAATTTTACTAATTTGGCAATCCATCGACTTTATATAAAAAAAAAATCCGAAAATGTATGGTTGGGACAGACAGAGTTCGTATTATCAAGGTTTTCAGGTACACTAGCAGGAGATTTTGGTATATAATTTTCGGAGCATTTTTTCATCAAATATTCATATTCTATTTAAAAAGTGTGTGTGTGTGTGTGTGTGTGTGTCTCAATTTTCAGCACCCTTGTAGCTTAGCTACATTGTTTGTTTATCAGGCGTCATGAGCAGGGAAATCAATTTAAAATACAAATTTAAAGTTATGTTTATTTTAAAACTTCGTAAATATTTAAGGAACAATATAAGCTCCAAAAGACAAATGTCGCAGGTACACTTGAGAAATTTATCTCACCTTGTCTCGCGACGACCACACAACCAATCAGCATACAGGAAAGGATCGTCCTCCATAGCCTCAGCAGCCGCACACCCGTATCACGTCGGTGGTCAGAGTAACGTTTTACCAAATCCGGCTTCGAAACACGAGGATCCATATATATTTCATTAGCCCAATAAAGCACGCGGACTTCTACATACAATCAACACCTCAACCCGCCAGGATTCGAACCCACGGCCCACAAGCCTATGACTGTGACCGCGGAACGCTAACCGCTGGACCACCAGGATACTAAAAGCAGTCCTAGACTTTGTTATATTTCACACAAAGCCTGTTCAACGAGCTTAAGGCGCCGTGAACCTCTAATGGGGACCACCCGTATCACTTAGGTGGTCAGAGTAACGTTTTACCAAATCCGGCTTCGAAACACGAGGATCCATATATATTTCATTAGCCCAATAAAGCACGCGGACTTCTACATACAATCAACACCTCAACCCGCCAGGATTCGAACCCACGGCCCACAAGCCTATGACTGTGACCGCGGAACGCTAACCGCTGGACCACCAGGATACTAAAAGCAGTCCTAGACTTTGTTATATTTCACACAAAGCCTGTTCAACGAGCTTATTAGAGATTCACGGCGCCATAAGCTCGTTGAACAGGCTTTGTGTGAAATATAACAAAGTCTAGGACTGCTTTTAGTATCCTGGTGGTCCAGCGGTTAGTGTTCCCTGGTCACAGTCATAGGCTTGTGGGCCGTGGGTTCGAATCCTGGCGGGTTGAGGTGTTGATTATATATATATATATATATATATTTTTGTACTGTCAATGAATATGATGCATCTCTTTGTGTGCGAACCTCTGTCCTGCATGGCAGTGAACAGTGACATTACCCACATGAATCTGACCTCTATACATATATAGCTGTTAATGAATATGGTGTATTTCTTTGTGTATGAACCTCTGTCCTGCGTGGCAGTGAGAAGTGACACCACCCTCAGTGTCAAGACCTGACTGAATTACTCAGAATAGGCAAACTGTACTACAAGCTTTGCCAATAAATTTGTTAAACTAAAAAAACTAATTCTCTCTCTCTCTCTCTCTCTCTCTCTCTCTCTCTCTCTCTCTCTCAAACTGTAAAGTTGCATCAAGATATCATATATTTTTTTATTATTTTCACTCATACAAAGAATCCCAAATTATTCACAATTTTAGAATAAACCCTTGCGGGCTCAATAATATGGTTACCACGCGAACTACATGTTGGGGACCGCTAATATAGAGGAAAGATGTTTAATAGGGGAGGAAACGGTGTTGTAATATATTGGGTTTTAAGAAAAATTGGGGGAGTTGTACAACATTTACTGGATAGAAAGTTACTGTATATATTCATGTGCAATGGAATAGGGCAGTGCCAAATAGCGTTCATAATAGGACAGATGATCATGTCAGAAGACAGAGGATCATAACAGGAGATAGAGTCACATAACAGCAGACAAAGGACCATGACAGCAGACAAAACATCATAACAGGAGACAGAGGATCATGACTGGAGAAAGAGGTATCATGACAGGTGACAATGGATCATGACAGGAGACAGAGGATCATGACAGGAGACAAAAGAACATGACAGAAAACAGAGGATCATGACAGGAGACAGAAGATAATGACAGGAGACAGAGGATCATGACAGAACACAGTTGATCATGACAGGAGACAGAGGTTTCTAACAGGAGACAGAGGATCATGAAAGAAGAAAGAGGATCATAACAGGAGACAGAGGATCATGACAGGAGACAGAGGAAAATGACAGGACACAGAGGATCATGGCAGGAGACAGAGGATCATGACAGGAGACAGAGTCTTGAAACAGGAGACGGAAGGTCATGACAGGAAACAGAGAATCGTGACAGGAGACAGAGGATCATGAGAGAAAACAAAAAATCATGACAGGAGACAAGATCAAGAAGAGGAGACAGAAGATCATGACAGGACACAGTTGATCATAACAGGAGACAGAGGTTTATAACAGGAGACAGGGAATCATGACAGAAGACAGAGGATAATGACAGGTGACAGGATCATTACAGGAGACTGAGGCTTATAACAGAAAACAGAAGGTCATGAAAGGAGACAGAAGATCATGACAGGAGGCAAAGGATCATGACAGGAGACAGAGGATCATAACAGAAAAAAAGAGGATCATTACATGAGACAGAGGATCATGACACGAGACAAAGGATCTTGGCAGAATACAGAGAATCATGACAGGAGACAGAAGATCATGACAGGAGACAGCAGTTTATAACATGAAACAGAAGTTCATGACAGGAGACAGAGGATTATGACCGGAGACAGAGGATCGTGTCAGCAGGGAGAAAGTCATGACAGGTGGCAGGATCAAGAGAGCAGACAGAGGATCATGACAGCAGACAGAGTATCATGACAGGAGATAGTGGATTATGACAGGAGACAGATGATCATGACAGGAAACAGGGGATCATGACAGGAGACAGAGGTTTATAACATGAAACAGAAGTTCATGACAGGAGACAGAGGATCATGACAAGAGACAGAGGATGATGACCGGAGACAGAGGACTATGACAGAAGACAGATGATCATGACAGGAGACAGAAGATCATGAAAGGAGACAATGGATCATGACATGAGACAGAGGTTTATAAAAGGAGACAGAAGTTCAGGACAGGAGACAGAGGTTCATGAAAAGAGACAGGATCATTACAGAAGACAGATGATCATGCCAGGAGACAGAGGATCATGACAGGACACAGAGGATCATGATAGAAGACAGAGGATTTAACAGGAGACAGAAGGTCATGGCAGGAGACAGAAGATCATGACAGGAGACAGATGATCATGACAGGAGACAGAGGATCATGACAGGAGACAGAGGATTATAACAGGAGACAGAGAATCATGACAGGAGACAGAGGATCATGACTGGAGACAGATGATCATGACAGGAGACAGAGGATCATGACAGGAGACAGAGGATTATAACAGGAGACAGAGAATCATGACAGGAGATAGTGGATCATGACAGGAGACAGACCTTTGTAACATGAAACAGAAGTTCATGACAGGAGACTGAGGTTCATGATTGTAGTTTATGTATCTAAGCTACTGTGCCGAGTAGCAACCTTGTATATAAGCTACTGTGCCGAGTAGCATTTATATATGTAATTACGTGGCAACACTGCACGTGTTATGTGGCAGCATTGCCCGGAGGCTGCCATATGGCAAGGCAGTCTCAGTCTGACTCTGTGGGCCGTGCATGGCACACGCTAGTCACTGCTTGTATTTCTCCTATCCGTTAATAAAGGGACTTCAGTGTTACCCGGTGTTTCCCTACCCATCACTGCCTTCTTCAGGGAACACTTGGAACCTTCATGGTGCAGTGAGTAGGATCTGTGGACCTACAAGTGTGTGAACAATGGACAGTTAGCCGGCGATGTGCGACTGCCGGCGATGTGAGCGTCGACTCTTAGTGTGTTGTGTTGTGTTGAGTTGTGTTTCGCCGCGACGTGCAGTGTTGCGCCGTCACAGAGCGTTTTAGTGACGGTGGCAGTGTTAGGGTCAGTGTATTAGTGTGTCTAAAGCTGAGAGTTGAGCATTGGCCTGTCTTTTGTGTTACCCACGGAGCACGCAGGTGTATACCCTTCTCGTGTGACATTCGGGGAGACACTGACGTTCTTGCCTCCGCGGCGGCCACCACGATCTGCTCTCTGAGACACACACACACAAACACACACGCACGCACGCACGCACTCACGGACAGAACAGTGGACTCTATGCGTTATTTCTGCGCTGTTTATGTCATATATATGTAGTTCGAGCTGATGAGGCGCCACTTTATATACTAAGCAGCACAGTTCAAGCATACTAAGATGGGCGGTAAGAAGGGACAACGTCAAGATGGATGACACGACTCTCCACCACCATCCTCTCCACCGGGTGCAGACTCTCATCCTTCACCTCCAGCGACAGACATTGTTTCAATTCTGAGGTGGATGGACGACAGGGACGAGAGGCGCAGAGAGATGGAATTTCAGAGGGAGGAGATACGAAGAGAGGAGGAAGAGGCGCGTTTTGATGCACTACTGGCGACCCTGGCATTAACCCACCCTCCCTCTCTCGCAGGTATCGCGCACCAAGGCGCCAGTACCCTCCCTCCTCCACCACACCAGTGTCCTCCAGGCACTCTTGCTACTCCAACAGCTCCCAAGGCATCTGTTCAACCCCCACCTGCCCTCTCACCAGACGTCACGTTTCAGCTTTTTCGTGAGTGGAGGCGGCGGTGGACAGATTACTCCACGATGGTGGACCTTGATAGCATGCCTCCAAACAAACATCTTATCCAACTGCGGATGTGTTTGTCACTGGAGACCCAGCGAGTTTTGGAGCACACGTTGCAAGTGCCTCCCGATTCTACGTCTTCAGTGACGGATGTGCTCGATCTTTTACAGGAGCATGTTAAAGGTCGGAATAACGAGGCTTTGCGTCGCCGTGCCTTCGCCAGCTGCAAGCAGGCGGATTCATGGAGAATGAATCCTTTCACGGCTTTTTTGTACGTTTGAAGAATTTGTCGGAGGAGATCGACGTCTGCCAGGCGCACAGCCGGGAATGTGAGGAAGCCTGGATCAAGCACGGGATTTTGACAGGTGTCAGGAAGAAGAGTTGGTGCAGCAACTCATCTACCTGGACGCTTCCTCCACACTCCAGGTGGTAGTGACTGAATGTCAGTCTCACGTGGCCACCAAGTCCACCACCTCTGCCTTACGGTCCCCACCTGCTGTGAGAGCTATCTCACAGTACAAGAAGGGTAAGAAGGCGGCCAACAACGTGAAGGCTGCCGTACATTCTTCCACGCCTCCGCCTAGTGCTTCCTGTGGCAGCTGTGGAAAGCAGCATGGCCCCAGGACATGCCCGGCCGCCGACGCACTGTGTCGTGGATGTGACCGTAAGGGCCACTGGTCTAACACAGACAAGTGTCAGGCCTGCGGTCGCTATGGACACTACGACAAGTGCTGCCGCCAACCCAAGCCCAAAAGCCCGAGACGAGGCGGAAGGCAGCGCACTTCCCTTGGGGTGGTTCACATGCAGCCCCCTCCAGATGGCCCACGCAGCCCCAAGCAGCAGCTGAGTCACATCAGGAGGGTGGAATCGACCACACGCCCCAGGGCTACCCCTTCCCCTACCATCCGCGTCGCAGTCACACACGGTGATGTGACGGGTCACATCGAGGTGATACCGGACACCGGCGCTGATACTACGGTGATAGGCCTGAAGCACCTCCAGAAACTTGGCCTCACCAAACGCGACCTGGGACCACCGCCGCAGCTGCAGTACTACAATGCGGAGGGTTCCCAGATGCCGGATGCTGTGGGCTCCTTTCAAGAGGAGATCACCTATTGCGACAGGTCGTGTCATGGATGGATCGACGTGCAGCCTACTCTCGCTACACCCTTGTTGTCGTGGGAGCACTGCAAGGAGTTAGGCGTGGTGCCCAGAGACTTTCCCGAGCAGATCCCAGCTGCTCGGTACACTGCCAGCAGGGTGCGTGAGTCAACGAGCGACGCGCCTGGCACTGCCGCACAGAGCTGCCCAGAACCCGCGTCCACTCCCACCCACACAGGACGCTCCCCTGCCCAGATACTGTATGGTCACCCTCTCCGCTCTTGCGTTCCTGCACACGCCAAGGCCTTTGCGAAGGACTGGCAGACCAGAGCCAAGAGCTGCGACCGCCGCGCCGCTACACGTGCCCAGGACGCTAAGGCTCGGTATGACGACCTTGCCCGCCCTCTTCAGCCGCTGGAGACTGGTGCCCTTGTCCACGTCCAGGACCCGACGACGACACGTTGGGACAAGGTGGGCATAGTGATGGGCGTCGGCCGGTCGCGGGGCTACAAGGTCAGGATGCCGAGCGGCCGCGTCTGGTGGAGAAACCGCCGCTTCCTCCGGCCAGTTGCGACTTAGGACTAAGAAGTCTGCTCAAGACAAAGACTATGAGCGTGAGGGGGGGAGGGAGATGTAGGTTACGTATCTAAGCTACTGTGCCGAGTAGCAACCTTGTGTATAAGCTACTATGCCGAGTAGCATTTATATATGTAATTACGTGGCAACACTGCACGTGTTATGTGGCAACATTGCCCAGAGGCTGCCATATGGCAAGGCAGTCTCAGTCTGACTCTGTGGGCCGTGCATGGCACACGCTAGTTACTACTTGTATTTCTCCTATCCGTTAATAAATGGAATTCAGTGTTACCCGGTGTTTCCCTACCCATCACTGCCTTCTTCAGGGAACACTTGGAACCTTCAATGACAAGAGACAGGATCATTACAGACGACAGAGGATCATGACAGGAGATAGTATCATTACAGGAGACAGAGGATCATGATAAGAGACAGAGGATCATGACAGGAGACAGGATAATTACAGGAGACGGAGGATCATGACAGGAGACAGAGGATCATGACAAGAGACAGAGGATCATGACAGGAGACGGAGGATCATGACAGGAGACAGAGGATCATGAAAGGAGACAGTGGTTCATGACAGGAGACTGAGGATCACGACAGGAGACAGAGGATCATGACAGGAGACAAGAGATTATGACAGGAGACAGTTGATCATGACAGGAGACATGCTTATAACAGGAGACAGAAGGTCATGATAGGAGACCGTGGATCATGACAGGAGACAGAGGTTTATAACAGGAGATAGAAGTTCATGACAGGAAACAGGGGTTCATGACAGGAGACAGGGGTTCATGACGGGAGACAGGATCATTACAGGAGACAGAGGATCATGACAAGATACAGAGGATCATGACAGGAGACAGAGGATCATGACAGGAGACAGAGAATCATGACAGGAGACAGAGGATCATGACAAGAGACAGAGAATCATGACAGGAGACAGAGGATCATGACAGGAGACAGAGAATCATGACAGGAGACAGAGGGTCATGACAGGAGACAAGAGATTATGACAGGAGACAGTTGATCATGACAGGAGACATGCTTATAACAGGAGACAGAAGGCCATGGTAGGAAACAGTGGGTCATGACAGGAGACAGAGGTTTATAACAGAAGACAGAAGCTCATGACAGGAGACAGGGGTTCATGACAGGAGACGGAGGATCATGACAAGAGACAGGGGTTCATGACAGGAGACAGGGGTTCATGACAGGAGACGGAGGATCATGACAAGAGACAGGGGTTCATGACAGGAGACAGGGGTTCATGACAGGAGACAGGATCATTACAGGAGCAGAGGATCATGACAAGTGACATGGTATCATGACAGGAAACAGAGGACCATGACAGGAGACAGAGGATCATGACAGGAGACAAGGGATCATGACAAGATATAGTGGATCATGACAGGAGACAAAGGCTTATAACAAGAGACGGAAGTTCATGACAGGAGACAGAGGTCATGACAGGAGACAGGATCATTTCAGGAGACAGAGGATCATGACAGAAGACAGAGGATCATGACAAAACAGAGGATCTATATAAAGGACAGATGATCTTGACAGAAGACAGAATCATGACAGGAGACTGGATCATTATAGGAGACAGAGATTTATAACAGGAGACGGAAGGCCATAACAGGAGACAGTGAATCATGACAGGAGACAGAGGATCATGACAGAACACATAGGATTACTACAGGAAACAGAGGATCATGTCAGGAGGCAGAAAGTTATGACAGGTGACAGGATCAAGGCAGGAGACAAAGGATCATGACAGGAGACTGGATCATTACAGGATATAATAAGAACATTACAGCAGACGGATGATCATGACAGGAGACAGAGGATCATGACATGAGAAAGAGGATCATGACAGAACACATAGGATCACTACAGGAAACAGAGGAGGCAGAAAGTTATGACAGGTGACAGGATCAAGACAGGAGACAAAGGATCATGATAGGAGACAGACCACCAGGACTACGCGAAACTAGGAGATGCACACAGGGAAACCAGATACCAGATGAACAACGATGCCATAGAGAAAACCGACTGTGAGAGAGATTTAGGAGTAATGATAAGTAGGAACCTTAAGCCAAGTAAACAATGTGTTTTTGCTCGTAACAAGGCTAATAAAGTACTTGGGTTCATACAAAGGAGTGTTAGTTACAAGACTCGCGAGGTCATCCTAAAACTGTATCTTGCTCTTGTGAGACCACACCTGGATTACGCAGTTCAGTTCTGGTCACCGTATTACAGAATGGATATAGAATCCTTGGAAAGAATTCAGAGGAGAATGACAAGACTAATCCCGGGCATTAGGAACCTTGAGTATAGAGACAGGTTAAAGCATCTTAATTTGCACTCCTTCGAGGGACGTAGAGCGAGGGGCGATCTGATAGAGGTGTATAAGTGGAAGGCAGGGCTAAACAAAGGGGACATTACAAAGGTACTCAAACTATCCAAACAGGAGCGAACTCGTAACAATGGTTTTAAATTAGACAAATTTAGATTTAGGCGTGAAATAGGTAAACACTGGTTTGGAAACAGAGTAGTGGATGAATGGAACAAGTTACCAAATATCATCATTAACTCGAATACGCTGAATAGCTTCAAACTTAGATTGGATGCTTATATGAGCAATAGGGGTTGGGTGTAAACGGGACTGCAAAGTATGGGCCAATAGGCCCGCTGCAGTTTCCTCCATTCTTATGTTCTTATGTTTTTAGGATCAAGACGTATTCAGGCGCTGCTCCTGCTGAGCAGCTGCCTCGCTTGGCCAATGTTCGGCCCATTCCCAAAGTCCCTCTCCCTGACCTATCCTCACCTCCGGGATATCAATATAATCAAAAGCGACAATTTCCTTTCGGAATGAAGTGTGACCAGTGTTGAGCAGTGATGAACAGTGTTTAAGCCAGTGTATTCAGCACTAGACAATACCAGTGAGAGCCGTGACCCACCAGTGAGATAAGCACCCCTTGGAACTGACCGCCATCTTCTGACAAGGAGGTGCTAATCAAACCACCCTGGGAACAACAGTGGGTCGGCTTCACACCTGACTTCGAAATAACACAACACCACCCAGTAGGGTGGGGTACTGTGTCACCACCCCACACCACCCGGTGTCTCCATGACCACGTGAGGTCCTTCATATCAACACCCGAGGACGAGTTACTGCACCACGTGAACACTACACGACCTAGTGTTCCCATGACCACGTGTGGTCCTTCATATTAACACCCGAGGACGAGTTACTGCACCACGTGAACACCACACCACCCGGTGTCCCCATGACCACGTGAAGTCCATCATATGAACACCCGATGACGAGTACTGCACCACGTAAACACCACACCACCCGGTATCCCAATGGCCACGTGAGGTACTTCACATTAACACCCGAGGACGAGCTACTGTACTGCACCACGTGAACACCACACCACCCGGTGACCCCATGACCACGTGAGGTCCTTCATATGAACACCCGAAGACGAGTTACTATACCAATTGAACACCACACCACCTGGTGTCTCCATGACCAAATCCAGGCCCGCGCCATCAACTGTAAACTATAATCTTTTGTATGTTCAATTCATGTTCCTTCTTCTTTCAGTAACGAAAGCCTTTGTTAAACGACCCACGCACCCCATATCTTTGTATGTAATAAGTCATTTTTGTCCAATGTATATTTTGAGCGTTCGGGCTGCAGAACTTTTTCAATAAACCGTTAATTATCATTATTTTTATAATTAGAATCATGACAGAAGACAGAGGAACATGACAGGAGACATAGGGTCATGAGAGGAGACAGGGGTTCATAACAGGAGACAGAGGAGCATGACAGTAGACAGTGGATCATGACAGGAGACAGGATCATGACAGGAGACAGTGGATCATGACAGGAGGCAGAGACTTACAACAGGAAACAGAAGGCCATGGCAGGAGAGAGAGGATCATAACAGGAGACAGAGGATCATGACAGAAAACAGAGGATCATGACAGGAGACAGTAGTTCATGACAGGAGACTGGTCGTGACAAGGGACAAAAAGTCATGACAGGACAGAGATCATGACAAGAGACAGAGGCTCGTGACAGGAGACAGAGGATCATGGCAGGAGACAGTGGATAATGACAGGAGACAGTGGATCATGACAATAGACAGAGGCTTATAAGGTCATGACAGGAGACAGAGGATCAAGACAGGAGACAGTGAATCATTACAAAAGGCAAAGAATTATAACAGGAGACAGAGGATAATAACAAGAGACAGTGAATCATAACAGGAGACAGAGGATCATGATAGGAGACAGGATCATTACAGGAGACAGTGGATTATAACAGGAGACAGAAGGTCATGACAAGAGACAGTGAATATTGACAGAAGACATGATCATTACAGAAGACAGAGGATCATGACAGGAGAAAGGATCATGATAGGGGACAGAGGATCATGACAGGAGACAGAGGATCATGACAGGAGACAGGGTCATTACAGGAGACAGAAGTTTTTAACAGGAGACACAAGGTCAGTGGATATATAACAGTGGATATATAACAAGAGACAGAGGAGCGTGACAGTAAACAGCGAATCTTAACAGGAGAGAGAGAAGCATGACAGGAGGAGACAGAGTATCTTGACAGGAGACAAATGATCTTGACAGGAGTCAGAAGATCATGAGAGGAGATAGAGTATCATGACAGGAGACAGAGGGATGTATTAGCCCCTTAATCTTTATATAAATGGCAGGGCAGTACATTGGGTTTATATAATCATATCACCCCCTGTAATTTTCCACTGGCTATGAGGTGACATGGTCATATCACGGCTCAGTAACTGTTAAGGTCAGCGTTTAAGAGCCGGTTGCCTGCGGCATTGTTACTCAACCCCTCACACCAACCGGACGTATTTAGCAGAGCTATTTAACATAGCCTCCGTCCTCCTCTTAACACTCATAGCTACAGTGATAAGTTACAGTGATATACACTTGGAACTGTATCCTAGATAGTTCCAAAATAAATAGATAACAGACAATTGGGTTTCGCTACTAAAACCCTATATAATATACATGTTCCGGCCTTATTAACCCAGACGGAATCAGCGGTTAAAAGACCTAGAACAGGATGTTGACAGGAGACAAATGATCAAGATAGGAGAGAGAAAGTCATGACAGGAGACAGAGGATCGTGACAAGAGACAGTGGATCATGATAGGACACAGAGGATCATGGCAGGAGACAGAGGATCATGACAAGAGACAGAGGATTGTGACAGAAGACAGAGAATTATGACAGGAGACAGTGGATCATGACAAGAGAAAGTCATGAAAGGAGACCGAGGATTATGACAGGCGACTGAGGATTATGACAGGAAGCAGTGGATCACGATAGTACACAGATGATCCTGACAGGAAACAGTGGATCATGACAAGAGATAAAGGGTCATGACAGGAGACAGAGGATCATGACAGGAAACAGTGGCGACCTCACTGAAGGAGGACGTGTCACGTGGCGCTCCGGAGCAGCCAAGGTCGACCTATAGCTAATTTAAGGCAGTTTAGTACTTTTACGGAAAGACAGTGTGTATTTTCAAGGTGTCAGTGACTGTGAGTGCTAGACTTGTTAATGTGTGCGTTCCAGTGTCACGATACCATCGCACCGACCTGTTCCGGCTGAAGTCTGGTGCTGGCTATCCTCCACCCCACACCATCACTCTACTAAAGGCGCTGAGAATCTTTCATAACCGCGGCTGCAGACGCGGTCGCTGCATTCCCAAACGAATCCCTATCATCGCGCCGAGCAAGCAAAAGAAAGTCAAGCCAGTGCCAAAAAGACAGTGTGCTCGCTATGAAGTGCAGCGACTATGGTACAGCCTACTTGTACCATCCCTATTGCTGTCCAATGTTACATCTTTATGCAACAAGGTGGAGGAGGTCAGTGTTACAGTGAAGTCAGTTGGTGCAGGTATTGTGGCGATAATACCGAGGCGTGGCAAATTGTTCCTCAGATCTGTGCATAGAAAACTATGAGTTATTTCACCACCTTAGAAAAGACAGGAGAGGTGGTGGTTTAGTGCTATACTGTCACAGTGACCTTAAACCATTACACCTAGGTGTTAATGTACCTGAGGATGTAGAAACTTTGTGGGTTAAGGTCACTCCCACCTCCCACCCCAGCCAGCTTGCCTCCCTCATTGTTTGTGTGGCTTATCACCCCCCGTGCTCACCTACTGCCAATGTACTGGTTACTCATATAATAGGCACTGCTGACTCCCTGAGATCCAGATTTTCATGTGCTAAGCTAGTGATATGCGGTGACTTTATTGAGTTAGACATCAACAACATCACCCAACACCTTCACCTTGCACCCTGAACCTCAACATGACTGATCTCGGCAACCACTACCTTCCCACCCCCAGCCGCTGCCTCCCATGGGGCGGAGCACCCACCTGTCGCTGCTGTGGTCACCTACACCTAACATCTCACGACCGCCAGTTGTCACCAGGACTTATCGAACTACCCCTGACTCTACTATGCAGCGTTTCGGACAATGGGTAACCCGGTATCCCTGGGCTGAAGTGATCATGGTAGACGATGTGCAGAACAAGTGGGATAATTACCTGGACACTATCACCAAAGCCTACCACAACTTCTTTCCAGCCAAGACACTGAGGATCCACCCCGATGATGTCCCATGGATTACACCCCGTATCAAAAGACTAATTGAGCAGCGCAACAAGGCATACTACACCAACAAACGCCTGTACCTTACTCTACGTAAACAAGTCATCAGGGAAATCAAGTCAGCCAAGAAGTCTTATTATCCCAGGAAAGTGCACGGCCTCAAAGAGGTCGGCAAAGGTCAGCGGTACTCTAAGGTAAAAGATCTCTGTGGTCTTAACCGCCAGTCTCCCACATTTCCTTTTATCTCCAATTTTCCTAGTGAGGAGGCAGCTGAAACAGTTAATAACCACTTTTATGTCATATCCTACCCAGTCTTGACTCCACTCTCCTCCCGGCCTACTTACCTTCCCTCTCCCCACCCTCCCAGTGTTCAACCATTTGAAATTGCCAAAAAACTCCTGAAATTTAAATCTAAATGCTCTATAACCCCAATTGACCTACCAATCAAAATTTACAAGGAGTTTGCAGTCGAACTTGCCACTCCCTCTGTTCCATTATTAATGCATCCCTCAGACAAAGCAAATGCCCTAATGAATGGAAAACCTCATTTGTCACCCCTATCCCCAAGGTCCTCACCCCACAGTCCCCGAGTGACCTCAGGCGAATTGTCATTACCCCCATACCCAGTCTACTCTGTGAAGACTTTGTTTTTTAATGGGAATTTGCTAGTATTTCTCAGTCAAATGATCCACAGCAATTTGGCAATATGAGGACCTCCTCTACATCACCCTGCTTAGTTAGTTTCCTGGATTTTCTGCACAAAAACCTGGAGAAACGTAAAACATCAATGGCTGTTGCCCTTGTTGACTTCGGGGAGGCTTTTGACCTTGTTGATCACTGGACTGTTATCAACAAGGCCATTGCACTAGGGCTGCCCACCAACCTGATCTCATGGCTCACTGATTTCCTGAGTGAGCGTCCTTAGGCAGTGAGGTATCAGGGTTCTGTCTCCACATTCCAACACTTCACCTGCAGTGTTCCACAGGGTACCAAGATGGGACCACAGTGCTTCCTAATCCTGATCAACGACGCTCTATCGGACACTCCTCACAGGATCATGATAGGATACACAGGATCATGAGAGAAGACAGGATCACGACAGGAGACAGAGGTTCATAACAAGAGCTAGAGGAGGATGACAGGGGAAAGAGGATCACGGCAGGAGACAGATGATCATGACAGGAGACAGAGGTTCATAACAAGAGCTAGAGGAGGATGACAGGGGAAAGAGGATCACGACAGGAGACAGATGATCATGACAGGAGACAGAGGTTCATAACAAAAGACAGATGATCATGACTAGAGACGGAAGATGATGACAGGACACACAGGATCTTGACAGCAGACAGAAGCTCATGACAGGAGACAGAGGATCATGGCAGGAGACAGAGCAACATGACCGGAGACAGAGGATCGTGAGAGGAGACAGAGGATCATGATAAGGAGAAAGATGACCACAACAGAAAACAGAAAATCATGACCAGAGTCAAAGAATCGGAACAGGAGACACAAGATCATGACAGGAGACAGAGAATCATGATAGGAGACAGAGGATCATGACAGGTCGAGACAGAATATCAAGGCAGAAAAGAGAGGATCATGACAGGAAACAGAAGACCATGAAATGAGACAGAGGATTATGACAGGAGACAGAGCATCATGAGACGAGACAGATGATCGTGACAGGAGAAAGCAGAGGATCATGACAGGAGACAGAGGATCATGAGAGGAGACAGAGGATCATGACAGGAGGAAACAGAGAATCATGACAGGAGTTACAGGATCATGATAGGAGACAGGGGATCGAGACAGGAGACTGAGGATCTTGAGAGGAGACAGAGGTTCCTGACATAGGACAGAGGCTCATGACAGGAGACAGAGCATCATGACCGGAGACAGAGGATCATGACAGGAGACAGATGATCATGAGATAAGACAGGATCATGACAAAAGACAGAGCATCATGACAGGAGACAAAGCATCATGACTAGAGACAGAAGATCATGACAGGACACAGAGGACCATGACTGGAGACAGAGTTTCATGACAGGAGACAGAGGATCGTGAGGGGAGACAGAGCATCTTGACAGGAGACAGAGGACCATGACTAAAGACAAAAGATCATGACAGGAGACAGAGTTTCATGACAGGAGACAGAGGATAATGACGGGAGACAGCGGATCACGACAGGAGACAGATGATCATTACTGGAGACAGAGGATCAAGACAGGAGACAGCATCAAAACAGGAGATAGAGGATCATGATAGGAGACAAGAGGATCATGACAGGAGACAGAGGATCATGACAGGAGACAGAGTTTCATGACAGAAGATAGGATCATGTCAGGAGACAAAGGATCATGACAGGAGACAGATGATCATGACAGGAGGAAACAGAGGGTCATTTCAGGAGTCACAGGATCATGACAGGAAACGGAGGATCATGACAGGAGACAGAGGCTCATGACAGGAGACAGATGATCATGAGCGGAGACAGAGGATCATGACAGGAGACAGAGGCTCATGACAGGAGACAGATGATCATGAGCGGAAAAAGAGTATCATGATTAGAGACAGAGGCTCATGACAAGTGACAGAGGATCATGATAGGAGACAGAGGATCATGACAGAAGACAGGGGACCATGACAGGAGACAGAGGATCATAACAAGAGACAGAGAACCATGACTAAAGACAAAAGATCATGACAGGAGACAGAGTTTCATGACAGGAGACAGAGGATCATGACGGGAGACAGCGGATCACGACAGGAGACAGATGATCATTACTGGAGACAGAGGATCAAAACAGGAGACAGCATCATAAAAGGAGATAAAGGATCATGATAAGAAACAGAGTATCATGACAGGAGACAGATGATCATGACAGGAGACAGATGATCATGAGCGGAGAAAGAGGATCATGACAGGAGACAGATGATCATTACTGGAGACAGAGGATCAAGACAGGAGACAGCATCAAAACAGGAGATAGAGGATCATGATAGGAGACAAGAGGATCATGACAGGAGACAGAGGATCATGACAGGAGACAGAGTTTCATGACAGAAGATAGGATCATGTCGGGAGACAAAGGATCATGACAGATGATCATGACAAGAGGAACCAGAGGGTCATTTCAGGAGTCACAGGATCATGACAGGAAACGGAGGATCATGACAGGAGACAGAGTATCATGACAGGAGACAGAGTATCATGACCGGAGACAGAGAATCATGCCAGGAGACAGATGGTCCTAACAGAAGACAGAGGATCCTGACAGGAGAGAGAGGATCCTAACAGAAGACAGGGTCATAACACCAGACAGAGGATCACGACAGGAGACAGATGGTCATGACAGGAGACAGCATCATTACAGGAGATCGAGAATCATGATAGGAGACAGAGGATCATGGCAAGAGACGGAGGATCATGACGGGAAACAGAGCATCATGCCAGGAGACAGAGGCTTATGACAGGAGACAGAGGATCAAAATAATAGACAGGGGATCATGACACGAGACAGAGGAACATGACAGGAGACGGAGGATCACGACGGGAGACAGAGGATCATGACAGGAGACAGAGGCTTATGACAGGAGACAGAGGATCATAATAATAAACAGGGGATCATGACAGGAGACAGAGGATCGTGACAGGAGATAGAGGATCGTGACAGGAGACAGAGGATCATGACAAAAGACATAGAATTATGAAAAAAGATAGTGGCTTATGCCAGGAGACAGAGCATCGTGACTGGAGACAGATGATGATGCCAGGAGACAGAAGTTTATGACAGGAGATAGATCATCATGACAGAAGACAGAGGATCATGACTGGAGACAGAGGATCATGACATAAGACATAGAATCATGACAAAAGATGGAGGCTTATGACAGGAGACAGACGATCAAAATAATAGACGGGATCATAAGAGGAGTCAGAGGATCATGACAGGCGAAAGATGATCATGATAGGAGACGGAGGATTATGACAGGAGCCAAAGGATCATGAAAGGAAACAGATGATCATGACAAGAGGAAACAGAGGGTCATTTCAGGAGTCACAGGATCATGACAGGAAACGGAGGATCATGACAGGAGACAGAGACTCATGACAGGAGACAGATGATCATGACAGGAGACGGAGGATCATGACAGGAGACAGAGTTTCATGACAGGAGATACAGGATCATGAGAAGAGGAAACAGAGGGTCATTTAAGGAGTCACAGGATCATGACAGGAAACGGAGGATCATGACAGGAGACAGAGGCTCATGAAAGGAGACAGATGATCATGAGCGGAGAAAGAGGATCATGACAGGAGACAGATGGTCCTAACAGAAGACAGAGGATCCTGACAGGAGACAGGTCCATGACCGGAGAGAGAGGATCATGACAGGAGACAGAGAATCATAACAGAAGACAGGATCATAACAGCAGACAGAGGATCACGACAGGAGACAGAGGGTCGTGACAGGAGACAGCATCATAACAGGAGATAGAGGATCATAATAGGAGACACAGGAGCATGACAGGAGACGGAGGATCATGACGGGAGACAGAGGATCATGACAGGAGACAGAGGCTTATGACAGGAGACAGAGAATCATAATAATAGACAGGAGATCATGACAGGAGACAGAGGAACATGACAGGAGACGGAGGATCATGACGGGAGACAGAGGATCATGACAGGAGACAGAGGCTTATGACAGGAGACAGAGGATCATAATAATACACAGGGGATCATGACAGGTGACAGAGGATCGTGACAGGAGACAGAGGATCATGACAGAAGACATAGAATCATGAAAAAAGATAGAGGCTCATGCCAGGAGACAGAGCATCGTAACTGGAGACAGATGATGATGCCAGGAGACAGAAGTTCATGACAAGAGATAGATCATCATGGCAGAAGACAGAGGATCATGACAGGAGACAGAGGATCATGAAAGAAGACATAGAATGATGACAGAAGATAGAGGCTTATGACAGGAGACAGAGGCTTATTACAGGAGACAGAGGATCATAATAATAGACGGGATCATAACAGGAGTCAGACGATCATGACAGGAGACAGAGGCTCATGAGACAGACAGAGGATCATATTACTATACAGGGGATCATGACAGGTGACAGAGGATCATGACAGGAGACAGAGGATCATGACAGAAGACATAGAATCATGAAAGAAGATAGAGGCTCATGACAGGAGACAGAGAATCGTGACTCGAGACAGATGATGATGCCAGGAGACAGGAGATCATAACAAGAGACAGAGGACCATGACTAAAGAAAAATGATCATGACCGGAGACAGAGGAACATGACGGGAGACAGCGGATCACAACAGGAGACAGATGATCATTACTGGAGACAGAGGATCAAGACAGGAGACAGCATCATAACAGGAGATAGAGGGTCATGACAGGAGACAGAGGATCATGACAGAAGATAGGATCATGTCGGGAGACAAAGAATCATGACAGGAGACAGATGATCATGACTGGAGGAACCAGAGGGTCATTTCAGGAGTCACAGGATCATGACAGGAAACGGAGGATCATGACAGGAGACAGAGACTCATGACAGGAGACAGATGATCATGACAGGAGACGGAGGATCATGACAGGAGACAGAGGATCATGACAGGAGACAGAGTTTCATGACAGAAGATAGGATCATGTCGGGAGACAAAGGATCATGACAGGAGACAGATGATCATGATAGGAGACAGATGATCAAGACAGGAGGAAACAGAAGGTCATTTCAGGAGTCACAGGATCATGACAGGAAACGGAGGATCATGACAGGAGACAGAGGCTCATGACAGGAAACAGATGATCATGAGCGGAGACAGAGGATCATGACAGGAGACAGAGGATCATGACAGGAGACAGATGATCATGAGCGAGACAGAGGATCATGACTAGAGACAAAGGCTCATGACAACTGACAGATGATCATGATAGGAGACAGAGGATCATGACAGAAGACAGGGGACATGACAGGACACAGAGTTTCATGACAGGAGACAGAGGATCGTGAAGGGAGAGAGAGGATCATGAAAGGAGACAGAGGATCATAACAAGAGACAGAGGACCATGACTAAAGACAAAAGATCATGACAGGAGACAGAGTTTCATGACAGGAGACAGAGGATCATGACAGGAGACAGCGGCTCACGACAGGAAACAGATGATCATTACTGGAGACAGAGGATCAAGACAGGAGACAGCATCATAACAGGAGATAGAGGATCATGATAGGAGACAGAGGATCATAATATTAGACAGGGGATCATGACAGGAGACACAGGAACATGACAGGAGACGGGGATCATGAAAGAAGACAGAGGATCATGACAGGAGACAGAGGCTTATGACAGGAGACAAAGGATCATATTAATAGACAGGGGATCATGACACGAGACAGAGGATCATGACAGAAGACATAGAATCATGAAAGAAGATAGAGGCTCATGAGAGGAGACAGTGCATCGTGACTGGAGACAGATGATGATGCCAGGAGACAGAAGTTCATGACAAAAGATAGATCATCATGGCAGAAGACAGAGGATCATGACAGGAGACAGAGGATCATGAAAGAAGTCAGAGGATCATGACAGGAAACAGAGGCTCATGAGACGAGACAGATGATCATATTAATAGACAGGGGATCATGACAGGTGACAGAGGATCATGACAGGAGACAGAGGATCATGATAGAAGACATAGAATCATGAAAGAAGATAGAGGCTCATGACAGGAGACAGAGAATCGTGACTCGAGACAGATGATGATGCCAGGAGACAGGAGATCATAACAAGAGACAGAGGACCATGACTAAAGAAAAATGATCATGACAGGAGACAGAGGAACATGACGGGAGACAGCGGATCACAACAGGAGACAGATGATCATTACTGGAGACAGAGGATCAAGACAGGAGACAGCATCATAACAGGAGATAGAGGGTCATGACAGGAGACAGAGGATCATGACAGGAGACAGCATCATAACAGGAGATAAAGGATCATGATAAGAAACAGAGGCTCATGACAGGATACAGAGTTTCATGACAGAAGATAGGATCATGTCGGGAGACAAAGAATCATGACAGGAGACAGATGATCATGACTGGAGGAACCAGAGGGTCATTTTAGGAGTCACAGGATCATGACAGGAAACGGAGGATCATGACAGGAGACAGAGGCTCATGACAGGAGACAGATGATCATGAGCGGAGACAGAGGATCATGAGCGGAGACAGAGGATCATGACAGGAGACAGAGGATCATGACAGGAGACAGATGATCATGAGCGAGACAGAGGATCATGACTAGAGACAGAGGCTCATGACAACTGACAGATGATCATGATAGGAGACAGAGGATCATGACAGAAGACAGGGGACATGACAGGAGACACAGTTTCATGACAGGAGACAGAGGATCGTGAAGGGAGAGAGAGGATCATGACAGGAGACAGAGGAGCATAACAAGAGACAGAGGACCATGACTAAAGACAAAAGATCATGACAGGAGACAGAATTTCATGACAGGAGACAGAGGATCATGACAGGAGACAGCGGCTCACGACAGGAAACAGATGATCATTACTGGAGACAGAGGATCAAGACAGGAAACAGCATCATAACAGGAGATAGAGGGTCATGACAGGAGACAGAGGATCATAATAATAGACAGGGGAACATGACAGGAGACGGGGATCATGAAAGAAGACAGAGGATCATGACAGGAGACAGAGGCTTATGACAGGAGACAAAGGATCATATTAATAGACAGGGGATCATGACAGGAGACAGAAGATCATGACTGGAGACAGAGGATCATGACAGAAGACATAGAATCATGACAGAAGACAGGGGACATGACAGGAGACAGAGGCTCATGACAGGAGACAGTGCATCGTGACTGGAGAGAGATGATGATGCCAGGAGACAGAGGATCATAACAAGAGACAGAGGACCATGACTATAGACAAAAGTTCTTGACAGGAGATAGAGTTTCATGACAGGAGACAGAGGATCATGACGGGAGACAGCGGATCACGACAGGAGACAGATGATCATTACTGGAGACAGAGGATCAAGACAGGAGACAGCATCATAACAGGAGATAGAGGATCATGATAGGAGACAGAGGATCATGACAGGAGACAGAGGATCATGACAGGAGACAGAGTTTCATGACAGACGATAGGATCATATCGGGAGACAAAGGATCATGACAGGAGACAGATGATCATGACAGGAGGAAACAGAAGGTCATTTCAGGAGTCACAGGATCATGAGAGGAATCGGAGGATCATGACAGGAGACAGAGGATCATGACAGGAGACAGAGGCTCATGACAGGAGACAGATGATCATGAGCGGAGACAGAGGATCATGACAGGAGACAGAGGATCATGACAGGAGACAGATGATCATGAGCGGCGACAAAGGATCATGACTAGAGACAGAGGCTCATGACAAGTGACAGAGGATCATGTTAGGAGACAGAGGATCAGGACAGAAGACAGAGGATTATAACAAGAGACAGATGACCATGACTAAAGACAAAAGATCATGACAGGAGACAGAGTTTCATGACACGAGACAAAGGATCATGACGGGAGACAGAGGATCATGACAGAAGATAGGATCATATCGGGAGACAAAGGATCATGACAGGAGACAGATGATCATGATAAAAGACAGAGGATCATGACAGAAGATAGGATCATATCGGGAGACAAAGGATCATGACAGGAGACAGATGATCATGACAGGAGACAGAGGATCATGACAGAAGATAGGATCATATCGGGAGACAGAGGCTCATGACAGGAGACAGATGATCATGAGCGGAGACAGAGGATCATGACAGGAGACAGAGGATCATGACAGGAGACAGAGTTTCATGAGAGAAGATAGGATCATGTCGGGAGACAAAGGATCATGACAGGAGACAGATAATCATGATAGGAGACAGATGATCATGACAGGAGACAGAGTATTATGACCGGAGACAGAGAGTCATGCCAGGAGACAGATGGTCCTAACAGAAGACAGAGGATCCTGACAGGAGACAGGTTCATGACCGGAGACAGAGGATCTTGACAGGAGACAGAGGATCATAACAGAAGAGAGGATCATAACAGCAGACAGAGGATCACGACAGGAGACAGAGGGTCGTGACAGGAGACAGCATCATAACAGGAGATAGAGGATCATGATAGAAGACAGAGGAGCATGACAGGAGACGGAGGATCATGACGGGAGACAGAGCATCATGACAGGAGACAGAGGATCATGATAATAGACAGGGAATCATGACAGGAGACAGAGGATCATGTCAGGAGACGGAGGATCATGACGGGAGATAAAGGATCATGACAGGAGACAGAGTCTTATGACAGGAGACAGAGGATCATAATAATAGACAGCGAATCATAACAGGAGACAGAAGATCATGACAGGAGACAGAGGATCATGACAGAAGACATAGAATCATGACAGAAGATAGAGGCTTATGACAGAAGATAGAGGTTTATGACAGGAGACAGAGGCTTATGACAGGAGACAGAGGATCATAATAATAGACAGCGGATCATAACAGGAGACAGAAGATCATGAAAGACGACAGAGGATCATGACAGAAGACATAGAATAATGAAAGAAGATAGAGGCTCATGACAGGAGACAGTGCATCGTGACTGGAGAGAGATGATGATGCCAGGAGACAGAAGTTCATGACAGGAGATAGATCTTCATGACAGAAGACACAGGATCATGACAGGAGATAGAGGATCATGAGAGAAGACATAGAATCATGACAGAAGATAGAGGCTTATAACAGGAGACAGAGGCTTATGACAGGAGACAGTGGATCTAAATAATAGACAGGGGATCATAACAGGAGTCAGAGGATCATGACAGGAGAAAGATGATCATGATAGGAGACGGAGGATTATGACAGGAGCCAAAGGATCATGAAAGAAGACAGAGGATCATGACATGAGACAGAGGCTTATGACAGGAGACAGAGGATCATATTAATAGACAGGGGATCATGACAGGAGACAGAGGATCATGACAGGAGATAGAGGATCATGACAGAAGACATAGAATCATGAAAGAAGATGGAGGCTCATGACAGGAGACAGAGCATCGTGACTGGAGACAGATGATGATGCCAGGAGACAAAGGTTCATAACAGGAGATAGATCATCATGACAGAAGACGGGGATCATGTCAGGAGACCGAGGATCATAATATTAGACAGGAAAACATGATAGGAGACAGGATCATGCCAGGAGACAAAGGATCATTACAGAATACAGGGGCTCATGAGAGAAGACAGATGATCATGACAGGAGATATATGATCGTGACAGGAGAGAGAGGATCATGACAGAAGACAGAAAGTCATGACCAGAGTCAAAGGATCAGGACAGGAGACACAAGATCATGACTGGAGACAGATGATCATGGCAGGAGATATATGATCGTGACACGAGGCAGAGGATCATGACTTGAGACAGAAAATCATGACTGGAGACAGAGGATCATGACAGTAGTACAGAAAGTCCTCTAATTTAGGTACCCATGTGCCAAGCTAGTACTATGCGGGGATTATAGCGAAATTGACACCACCGATATCCAGGACCAGCTGATACTATAACAAGCTTTAAACTTCCCCACACGCGGTTAAAATACCCTTGACCTTATCTTAACTGACTTAGCAGACCAGAACTAACCACCTCAACTAATGCCTCCTATCGGGTGTAGCACACTGTACACCTCTCAGTGTTCTGGTCTCCAGCCAGCTCCCACTAACAGCCAAGTGCGGAAATCATTTTGCCGGTTAATGACTCCGTAGTGCTTCTTTTCGGTCAGTGGATAGTTCACCATTCCTGGTCTGAAGTACTTAATGTGGATGACGTGGACACCAAATGGATAAATTATACCAACACCACCACGGAAGCTCACCACCACTGCTTCCCCAAGAAGTCCGTCAGATAATACCCAGCTGACTTGCCCTGGATCACACCTCGTATCAAAAGACTTATGCAACAGAGAGACAGCGCCTTTCATCTCAATGACCACAACCGATACTGGTCTCTTTGCAACCAAGTCATCTGTGAAATACGCACTGCAAAGAAGTCTCACTACCCAACCAAGTTGCAACACCTGAAGCAGACCAATATCAATCAGTGGTATGGTAAGCTTAAAGAACTCTGTGGACTAAACAATAAGACACACCCCCTCCCCTTCCTTAGCCATCTCACTAAAGATAATGCAGGCGAACAATCAAACTACCATTTCGAAACTATATGTCAGACGCTCCCCCTGCTTGACACAACCAGTCTCCATATTTACCTACCAGCCCCCTTACACACTGACTTAGTAGAAGAATTTGAAGTACCAAACGTCTGGACAAGCTGAAGTTAAAGCTCTCCACCACCCCCAATGATTTACCAATGAAACTCTACAAGGCGTTCTCCCCGAAACTAGTTAAACCCCTCTGCTCCATCAGTGCTTCCCTCAGCCAATCAAGATGCCCAGCTGACTGAAGGACCTCATGCGTGTCACCAGTGCCCAAGTCAACAAGCCCATAATCCATTGCCATTACCCAAATATCCAGCTTCATCTGCGAAAGTTTCGTGTTTGACTGGGCTTATGCTGATATTGCAGGCGCCATAGCTCCTCAGCAATATGGCAATATGAAAATTTCCTCCACCACTCATTGTCTTATCAGCTTTCTCGACTACATATACCACCATCTGGAAAAACGAAAGACGTCTGTGGCTGTCGCCTTCACTGACTTCACCAAAGCATTTGACTTTGTCGTCTACAAATTATTCAACAAAGCTATGGACCTCAGGTTTCGAAGTCATACCATGGCTTACAGACTTTCTTAGTGACCGACGCCAAGCCTTACTCTTCCGAGGGGCTGTGTCCACTTTTCACTCACTCACCATTGGCGTTCCCCAAGGCACCAAAATTGGACCGCTCTGCTTATCAATGATGCCCAAAGAGAAACCACTACTCGCTGGAATTATGTCGACAACTCTGCCATTGGGACCAGTGTCAATATTTCGGCTCCCGACTACACCGCCCTCCAGAATTTATTGAACAGTCTCCAAAATTGGGCCACCAACAACCACGTTACCATCAACCATACCAAGACCATGGTTATGCACATAACCTTTCCTTTGATCTTGTCCCACCTTCCTCCATTACTTCGGGCCCCAACACATTCCAGGTTGTGAACTCCACTAAGCTCCTCGGCGTCACTATAGATAAGGAACTAAATTTGAAAACATACGTCAGTACAGTTGTCAAATCCTCCAGTTTTCGTTTCCACCTCCTCCGACAATTCAAATCCTTCGGAGTTCCTGCGCCCGAGCTCCTCAGTGTTTACTCAACATTCATACTTCCCATTTCACCTATGCCTCCCTTGCCTGGTCTTCCTCCCTAAATGCCACACTAGGTAAACACCTAGAAAAAGTGCAAAAGAGGCCATGCAAAATTATTCTCTCCCCTTACTACTCCACATATCAAAAAACGCTCAACACACTGACTCTCTCGGCTCTCTCTGACTATCACCGCGACCTCATAGGCAAGTTTGGTGAGAAAATTCTGCACCATCCTCGACACCGGCTCCTGCTTTACAACCAGTGGTTAGGCGCATGTTGTGTCATATTGTATTCCTCCACTTCCAAATCTCCGAAACTAAGACAAGTACCAATATCCACAAACTTATCAGCCTGTTAACTGTTTGCACATCATCTGAAAGTAAACAGACTGGGAAAATAAACTGCCTCCCGCCCTCTGTTAAAACAAGAAAAGTAAAATCAGGTCTTAATTTGGATTGTAAAGTTTGCCCTGTTTTAAGGGCGATCGGATATCCGGCTATGACCTCTGAATGCTGAGTAAGGTGGTTTAACAATAAATGGTGTGTTCTAAATGAGCGATCCTAGTGAATTACAGTCGTCAGTTGTTTATTTATTTAAGTGCAATCGCAGTAATGTGACTGACGTATACGGTGGTCAAACTAAAAGACAACTGGGGGCTAGAATTGCCGAACACCAGGGTGCTCGTTCACAGAGAAAAGTTATATAAACAGAGATAGAGAAAAACAAAGGGTGAAAGAGACACAGCAATGGGACATAGGAAGAAAAACACTTAGCGAGAGACAAAGAAAACATAGAAAGAGAGAAGCAAGAAAACTGTGAGAGGTAAAGGCAGACTGAGAGACATAAACAAAGAGAGAGTTACCGAAACAAGTGATGTGGAGAGATAGAAACAAAAGTAATGAGAAAGAGACAATGGGAGACAGACAAATATAAACAACGATGTACAGACAGAGAAAGTGATAATGACAAATAAATCAGAAAGAGAGACGGCGATAAAGTGAAATAAATGAGACAATGAAAGACATAAAAGAAGAGGCAACGATAACACTGGGCTGCATTTGAAAAAAAAATTCATGAGGTGCGGGGTTTCTTAGCTGATTCTTTATGTATTTTGCGTGCTGATTCCAAAAATGCCATTCATTTTGCCCAATCAGGTCAGATTTTTATGCTATGGGAATTAGGAAAAACTCGAAATTCTTAAATATGATGTCAAAATTTTTATGCAAAATATATCATAAGAAATGTAACCACAACACATAGGACCAAAATATGTCAACTACATAGATGCCTTTACAGTTAGACATGCATAAATGGCTGTCACAGAGAATTTCTTTGGTGGTTGGTGTCTGGGGCGTCCCGTTTCAGACACCAACAGTAGTCGGCGAGCATGTTGATATCCCAGCGACCCTGGTACCGCTCCTCCATTACACGGATATCTTGATGGAAGCGTTCTCCTTGTTCCTCACTCACATCACCACAGTTCTCTGGAAAGTAGTCCAAGTGGGAGCTGAGGAAGTGCATCTTGATGGACATGCGTGCACCAAGAACTTTGTAGCTCAGAAGTAGGTCCTCAACAACTTGTTCATACTCTGGACTTCTGTAGTTGCCAAGAAAATTGGAGACAATAGACTTAAAGGCATGCCAGGCTTTCTTCTCATTTACATCCATGCTGCAATCAAACTTGGGATCTTTGAAAAGCTCTCTGATCTGAGGGCCATCAAAAATTCCTGCATTCAGCTTTGCCTCACTGACTTTTGGAAATTTTTCTTTCAGAAAATTGAAAGCCAGGCTTTTTTTGTCCAGTGCCTTTACAAAATTTTTGAACAGACCGAGCTTGATGTGCAGTGGCGGAAGAAGAATGTTCTGCGGATTCACCAGAGCATGGGCAGCAACATTGTGAGAACCTGGAGTAAGTCCACTTCTTGCAGGCCACGTTGCATGTAGTTCTGCTTGTCTGCTCGACTCTCCCACAGACAGAGGAAACATGCCATGTACCACCAGATGAAAAAGAAATTTAATTGTGAGAAAATATATGTAAAAAAACACGGACATATACTCTTTTCCTTTGCGTCACGGCGGACATTTAAATGGCCGGCGAGCACGTGGGTGTATTTAAATGCATCGTAAGGGCATTAAAACTGACCGAAATCTTTTCTGTGAGGCTTGCCAATGTCTCGGATGATTTTTTTAATGAACGAATATGAGGACCCCATTTTGAGCGAAAAATGCCAATATTTTACCTGAGTCTAAGCTTAAAATGCTATAGCACAAAATTCTGACCTGATTGAGCAAAATGGATAACATTTTTGAGATCAGCATGCAAAATACACCCAGAAAAGCTTAATAATACACAAACCTCAAAAACTATGCAGGGCAGTGTATAATTAAAGAGTGAGAGAGAGAGAGAGAGAGAGACCATGTAGTAACCTGAACCAGTAGCGAGATAAGAGCTTCCGTTGTCGCTCGTGACGGGGATGGTGGGTGAAGATGGGGCCATAATTTTCGGCCACCAGGTCGCCAGGTTGTAGCGGTCTTAGACTGACTATCACCATCTTGTCTCCTTTGAAGTACCTGCAAAATAGCCAAAATACCACATATTAAATCACACTACTACTACTACTAATACTAATAATTTGCTGTCATTTGAACAGAGTATGACTCAGACTGGGTGCCACTGTGCAGTAGGGTGTGTCATAGGAGGGAAGATCAGCTAAAACTAATGGCCCATCACTTTTTTGGTAGATTTTTGTGTATATAAACAGAAAATAATTTCAGTTTCAATATTTTGCAACCTTTTGCTAGGTAAATTTTAGCGTGAAATTTATCGAAAATCTAACGTACAGCTGCGTTAGTGCATTACAATTAAATAGTGAACATTGCTTTCTGACTTCATTCTTTAACAACCCAACTAACAATATTTTTTTCTGTTTCAGATTCTGATGCATTTATAAGTTGATAATATTTGCGATGGCTGCTTGTGTCAGGACAAGGAACCAAAAATCCAGCCATCTCAGTCATTATCTTGGGTCTGGGAGAGAGCTCCTGAAGTCGGAGTTGCCTACATTGAGAGATGCTTTGAGATACGGTGTTTTAATCAGGCAAATCAGTGAAAAGAACCAAAGAACTTACACAAACAAAGACATTGCCAGTAATATGACCAAAGCTGTCTTGGCACAGTACACTCTGGCTAACGCTCAGTTCAAGCCTCCAGTCATAACAAGTCAGAAGAAGATTAGTGAGAGACTGCTAGCCAGTTGGGAAAAGGCAAGAGATATCTCTCTTGGGAGAGGAAAACTTGCAGTTAAGGACAGCTTTGCCAAGCAACTGGACCAGTTATTTGACATAATTACTTGCAAGTGCCCAATTGTTCTCTGTCCTGAGTTTGGATGCGATCGTGACTGTAAATCCGAGGCCCACATCTCCTGTATTTGCAAGCGTGAACTGAAGATTCCTGTGATCGAACTGGCATTTGTCAAAGCACAGAGAGAGAAGACTGGCAGTATAGGGGCTCTGCTGTCCATGCCATCGTGGAGATGCCTCACAATAGCGATGAATTTTGTTGGGTATTCAAAACTGCTGAGGGTCCGCCAGAGGGCTTCCCTGTTGACCGAGTCGAAGGCCTTAGTAAGGAAGATAAAGGCCATGTACAGCTCCGTTCAGAAATTCGATATTCCTGGACGGCAGCTCACTACACTTGCGAGCCAACAGACGAGAGGAAAAGCCAATCAACTCCTGAATCACGTACACGCCCAGTGGGAACTGTGCAGGCGTAGGCCAGAGTTTATTCGTGACCGTGTGTCAGATACTGTAGGTTGCCTCTCTAATCATTCACACCTTTCAGCATTCTCACTCCATGTGTTGTCTAATGGTAGACCCTGCTGCCATTTGGCATCACAAAAATCTGACTTTCTGTCTCATTTACACACAATTGCAGGGTTTCAATTGTTTCTCTTACTTTGACAACACAACATACCTCTGTACATATATTTTTTCTCACTATTGACCGTTCCTTTTCTTTTCTTTTTGCCTTTATTTGTGGTTCTTTATTATTATTATTATTATTATTATTATTATTATTATTATTATTATTATTATTATTATTATTATTATATCTTCGCCCACAGGCCCTGATTTGGGTCGTTGACCTGTGCCCGGGTGGGCTGGTCCCCTCAAAAAAAAAATGAGAAGGGGGAGGCTGGACGAGGTATTAGATGATGATGTGGAAAATATAATTCATTTGTCCTTCTAAAGTGTGAGTGTTTTATTACAGCTAAATAGATATTGGCAACCAATAATTTGCAGACTATAATTTATACAAACACAATATGCAGAGGATTAAAATATATCCGTATAATGTATTCGTGTTATTGTGAGTTGCATGGCGGACACCAACCCAAACTAACATTCTTGTTTATATCTTTCTTGCTGAAAGGGATTATTAGCGGGTGATGATGATTATGATATAATATATTTAAAAGGTTAATTTATTAAAATGTATCCCCCATTATTTGTATTCAATATATATGATACCAATAAATTACTAATATCAGAGGAAAGTAGTAAAGGCAACTACCCTTTGACTCTTCACACACACAAATAGATACTCGATAGAAACAGACAGATAGATACTATAATTTAATGACCACAGCTTACATTTTTGACGTTTGATACACAAATACGTTATAACACAAATACCTACACAATAGGCCTGTTCCAGCGCCATCTCGATCGCCAACGAGTAACCTGACACTCTGAAACTAGTGAACGAATTTAGCTGAAACTCGTTTATAAAGTGTTTGTCTTTATATAGAGATCGTGCGCCACCATCCTCGGATTACCCTCTTCATACACATTACACCTTACAGATTTTGTCTGAGAAACTGATATACGAACATTTTCCCAAGCTATAACCGCATCCATGTTTTCATTTCTTATCGAGTCTCTTGTATTATCCGTCTGGTCCATTAGTGTTGGTTATAACAGTGATCACAAACGATAGTAGGTCGTCAGTGAGGACTGCTCTTTTAGATTACATGTGAAAGAAAAATTTATGTTGCTTAAGTTTAACTAAGTATGACATCGAAGGGTAACCTAACTCAGTAAAACACACCTGGTACGGCGTCATTTTCCTCACGCCTATTAGTTAATATCAAGGTCTATAGAAGAGAAGGTCTTCCTGCGTGCAGCTAGATGGAGCTTCGCTGACTCCTTGCTCCCTCATCTTGCCTCTCACCCCTCACAAAGTGAAACTTTGTGATTCCACATACTCCATCTCAGTATCCCACATTGAAAATAATATTACTTATAACTTCAGCTAAAGACACCAATGGATTGATACAAAATATATAAACAGTACCAGAGAAGGAAAGTTTAAAAGAAAGAAACAATACATTTAACTTTTAGACTTTGTATTTAAATAAGAAGTGCAGCTGAAAATAGGTTAATTATAACTGTACGCACAGTTGTCCATAGGAGTTCCTTTCCTCCCTTGTCTGCGACATTTAATGTTTCCATAACAGAGATGTCACAGTTAGATGTATATATACAGATAAATAGATAAGTAAAGAGAGAGAGAGAGAGAGAGAGAGTGATATGGAAAAATAGAATGTAATGAATACATTGAAGACTACTGATATATGAGCTCTGTTCAGCTACTTCTTATAGTGTTCATGCGATACCGATTAACACATTGTATTCTAATATTGGAATGGATACTCCTTTCACTATGGTTTCCGTCTTCTCGTAAGCAAGATATCAATGCATATTTATGATCCATCAGCATTAGCGTTGGCCGATATTCATATTAATAGCCTTCCCATCTTTTTGGGATGGGTCTTCGTTCAAATCAAACTATTCCGTTTTCGGTCTCCACTGTGTGTTGGTGGGAGGTTCGGCGTAATGACCTGTCGTCCAGGAACGGTGCAACAGGCTATGTGCCCTCCCACAGCGGGTGTATAATGAACTTCTGAGCGCAAGTGTACAAGTCACAACGCTGCTCTCTGCACTTTTTCTGTATCCGGCGGGCAGCAAAGATCATTTTAGAGGTGCCACGTGATGGTCTATAGCCACATTGAGATTCTGGGAGGAAGTTTTCCGCCTCAGGAAAAATTCTGTTTATGGGGACTCGGGCGTTAATCTTGCCAGCTACAGACAGCAGTGAGATCCTGCGATAGTTGCCACAGTCCGACTGGTCTCCCTTGTTCTTTTAAATATTGACGATGGAGGCGTCTTTAAGAGCTTGGGGGGATTTCCTCTTTTCCCATATAGTCTCCAGGAGAGAACCTCCTGCTTTATACACCTCGGCTGGGATTCCATAAGGTTGCTTATCTGAGAGACTTTCTGCCGCATTTGCACAAAATGCATAGTATCACTTGTTTCTCTTGCTTTAACAACGCAACATATAGAATATATATCATTTCTCACTCTTGATCTGGTTTATTTTTATTTATATATTTATTTATTATTAATATCATTATCACTATTTTTTTATTCATATTATTATTATTATTATTATTATTATAATTACTATTATTATTAGTAGTAGTATTTTCTAATTATTTAATTATTTTTTATTCATATTTTTTTCCTATTTGCCGCCCCATGACCCGTGTCCGGGTGGGCCAATCTCCATTAAAAAACAAAAACAAAAAACATGTTAAGGTCGACATAAAAGGCCTCTTTGATATCATCCTCTGCATCCAGTGTTGGGGTATATGTAATGATGAAGAAGGCATGCCATGAGTTATTCAGTGGAACTTCGTGAGTCATGAGGTGCACATTGACCCCAATAGGCATTCCAGTTAGTCTATGTAGGATGGATTGGCGAATGGCAAAGCCAACTCCAAAAATGCGGCTTCTTTCTGCAGCAAGATTGCCCTTCCAGAAGAAGGTAAAGCCGGTCTGTGAGTCGACCCTCGTCTGGGAGCCGGTACTCACTAATGGCTGCTCACTAATGGCTACTACTGTATGGCGATGTTATACTAAGCCAGCTCTTTGTCACAGTAATGTGTGCCTGTATCAAGAAGGGACCAGACAATCCATGCAACGACCATAATAGGATATATAATTTATTTCGGCTTTGAACTGTGATTATGTTTTCGACCACGTTAGGAAGACCTTACTGGGTGTCACCATATACTGAACTATGAGTCAGTATATATTGAATTATGTCGTACTATATACCGAATTATGTGTCACTATATACTGAATTATGAGGTACTATATACTGAATTATGTATCAGCATATACTGAATTATGTGTCACTATATACTGAATGATGTTTCAGTTTATACGAAATTATGTGGTAGTACATACTGATTTATGTGTCAGTATATACTGAATTAGGTGGTAGTATATGCTGAATTATGTGGCAGTATATACTGAATTATGTATCAGTATATACTGAATTGTGTCAATAACTACTGAATTATTTGTCAGTATACTGAATTATGTGGTATTAGAAACTAAATTATGTGTTAGTAAACACTGAATTATGTGGAAGTGTATTCTGAATTATGTGTCAGTATATACTGAATTATGTGCCATCATGTAAATAACAATGTATCGTTATATATTAAACAATGTGGTAATATATACTGAATTATGAGTCAGTAAATACTGATATATGTAGTAATATATATATGGAAATATGTGTCCTTATATACTGAATTATGTGCCAGTATATACTGAATTATGTGTCAAAATATACTGAATTTTGTGGTACAATATACTGAATTATGTGTCAGTATATACTGAATTATATGTCAGTATATACTGAATTATTTGTCAGTATACTGTCACGTCCCTCCGCCTGGGTCAACGCTATCTGGGGGTCAGTAACATCACCACCTTGCCGCCCGGGTCAACGCCATCTGGGGGTCAACACTACCTGGCCGCATCATGACGTTGGAGCAAGCGTCAGAAGCCCCAACAACAACTCTGCCACGTCTCCGTAGCCTCTACCACAACACTCTAGACTCTCTAGAGTCTAGCCTCTCCCGTGAACCACCAAGGTGACGAGGGCCCTGAAAGGCAGTTCACTCTCATCCTCTGTACTGGATCAGTGACTCGCCCTAAGGACCTCTACCTAACCCGGGTTCCTTAATCATACGTCGTACCATAACATTCATTGCAGAGAGAAGTAGATGGGTTAATTTTCTCTGGCTTCTCTTTGCCCCTGTTCCTCATGTTTTAGTTTGTATCTAGTTAGGATATATATATATATATATGTATATATATATATATATATATATATATATATAATCAACACCTCAACCCGCCAAGATTCGAACCCACGTCCCACGAGCCCATGACTGTGACCTGGGAACGCTAACCTCTGGACCACCAGGATATTAGACTCTGTAATATTTCACACAAAACCTGTTCAACGAGCTTATGGCGCAGTGAATCTCAAATGGGGACTACCCGTATCACGTAGGTGGTCAGAGTAACGTTTTACCAAATCTGGCTTCGAAACACGAGGATCCATATATATTTCATTAGCCCAATAAACACGCGGACTTCTACATACAATCAACACCTCAACCCGCCAGGATTCGAACCCACGGCCCCATGACTGTGTCCTGGGAACGCTAACCTCTGGACCACCAGGATACTAGACTCTGTAATATTTCACACAAAACCTGTTCAACGAGCTTATGGCACAGTGAACCTCTAATGGGGACTACCCGTATCACGTAGGTGGTCAGAGTAACGTTTTACCAAATCTGGCTTCGAAACACGAGGATCCATATATATTTCATTAGCCCAATAAACACGCGGACCTCTACATACAATCAACACCTCAACCCGCCAGGATTCGAACCCACGGCCCACGAGCCCATGACTGTGACCTGGGAACGCAAACCGCTGGACCACCAGGATACTAAAAGCAGAGGTTCACGGCGCCATAAGAAGTCTTTCTGTGACACAAGATGGTTTAAATACTTCTAAGCTTGTGTCACAGAAAGACTTCTGGTTGAAGCTAGTTTGATTACGGAATTAAAATCAATAAACCTTAGTGATGGCCAGTTCAAAACTGATAATATGTTACATAAATTTATTTGTCAGTGGCCCAAGGTTAAAAATGCTTTGAAAACCTTTGATCTAGATGTATGATAGTTCTTTAGTGGGTCCCTTATTTTTGACCTGACCTGACTAGTCACGTCACCCCCCTTCTCTTAAGCTCCTCTACGTGTGTGTTGGTGTGGGGATTAGTGGATGATATCATTATGACCTGACCTCATCTTTTTAAGGTCACCCTGTATATTTAAGCCTCTCTCTGTCCATATAATCCAGTTGCCTCTGAAGATGTCTTGAATAAAGACGAAAGCTAAGGTGCTCCGTTGTTTCCCTTTTCCCGTGTGATTTTATCAAGATTTATCTTATCCACGTATATATATATATATATATATATATATATATATATATATATATATATATATATATATATATATATATACTTAATTATGTGGTACTATATACTGAATTATGTGTCAGTATATACTGAATTATGTGATACTATATACTGAAATACGTTTCAGTATATACTGAATTATGTGTCAGTATATGCTGAATTTTGTGGTACAATATACTGAATTATGTGTCGGTATATACTGAATTATGTGATACTATATACTGAATTATGTGTCAGTATATACTGAATTTTGTGGTACAATATACTGAATTATGAGTACTATATACTGAATTATGTAGTACTATACTGAATTATGTGTCATTATGTACTGAATTGTTTGGTACTATATACTGAATTGTGTCATTATATACTGAATTAAGTGTCAATATGTACTAACTTATCTGACAATATTTACTGAATTATGTGTCACTGTATACTGAATTTTTTGTCAGTATATACTGAATTATGTGGTTTTACGTACTTAATTATGTATCAGTATATACTGAATTGTCAGTATGTAATGAAATATGTGTCATTATATACTGAATTGTGTGGTTCTATATACTAAATTATGTATCAGTATATACTGAATTATATGTCAGTACATGCTGAATTATGTGTCAGTACATACTGAATTATGTATCAGTATATACTGAATTATGTGTCAGTATAGACTGAATTATGTGGTTATATATACAGAATTATTTGTCAGTATATATTATAATATGTGTCATTATATACTGAATTAAGGGTCAGTATATACTGAATTATGTGGTTTTATGTACATAATTATGCATCAGTATATACTGAATTATGTATCAGTATATACTGAATTATGTATCAGTATATACTGAATTATGTGTCAGCATACACTAAATTATGTGTCATTATATACTGAATTATGTCAGTATATACTGAATTGTGTGTCAGAATATACTAATTATGTGTCAGAATATACTGAATTATGTGTCGGCATATACTAAATTGCATGGTACTATATACTGAATTTTATGTCAGTATATACTAAATTACGTGAAACTGTATACTGAATTATGTAACAGTATATACTGATTTATGTTGCGGTTTATACTGAATTATGTGTCATTGTGTACTGAATTATGTGGTATTCTATACTGTATTATGTGTCATTATATACTAACATATGTTTCATTATATACTGAATTACGTGTCATTATATACTGAATTGTGTGATACTATATACTAAATTATGTGTCAGTATATACTGACATATGTGTCATAAAAAGTGTATAGTGTGGTATTATATACTGAATTTTGTGTTAGTGTATACTGAATGATTGAGGTACTATATACTGATTTTTGTGGTCCTTTATACTGAATTATGAGTCATAATATATTGAATTATGTGTCAGTATATACTGAATTATGTGGTAGTATGTGGAAGTGATGATGACGCAAGTGATCATAACACTAGTGATGATAACACATGATCATCACACTAGTGATAATAACACATGCTAATAACACTAGTGATGATAACACATGTTCATAATACTAGTGATGATAACACATGATCATAACACTAGTGATGATAACACATGTTCATAAAACTAGTGATGATAACACATGATCATAACACTAGTGATGATGACACATGATCATAACACTAGTGATGATGACACATGCTCATAACACTAGTGATGATGACACATGATCATAACACTAGTGATGATGACACATGATCATAACACTAGTGATGATAACACATGATCATCACACTAGTGATAATAACACATGCTAATAACACTAGTGATGATAACACATGTTCATAATACTAGTGATGATAACACATGATCATAACACTAGTGATGATAACACATGTTCATAAAACTAGTGATGATAACACATGATCATAACACTAGTGATGATGACACATGATCATAACACTAGTGATGATGACACATGCTCATAACACTAGTGATGATAACACATGATCATAACATGATCATAACACAAGTGATGATAACACAATCATAACACTAGTGATGATGACACATGATCATAACACTAGTGATGAAGACACATGATCATAGCACTAGTGATTATGACACAAGATCATAACACTAGTGATGATGACACATGATCATAACACTAGTGATGATAATACATGATCATAACACTAGTGATGAAGACACATGATCATAACACTAGTGATTATGACACAAGATCATTACACTAGTGATGATGACACAAGATCATAATACTAGTGATGATGACACATGATCATAACACTAGTGATGATAACACATGATCATAATCTAACAGCAACATTTGTATTATATAAAAATTTACCCAAATGTATATTACCCATATATTCACCAAGTCATTCCCCCATGAGTATGAATCAATTTTTTTTCTTTTTTTTGGGGGGGGGGGGAGGGGGGCAATCCCCTACATCCTTGTGTAAGGTGACGCGCAGAAGCGTTTAGGGTGAATTGACATTTCCTCTGGGGAGCAGGCAAGGTCAAGCTTAGTCAGCGCAGTTCAGCAACAACAAGCTGACACTTATCCTTTAAGGCCCGCCTGACAACTCCCTCTCCCTGGTGTGAGAGAAAGACTATCATATCACCTGTTACCCAGTGAACATATCACTTAAGTGCTCTCCTATACAAGTGCACTAAGACATTTCCCTGAGCAGAGAAGGTACAATATACTCTCAACTGAACTCAGTACCTATGAAACTATATTTTTCTACAATGATGATGACACATTATCATAACACGAGTGATTATGACACAAGATCATAACACTAGTGATGATGACACATGATCATAACACTAGTGATGAAGACACATGATCATAACATTAGTGATTATGACACAAGATCATAACACTAGTGATGATGACACATGATCATAACACTAGTGATGAAGACACATGATCATAACACTAGTGATTATGACACAAGATCATAACACTAGTGATGATGACACATGATCATAGCACGAGTGATTATGACACATGATCATAACAGAAGTGATGATAACACATGATCATAACACTAGTTATGATGACACATGATTATGGCACTAGTGGTCATAACACTAGTGATGATGACACTAGTGATCATAACACTAATGTGAATGACACATAAACATAACACTAGTGATGATAACACATGACCATAAGTTATGATTCATAACACTAGTGATGATGGCACATGATTATAGCAATAATACTCGTGATGATAGCACATGTAATCATAACACTAGTGATGATGACAAATGTGATCATAACACTAGTGATGATTACACCTCGTGATCATAACACTAGTGATGATGACACTAGTAATCATAACACTCGTGATGATGACACCTAGTGATCATAACACTAGTGATGATGACACTAGTAATCATAACACTAGTGATGAGGACACTAGTTATCATAACACTAGTGATGATTACACCTCGTGATCATAACACTAGTGATGATGACACCTAGTGACCATTACACTAGTGATGATGACACCTAGTGATCATAACACTAGTGATGATGACACCTAGTGATCATAACACTAGTGATGATGACACAAGTAATCATAACACTAGTGATGATGACACCTAGTGATCACAACACTAGTGATGATGACACCTAGTGATCATAACACTAGTGATCATAACACTAGTGATGATGACACCTAATGATCATAACACTAGTGATGATGACACTAGAAATCATAACACTAGTGATGATGACACCTAGTGACCATTACACTTGAGATGATGACACCTAGTGATCATAACACTAGTGATGATGACACTAGTAATCATAACACTAGTGATGATGACACCTAGTGATCATAACACTAGTGATGATGACACTAGTAATCATAACACTATTGATGATGACACTAGTAATAATAACACTAGTGATGATGACACCTAGTGATCATAAGAACTAGTGATGATGACACCTAGTGATCATGACACTAGTGATGATGACACCTAGTGATCATAACACTAGTGATAATGACACTAGTAATCACAACACTAGTGATGTTGACACCTAGTGATCATAACACTAGTGATGATGACACTAGTAATCATAACACTAGTGATGATGACACCTCGTGATCATAACACTAGTGATGATGACACTAGTAATCATAACACTAGTGATGATGACACTAGTAATCATAACACTAGTGATGATGACACCTAGTGATCATAAGAACTAGTGATGATGACACCTAGTGATCATAACACTAGTGATGATGACACCTAGTGATCATAACACTAGTGATGATGACACTAGTAATCATAACACTATGGATGATGACACCTAGTGACCATTACACTAGTGATGATGACACCTAGTGATCAAAACACTAGTGATGATGACACCTAGTGACCATTACACTAGTGATGATGACACCTAGTAATCATAACACTAGTGATGATGACACCTCGTGACCATAACACAAGTGATGATGACACTAGTAACAATATCACTAGTGATGATGGCACATGTAATCATAACACTAGAGATGATGACACATGTAATCATAACACTAGTGATGATGCACTAGTGATCATAACACTAGTGATGATGACACCTAGTGATCATAACACTAGTGATGATGACACTAGTAATCATAACACTAGTGATGATTACACCCCGTGATCAGAACACTAGTGATGATGACACTAGTAATCATAACACTAGTGATGATGACACCTAGTGATCATAACACTAGTGATGATGACACTAGTAATCATAACACTATTGATAATGACACTAGTAATCATAACACTAGTGATGACGACACCTAGTGATCATAAGAACTAGTGATGATGACACCTAGTGATCATAACACTAGTGATGATGACACCTAGTGATCATAACACTAGTGATGATGACACCTAGTGATCATAACACTAGTGATGATGACACTAGTAATCATAACACTAGTGATGATGACACCTAGTGATCATAAGAACTAGTGATGATGACACCTAGTGATCATAACACTAGTGATGATGACACTAGTAATCATAACACTAGTGACGATGACACCTCGTGATCATAAGAACTAGTGATGATGACACCTAGTGATCATAAGAACTAGTGATGATGACACCTAGTGACCATTACACTCGTAATGATGACACCTTGTGATCATAACACTAGTGATGATGACACCTAGTGACCATTACACTAGTGATGATGACACCTCGTGATCATAACACTAGTGATGATGACACTAGTAATCATAACACTAGTGATGATGACACTAGCAATCATAACACTAGTGATGATGACACTAGCAATCATAACACAAGTGATGATGACACTAGTAATCATAACACTAGTGATGATGACACTAGTAATCATAACACTAGTGATGATGACACCTAGTGATCATAACACGAGTGATGATGACACCTAGTGATCATAACACTAGTGATGATGTCACTAGTAATCATAACACCCGTGTTGATGACACTAGTAATCATAACACTAGTGATGATGACACGTAGTGATCATAACACTAGTGATGATGACACTAGTAATCACAACACTAGTGATGATGACACTAGTAATCATAACACTAGTGATGATGACACTAGTAATCATAACACTAGTGATGATGACACCTAGTGATCATAACACTAGTGATGATGACACTAGCAATCATAACACAAGTGATAATGACACCTAGTGATCATAACACTAGTGATGATGACACTAGTAATCATAACACTAGTGATGATGACACCTAGTAATCATAACACTAGTGATGATGACACTAGCAATCATAACACAAGTGATGATGACACCTAGTGATCATAACACTAGTGATGATGACACTAGTAATCATAACACTAGTGATGATGACACTAGTAATCATAACACTAGTGATGATGACACCTAGTGATCATAACACTAGTGATGATGACACCTAGTGATCATAACACTAGTGATGATGACACTAGTAATCATAACACCCGTGTTGATGACACTAGTAATCATAACACTAGTGATGATGACACCTAGTGATCATAACACTAGTGATGATGACACTAGTAATCATAACACTAGTGATGATGACACTAGTAATCATAACACTAGTGATGATGACACTAGTGATCATAACACTAATGATGATGACACCTAGTAATCATAACACTAGTGATGATGACACCTAGTGATCATAACACTAGTGATGATGACACTAGTATTCATAACACCGGTGATGATGACGCTAGTAATCATAACACTAGTGATGATGACACCTAGTGATCATAACACAAGTGATGATGACACCTAGTGCTCATAACACTAGTGATCATAACACTAGTGATGATGACACCTAGTGATCATAACACTATTGATGATGACACTAGAAATCATAACACTAGTGATGATGACACCTAGTGACCATTACACTAGTGATGATGACACCTAGTGATCATGACACTAGTGATCATAACACTATTGATGATGACACTAGTAATCATATCACTAGTGATGATGACACCTAGTGATCATAACACTAGTGATGATGACACCTAGTGATCATAAGAACTAGTGATGATGACACCTAGTGATCATAACACTAGTGATGAGAGACACCTCGTGATCATAACACAAGTGATGATGACACCTAGTGATCATAACACTAGTGATGATGACACCTAGTGATCATAACACTAGTGATGATGACACCTAGTGATCATAACACTAGTGATGATGACACCTAGTGATCATAACACTAGTGATGATGACACTAGTAATCATGACACTAGTGATGATGACACCTAGTGATCATAACACTAGTGATGATGACACCTAGTGATCATAACACTAGTGATGAAGACACCTAGTGATCATAACACTAGTGATGATGAAACTAGTAATCATAACACCCGTGTTGATGACACTAGTAATCATAACACTAGTGATGATGACACCTAGTGCTCATAACACTAGTGATAATGACACTAGTAATCATAACACTAGTGATGATGACACTAGTAATCATAACACTAGTGATGATGACACCTAGTGATCATAACACTAGTGATGATGACACTAGCAATCATAACACTAGTGATGATGACACTAGCAATCATAACACAAGTGATGATGACGCCTAGTGATCATAACACTAGTGTTGATGACACCTAGTGATCATAACACTAGTGATGATGACACCTAGTGATCATAACACTAGTGATGATGACACCTAGTGATCATAACACTAGTGATGATGACACTAGTAATCATAACACTAGTGATGATGACACCTAATGATCATAACACTAATGATGATGACACCTAGTAATCATAACACTAGTGATGATGACACCTAGTGATCATAACACTAGTGATGACGACACTAGTATTCATAACACCGGTGATGATGACACTAGTAATCATAACACTAGTGATGATGACACCTAGTGATCATAACACTAGTGATGATGACACCTAGTGATCATAACACTAGTGATCATAACACTAGTGATGATGACACCTAGTGATCATAACACTAGTGATGATGACACTAGAAATCATAACACTAGTGATGATGACACCTAGTGACCATTACACTAGTGATGATGACACCTAGTGATCATAACACTAGTGATCATAACACTAGTGATGATGACACTAGTAATCATAACACTAGTGATGATGACACCTAGTGATCATAACACTTGTGATGATGACACTAGTAATCATAACACTAGTGATGATGACACCTAGCGATCATAACACTAGTGATGTTGACACCTAGTGATCATAACACTAGTGATGATGACACTAGTAATCATAACACTAGTGATGATGACACCTCGTGATCATAACACTAGTGATGATGACACTGGTAATCATAACACTAGTGATGATGACACCTAGCGATCATAGCACTAGTGATAATGACACTAGTAATCATAACACTAGTGATGATGACACTAGTAATCATAACACTAGTGATGATGACACCTAGTGATCATAACACTAGTGATGATGACACCTCGTGATCAAAACACTAGTGATGATGACACTAGTAATCATAACACTAGTGATGATGACACCTAGTGATCATAACACTAGTGATATGACACTAGTGATCATAACACTAGTGATGATGACACCTAGTGATCATAACACTAGTGATGATGACACTAGTAATCATAGCACTAGTGATGATGACACCTCGTGATCACAACACTAGTGATGATGACACTAGTAATCATAACACTAGTGATGATGACACCCCGTGATCATAACACTAGTGATGATAACACTAGTAATCATAACACTAATGATGATGACACCTAGCGATCATAACACTAGTGATGTTGACACCTAGTGATCATAGCACTAGTAATGATGACACTAGTAATCATAACACTAGTGATGATGACACCTCGTGATCATAACACTAGTGATGATGACACTAGTAATCATAACACTAGTGACGATGACACCTGGCGATCATAACACTAGTGATAATGACACTAGTAATCATAACACTAGTGATGATGACACCTCGTGATCATAACACTAGTGATGATGACACCTCGTGATCATAACACTAGTGATGATGACACTAGTACTCATAACACTAGTGATGATGACACCTAGTGATCATAACACTAGTGATGATGACACCTAGTGATCATAACACTAGTGATGATGACACCTAGTGATCATAGCACTAGTGATGATGACACTAGTAATCATAACACTAGTGATCATGCACTAGTGATCATAACACTAGCGATCATAACAATAGTGATGATGACACCTAGTGATCATAGCACTAGTGATGATGACACTAGTAATCATAACACTAGTGATGATGACACCTAGTGATCATAACACTAGTGATGATGACACCTAGTGATCATAACACTAGTGATGATGACACCTAGTGATCATAACACTAGTGATGAAGACACCTAGTGATCATAACACTAGTGGTGATGACACCTAGTGATCATAACACTAGTGATGAAGACACCTAGTGATCATAACACTAGTGATGATGAAACTAGTAATCATAACACTAGTGATGTTGACACCTAGTGATCATAACACTTGTGATGATGACACTAGTAATCATAACACTAGTGATGATGACACCTAGTGATCATAACACTAGTGATGATGACACTAGTAATCATAACACTATTGATGATGACACTAGTAATAATAACACTAGTGATGATGACACCTAGTGATCATAAGAACTAGTGATGATGACACCTAGTGATCATAACACTAGTGATGATGACACCTCGTGATCATAACACTAGTGATGATGACACCTAGTGATCATAACACTAGTGATGATGACACCTAGTGATCATAACACTAGTAATGAAGACACTAGTAATCATAACACTAGTGATGATGACACCTAGTGATCATAACTCTAGTGATGATGACACCTAGTGATCATAACACTAGTGATGAAGACCCCTAGTGATCATAACACTAGTGATGATGAAACTAGTAATCATAACACTAGTGATGATGACACTAGTAATCATAACACCCGTGTTGATGACACTAGAAATCATAACACTAGTGATGATGACACCTAGTGATCATAACACTAGTGATAATGACACTAGTAATCATAACACTTGTGATGATGACACTAGTAATCATAACACTAGTGATGATGACACCTAGTGATCATAACACTAGTGATGATGACACTAGCAATCACAACACTAGTGATGATGACACTAGCAATCATAACACAAGTGATGATGATACCTAGTGATCATAACACTAGTGTTGATGACACCTAGTGATCATAACACTAGTGATGATGACACTAGCAATCATAACACAAGTGATGATGACACCTAGTGATCATAACACTAGTGTTGATGACACCTAGTGATCATAACACTAGTGATGATGACACTAGTAATCATAACACTAGTGATGATGAAACCTAGTGATCATAACACTAATGATGATGACACCTAGTAATCATAACACTAGTGATGATGACACCTAGTGATCATAACACTAGTGATGATGACACTTGTAATCATAACACTAGTGATGATGACACCTAGTGATCATAACACTAGTGATGATGACACCTAGTGATCATAACACTAGTGACAAACTAGTGATGATGACACCTAGTGATCATAACACTAGTGATGATGACACTAGAAATCATAACACTAGTGATGATGACACCTAGTGATCATAACACTTGTGATGATGGCACTAGTAATCATAACACTAGTGATGATGACACTAGTATTCATAACACCGGTGATGATGACACTAGCAATCATAACACAAGTGATGATGACACCTAGTGATCATAACACTAGTGTTGATGACACCTAGTGATCATAACACTAGTGATGATGACACTAGTAATCATAACACTAGTGATGATGACACCTAGTGATCATAACACTAATGATGATGACACCTAGTAATCATAACACTAGTGATGATGACACCTAGTGATCATAACACTAGTGATGATGACACTAGTATTCATAACACCGGTGATGATGACACTAGTAATCATAACACTAGTGATGATGACACCTAGTGATCATAACACTAGTGATGATGACACCTAGTGATCATAACACTAGTGATCATAACACTAGTGATGATGACACCTAGTGATCATAACACTAGTGATGATGACACTAGAAATCATAACACTAGTGATGATGACACCTAGTGATCATAACACTTGTGATGATGACACTAGTAATCATAACACTAGTGATGATGACACCTCGTGATCATAACACTAGTGATGATGACACTAGTAATCATAACACTAGTGATGATGACACCTCGTGATCATAACACTAGTGATGATGACACCTCGTGATCATAACACTAGTGATGATGACACTAGTACTCATAAGACTAGTGATGATGACACCTAGTGATCATAACACTAGTGATGATGACACCTAGTGATCATAACACTAGTGATGATGACACCTAGTGATCATAGCACTAGTGATGATGACACTAGAAATCATAACACTAGTGATCATGCACTAGTGATCATAACACTAGTGATCATAACAATAGTGATGATGACACCTAGTGATCATAGCACTAGTGATGATGACACTAGTAATCATAACACTAGTGATGATGACACCTAGTGATCATAACACTAGTGATGATGACACCTAGTGATCATAACACTAGTGATGATGACACCTAGTGATTATAACACTAGTGATGAAGACACCTAGTGATCATAACACTAGTGGTGATGACACCTAGTGATCATAACACTAGTGATGAAGACACCTAGTGATCATAACACTAGTGATGATGACACTAGTAATCATAACACTAGTGATGATGACACCTAGTGATCATAACACTAGTGATGATGACACCTAGTGATCATAACACTAGTGATCATAACACTAGTGATGATGACACCTAGTGATCATAACACTAGTGATGATGACACTAGAAATCATAACACTAGTGATGATGACACCTAGTGATCATAACACTTGTGATGATGGCACTAGTAATCATAACACTAGTGATGATGACACTAGTATTCATAACACCGGTGATGATGACACTAGCAATCAAAACACAAGTGATGATGACACCTTGTGATCATAACACTAGTGTTGATGACACCTAGTGATCATAACACTAGTGATGATGACACTAGTAATCATAACACTAGTGATGATGACACCTAGTGATCATAACACTAATGATGATGACACCTAGTAATCATAACACTAGTGATGATGACACCTAGTGATCATAACACTAGTGATGATGACACTAATATTCATAACACCGGTGATGATGACACTAGTAATCATAACACTAGTGATGATGACACCTAGTGATCATAACACTAGTGATGATGACACCTAGTGATCATAACACTAGTGATCATAACACTAGTGATGATGACACCTAGTGATCATAACACTAGTGATGATGACACTAGAAATCATAACACTAGTGATGATGACACCTAGTGATCATAACACTTGTGATGATGACACTAGTAATCATAACACTAGTGATGATGACACCTCGTGATCATAACACTAGTGATGATGACACTAGTAATCATAACACTAGTGATGATGACACCTAGTGATCATAACACTAGTGATGATGACACTAGTAATCATAACACTAGTGATGATGACACCTAGTGATCATAACACTAGTGATGATGACACCTAGTGATCATAACACTAGTGATGATGACACTAGCAATCACAACACTAGTGATGATGACACTAGCAATCATAACACAAGTGATTATGATACCTAGTGATCATAACACTAGTGTTGATGACACCTAGTGATCATAACACTAGTGATGATGACACTAGCAATCATAACACTTGTGATAATGACACCTAGTGATCATAACACTAGTGATGATGACACCTAGAGATCATAACACTAGTGATGAAGACACCTAGTGATCATAACACTAGTGATGATGAAACTAGTAATCATAACACTAGTGATGTTGACACCTAGTGATCATAACACTAGTGATGATGACACTAGTAATCATAACACTAGTGATGATGACACCTCGTGATCATAACAATAGTGATGATGACACTAGGAATCATAACACTAGTGATGATGACACCTAGTGATCATAACACTAGTGATATGACACTAGTGATCATAACACTAGTGATGATGACACCTAGTGATCATAACACTAGTGATGATGACACTAGTAATCATAACACTAGTGATGATGACTCCTCGTGATCATAACACTAGTGATGATGACACGAGTAATCATAACACTAGTGATGATGACACCTAGTGATCATAACACTAGTGATGATGACACTAGCAATCATAACACTAGTGATGATGACACTAGCATTCATAACACAAGTGATGATGACACCTAGTGATCATAACACTAGTGTTGATGACACCTAGTGATCATAACACTAGTGATGATGACACTAGCAATCATAACACAAGTGATGATGACACCTAGTGATCATAACACTAGTGTTGATGACACCTAGTGATCATAACACTAGTGATGATGACACTAGTAATCATAACACTAGTGATGATGACACCTAGTGATCATAACCCTAATGTTGATGACACCTAGTAATCATAACACTAGTGATGATGACACCTAGTGATCATAACACTAGTGATGATGACACTAGTATTCATAACACCGGTGATGATGACACTAGTAATCATAACACTAGTGATGATGACACCTAGTGATCATAACACTAGTGATGATGACACCTAGTGATCATAACACTAGTGATCATAACACTAGTGATGATGACACCTAGTGATCATAACACTAGTGATGATGACACCTAGTGATCATAACACTAGTGATGATGACACCTAGTGATCATAACACTAGTGATGATGACACTAGAAATCATAACACTAGTGATGATGACACCTAGTGACCATTACAATAGTGATGATGACACCTAGTGATCATAACACTAGTGATCATAACACTAGTGATGATGACACTAGTAATCATAACACTAGTGATGATGACACCTAGTGATCATAACACTTGTGATGATGACACTAGAAATCATAACACTAGTGATGATGACACCTAGTGATCATAACACTAGTGATGATGACACTAGTAATCATAACACTAGTGACGATGACACCTCGTGATCATAACACTAGTGATGATGACACTAGTAATCATAACACTAGTGATGATGACACCTAGTGATCATAACACTAGTGATGATGACACTAGTAATCATAACACTAGTGATGATGACACCTAGTGATCATAACACTAGTGATGATGACACCTAGTGATCATAACACTAGTGATGAAGACACCTAGTGATCATAACACTAGTGATGATGAAACTAGTAATCATAACACTAGTGATGTTGACACCTAGTGATCATAACACTAGTGATGATGACACTAGTAATCATAACACTAGTGATGATGACACCTCGTGATCATAACACTAGTGATGATGACACTAGTAATCATAACACTAGTGATGATGACACCTAGTGATCATAACACTAGTGATATGACACTAGTGATCATAACACTAGTGATGATGACACTAGTAATCATAACACTAGTGGTGATGACACCTAGTGACCATTACACTAGTGATGATGACACCTAGTAATCATAACACTAGTGATGATGACACCTAGTGATCATAACACTAGTGATGATGACACTAGTAATCATAACACTAGTGATGATGACACCTAGTGATCATAACAGTAGTGATGATGACACCTATGATCATAACACTAGTGATGATGGCACATGTAATCATAACACTAGAGATGATGACACATGTAATCATAACACTAGTGATGATGACACCTAGTGATCATAACACTAGTGATGATGACACCTAGTGATCATAGCACTAGTGATGATGACACTAGTAATCATAACACTAGTGATCATAAAACTAGTGATGATGACACCTAGTGATCATAACACTAGTAATGATGACACCTAGTGATCATAGCACTAGTGATGATGACACTAGTAATCAAAACACTAGTGATGATGACACCTAGTGATCATAACACTAGTGATGATGACACCTAGTGATCATAACACTAGTGATGAAGACACCTAGTGATCATAACACTAGTGATGATGAAACTAGTAATCGTAACACTAGTGATGTTGACACCTAATGATCATAACACTAGTGATGATAACACTAGTAATCATAACACTAGTGATGATGACACCTAGTGATCATAACACTAGTGATGATGACACTAGTAATCATAACACTATTGATGATGACACTAGTAATAATAACACTAGTGATGATGACACCTAGTGATCATAAGAACTAGTGATGATGACACCTAGTGATCATAACACTAGTCATGATGACACCTGGTGATCATAACACTAGTGATGATGACACTTAGTGATCATAACACTAGTGATGATGACACTAGTAATCATAACACTAGTGATCATGCACTAGTGATCATAACACTAGTGATCATAGCAATAGTGATGATGACACCTAGTGATCATAGCACTAGTGATGATGACACAAGTAATCATAACACTAGTGATGATGACACCTAGTGATCATAACACTAGTGATGATGACACCTAGTGATCATAACACTAGTGATGAAGACACCTAGTGATCATAACACTAGTGATGATGAAACTAGTAATCATAACACTAGTGATGTTGACACATAGTGATCTTAACACTAGTGATGATGACACTAGTAATCATAACACTAGTGATGATGACACCTAGTGATCATAACACTAGTGATGATGACACTAGTAATCATAACACTATTGATGATGACACTAGTAATAATAACACTAGTGATGATGACATCTAGTGATCATAAGAACTAGTGATGATGACACCTAGTGATCATAACACTAGTGATGATGACACCTCGTGATCATAACCCTAATGATGATGACACCTAGTGATCATAACACTAGTGATGATGACACCTAGTGATCATAACACTAGTGATGATGACACCTAGTGATCATAACACTAGTGATGATGACACCTAGTGATCATAACACTAGTGATGATGACACTAGTAATCATAACACTAGTGATGATGACACCTAGTGATCATAACACTAGTGATGATGACACCTAGTGATCATAACACTAGTGATGAAGAATCCAAGTGATCATAACACTAGTGATGATGAAACTAGTAATCATAACACTAGTGATGATGACACTAGTAATCATAACACCCGTGTTGATGACACTAGTAATCATAACACTAGTAATGATGACACCTAGTGATCATAACAGTAGTGATGATGACACCTAGTGATCATAACACTAGTGATGATGGCACATGTAATCATAACACTAGAGATGATGACACATGTAATCATAACACTAGTGATGATGACACCTAGTGATCATAACACTAGTGATGAAGACACCTAGTGATCATAACACTAGTGATGATGACACCTAGTGATCATAACACTAGTGATGATGACACCTAGTGATCATAACACTAGTGATGATGACACCTAGTGATCATAACACTAGTGATGATGACACCTAGTGATCATAACACTAGTGATGATGACACCTAGTGATCATAACACTAGTGATGATGACACCTAGTGCTCATGCACTAGTGATCATAACACTAGTGATCATAACACTAGTGATGATGACACCTAGTGATCATAACACTAGTGATGATGACACCTAGTGATCATAGCACTAGTGATGATGACACTAGTAATCATAACACTAGTGATGATGACACCTAGTGATCATAACACTAGTGATGATGACACCTAGTGATCATAACACTAGTGATGAAGACACCTAGTGATCATAACACTAGTGATGATGAAACTAGTAATCATAACACTAGTGATGTTGACACCTAGTGATCATAACACTAGTGATGATGACACTAGTAAATATAACACTAGTGATGATGACACCTAGTGATCATAACACTAGTGATGATGACACTAGTAATCATAACACTATTGATGATGACACTAGTAATAATAACACTAGTGATGATGAAACCTAGTGATCATAAGAACTAGTGATGATGACACCGAGTGATCATAACACTAGTGATGATGACACCTGGTGATCATAACACTAGTGATAATGACACTTAGTGATCATAACACTAGTGATGATGACACTAGTAATCATAACACTAGTGATCATGCACTAGTGATCATAACACTAGTGATCATAACAATTGTGATGATGACACCTAGTGATCATAGCACTAGTGATGATGACACTAGTAATCAAAACACTAGTAATGATGACACCTAGTGATCATAACACAAGTGATGATGACACCTAGTGATCATAACACTAGTGATGAAGACACCTAGTGATCATAACACTAGTGATGATGAAACTAGTAATCATAACACTAGTGATGTTGACACCTAGTGATCTTAACACTAGTGATGATGACACTAGTAATCATAACACTAGTGATGATGACACCTAGTGATCATAACACTAGTGATGATGACACTAGTAATCATAACACTATTGATGATGACACTAGTAATAATAACACTAGTGATGATGACACCTAGTGATCATAAGAACTAGTGATGATGACACCTAGTGATCATAACACTAGTGATGATGACACCTCGTGATCATAACACTAATGATGATGACACCTAGTGATCATAACACTAGTGATGATGACACCTAGTGATCATAACACTAGTGATGATGACACCTAGTGATCATAACACTAGTGATGATGACACCTAGTGATCATAACACTAGTGATGATGACACTAGTAATCATAACACCCGTCTTGATGACACTAGTAATCATAACACTAGTGATGATGACACCTAGTGATCATAACACTAGTGATAATGACACTAGTAATCATAACACTAGTGATGATGACACTAGTGATCATAACACTAGTGATGATGACACTAGCAATCATAACACTAGTGATGATGACACTAGCAATCATAACACAAGTGATGATGACACCTAGTGATCATAACACTAGTGTTGATGACACCTAATGATCATAACACTAGTGATGATGACACTAGCAATCATAACACAAGTGATGATGACACCTAGTGATCATAACACTAGTGTTGATGACACCTAGTGATCATAACACTAGTGATGATGACACTAGTAATCATAACACAAGTGATGATGACACCTAGTGATCATAACACTAGTGCTGATGACACCTAGTAATCATAACACTAGTGATGATGACACCTAGTGATCATAACACTAGTGATGATGACACTAGTATTCATAACACCGGTGATGATGACACTAGTAATCATAAAACTAGTGATGATGACACCTAGTGATCATAACACTAGTGATGATGACACCTAGTGATCATAACACTAGTGATCATAACACTAGTGATGATGACACCTAGTGATCATAACACTAGTGATGATGACACCTAGTGATCATAACACTAGTGATGATGACACCTAGTGATCATAACACTAGTGATCATAACACTAGTGATGATGACACCTAGTGATCATAACACTAGTGATGATGACACCTAGTGATCATAACACTAGTGATGATGACACCTAGTGATCATAACACTAGTGATGATGACACCTAGTGCTCATGCACTAGTGATCATAACACTAGTGATCATAACACTAGTGATGATGACACCTAGTGATCATAACACTAGTGATGATGACACCTAGTGATCATAGCACTAGTGATGATGACACTAGTAATCATAACACTAGTGATGATGACACCTAGTGATCATAACACTAGTGATGATGACACCTAGTGATCATAACACTAGTGATGAAGACACCTAGTGATCATAACACAAGTGATGATGAAACTAGTAATCATAACACTAGTGATGTTGACACCTAGTGATCATAACACTAGTGATGATGACACTAGTAATCATAACACTAGTGATGATGACACCTAGTGATCATAACACTAGTGATGATGACACTAGTAATCATAACACTATTGATGATGACACTAGTAATAATAACACTAGTGATGATGAAACCTAGTGATCATAAGAACTAGTGATGATGACACCGAGTGATCATAACACTAGTGATGATGACACCTGGTGATCATAACACTAGTGATAATGACACTTAGTGATCATAACACTAGTGATGATGACACTAGTAATCATAACACTAGTGATCATGCACTAGTGATCATAACACTAGTGATCATAACAATAGTGATGATGACACCTAGTGATCATAGCATTAGTGATGATGACACTAGTAATCATAACACTAGTAATGATGACACCTAGTGATCATAACACAAGTGATGATGACACCTAGTGATCATAACACTAGTGATGAAGACACCTAGTGATCATAACACTAGTGATGATGAAACTAGTAATCATAACACTAGTGATGTTGACACCTAGTGATCTTAACACTAGTGATGATGACACTAGTAATCATAACACTAGTGATGATGACACCTAGTGATCATAACACTAGTGATGATGACACTAGTAATCATAACACTATTGATGATGACACTAGTAATAATAACACTAGTGATGATGACACCTAGTGATCATAAGAACTAGTGATGATGACACCTAGTGATCATAACACTAGTGATGATGACACCTCGTGATCATAACACTAATGATGATGACACCTAGTGATCATAACACTAGTGATGATGACACCTAGTGATCATAACACTAGTGATGATGACACCTAGTGATCATAACACTAGTGATGATGACACCTAGTGATCATAACACTAGTGATGATGACACTAGTAATCATAACACCCGTCTTGATGACACTAGTAATCATAACACTAGTGATGATGACACCTAGTGATCATAACACTAGTGATAATGACACTAGTAATCATAACACTAGTGATGATGACACTAGTGATCATAACACTAGTGATGATGACACTAGCAATCATAACACTAGTGATGATGACACTAGCAATCATAACACAAGTGATGATGACACCTAGTGATCATAACACTAGTGTTGATGACACCTAATGATCATAACACTAGTGATGATGACACTAGCAATCATAACACAAGTGATGATGACACCTAGTGATCATAACACTAGTGTTGATGACACCTAGTGATCATAACACTAGTGATGATGACACTAGTAATCATAACACAAGTGATGATGACACCTAGTGATCATAACACTAGTGCTGATGACACCTAGTAATCATAACACTAGTGATGATGACACCTAGTGATCATAACACTAGTGATGATGACACTAGTATTCATAACACCGGTGATGATGACACTAGTAATCATAAAACTAGTGATGATGACACCTAGTGATCATAACACTAGTGATGATGACACCTAGTGATCATAACACTAGTGATCATAACACTAGTGATGATGACACCTAGTGATCATAACACTAGTGATGATGACACCTAGTGATCATAACACTAGTGATGATGACACCTAGTGATCATAACACTAGTGATCATAACACTAGTGATGATGACACCTAGTGATCATAACACTAGTGATGATGACACCTAGTGATCATAACACTAGTGATGATGACACCTAGTGATCATAACACTAGTGATGATGACACCTAGTGATCATAACACTAGTGATGATGACACCTAGTGATCATAACACTAGTGATGATGACACTAGTAATCATAACACTAGTGATGATGACACCTAGTGATCATAACACTAGTGATGATGACACCTAGTGATCATAACACTAGTGATGAAGAATCCAAGTGATCATAACACTAGTGATGATGAAACTAGTAATCATAACACTAGTGATGATGACACTAGTAATCATAACACCCGTGTTGATGACACTAGTAATCATAACACTAGTAATGATGACACCTAGTGATCATAACAGTAGTGATGATGACACCTAGTGATCATAACACTAGTGATGATGGCACATGTAATCATAACACTAGAGATGATGACACATGTAATCATAACACTAGTGATCATGCACTAGTGATCATAACACTAGTGATCATAACACTAGTGATGATGACACCTAGTGATCATAACACTAGTGATGATGACACCTAGTGATCATAGCACTAGTGATGATGACACTAGTAATCATAACACTAGTGATGATGACACCTAGTGATCATAACACTAGTGATGATGACACCTAGTGATCATAACACTAGTGATGAAGACACCTAGTGATCATAACACTAGTGATGATGAAACTAGTAATCATAACACTAGTGATGTTGACACCTAGTGATCATAACACTAGTGATGATGACCCTAGTAATCATAACACTAGTGATGATGACACCTAGTGATCATAACACTAGTGATGATGACACTAGTAATCATAACACTATTGATGATGACACTAGTAATAATAACACTAGTGATGATGAAACCTAGTGATCATAAGAACAAGTGATGATGACACCTAGTGATCATAACACTAGTGATGATGACACCTGGTGATCATAACACTAGTGATGATGACACCTAGTGATCATAACACTAGTGATGATGACACTAGTAATCATAACACTAGTGATCATAACAATAGTGATGATGACACCTAGTGATCATAGCACTAGTGATGATGACACTAGTAATCATAACACTAGTAATGATGACACCTAGTGATCATAACACAAGTGATGATGACACCTAGTGATCATAACACTAGTGATGAAGACACCTAGTGATCATAACACTAGTGATGATGAAACTAGTAATCATAACACTAGTGATGTTGACACCTAGTGATCTTAACACTAGTGATGATGACACTAGTAATCATAACACTAGTGATGATGACACCTAGTGATCATAACACTAGTGATGATGACACTAGTAATCATAACACTATTGATGATGACACTAGTAATAATAACACTAGTGATGATGACACCTAGTGATCATAAGAACTAGTGATGATGACACCTAGTGATCATAACACTAGTGATGATGACACCTCGTGATCATAACACAAGTGATGATGACACCTAGTGATCATAACACTAGTGATGAAGACACCTTGTGATCATAACACTAGTGATGATGAAACTAGTAATCATAACACTAGTGATGTTGACACCTAGTGATCATAACACTAGTGATGATGACACTAGTAATCATAACACTAGTGATGATGACACCTAGTGATCATAACACTAGTGATGATGACACTAGTAATCATAACACTAGTGATGATGACACTAGTAATAATAACACTAGTGATGATGACACCTAGTGATCATAAGAACTAGTGATGATGACACCTAGTGATCATAACACTAGTGATGATGACACTAGCAATAATAACACTAGTGATGATGACACCTAGTGATCATAAGAACTAGTGATGATGACACCTAGTGATCATAACACTAGTGATGATGACACCTAGTGATCATAACACTAGTGATGATGACACCTAGTGATCATAACACTAGTGATGATGACACTAGTAATCATAACACCCGTCTTGATGACACTAGTAATCATAACACTAGTGATGATGACACCTAGTGATCATAACACTAGTGATAATGACACTAGTAATCATAACACTAGTGATGATGACACTAGTGATCATAACACTAGTGATGATGACACTAGCAATCATAACACTAGTGATGATGACACTAGCAATCATAACACAAGTGATGATGACACCTAGTGATCATAACACTAGTGTTGATGACACCTAGTGATCATAACACTAGTGATGATGACACTAGCAATCATAACACAAGTGATGATGACACCTAGTGATCATAACACTAGTGTTGATGACACCTAGTGATCATAACACTAGTGCTGATGACACCTAGTAATCATAACACTAGTGATGATGACACCTAGTGATCATAACACTAGTGATGATGACACTAGTATTCATAACACTAGTGATGATGACACTAGTGATCATAACACTAGTGATGATGACACCTAGTGATCATAACACTAGTGATGATGACACCTAGTGATCATAACACTAGTGATGATGACACTAGTGATCATAACACTAGTGATGATGACACCTAGTGATCATAACACTAGTGATGATGACACTAGTGATCATAACACTAGTGATGATGACACCTAGTGATCATAACACTAGTGATGATGACACTAGTGATCATAACACTAGTGATGATGACACCTAGTGATCATAACACTAGTGATGATGACACTAGTAATCATAACACTAGTGATGATGACACCTAGTGATCATAACACTAGTGATGATGACACTAGTAATCATAACACTAGTGATGATGACACCTAGTGATCATAACACTAGTGATGATGACACTAGTAATCATAACACTAGTGATGATGACACCTAGTGATCATAACACTAGTGATGATGACACTAGTAATCATAACACTAGTGATGATGACACCTAGTGATCATAACACTAGTGATGATGACACTAGTAATCATAACACTAGTGATGATGACACCTAGTGATCATAACACTAGTGATGATGACACTAGTAATCATAACACTAGTGATGATGACACCTAGTGATCATAACACTAGTGATGATGACACTAGTAATCATAACACTAGTGATGATGACACCTAGTGATCATAACACTAGTGATGATGACACTAGTAATCATAACACTAGTGATGATGACACTAGTGATCATAACACTAGTGATGATGACACCTAGTGATCATAACACTAGTGATGATGACACCTAGTGATCATAACACTAGTGATGATGACACTAGAAATCATAACACTAGTGATGATGACACCTAGTGATCATAACACTAGTGATGATGACACCTAGTGATCATAACACTAGTGATGATGACACTAGTAATCATAACACTAGTGATGATGACACCTAGTGATCATAACACTAGTGATGATGACACTAGTAATCATAACACTAGTGATGATGACACTAGTAATCATAACACTAGTGATGATGACACTAGTGATCATAACACTAGTGATGATGACACCTAGTGATCATACACTAGTGATCATAACACTAGTGATGATGACACCTAGTGATCATAACACTAGTGATGATGACACCTAGTGATCATAACACTAGTGATGATGACACCTAGTGATCATAACACTAGTGATGATGACACCTAGTGATCATAACACTAGTGATGATGACACTAGTGATCATAACACTAGTGATGATGACACCTAGTGATCATAACACTAGTGATGATGACACTAGTAATCATAACACTAGTGATGATGACACCTAGTGATCATAACACTAGTGATGATGACACCTAGTGATCATAACACTAGTGATGATGACACTAGTAATCATAACACTAGTGATGATGACACCTAGTGATCATAACACTAGTGATGATGACACTAGTAATCATAACACTAGTGATGATGACACCTAGTGATCATAACACTAGTGATGATGACACTAGTAATCATAACACTAGTGATGATGACACCTAGTGATCATAACACTAGTGATGATGACACTAGTAATCATAACACTAGTGATGATGACACCTAGTGATCATAACACTAGTGATGATGACACTAGTAATCATAACACTAGTGATGATGACACCTAGTGATCATAACACTAGTGATGATGACACTAGTAATCATAACACTAGTGATGATGACACCTAGTGATCATAACACTAGTGATGATGACACCTAGTGATCATAACACTAGTGATGATGACACCTAGTGATCATAACACTAGTGATGATGACACTAGTAATCATAACACTAGTGATGATGACACCTAGTGATCATAACACTAGTGATGATGACACTAGTAATCATAACACTAGTGATGATGACACCTAGTGATCATAACACTAGTGATGATGACACTAGTGATCATAACACTAGTGATGATGACACTAGTAATCATAACACTAGTGATGATGACACCTAGTGATCATAACACTAGTGATGATGACACCTAGTGATCATAACACTAGTGATGATGACACCTAGTGATCATAACACTAGTGATGATGACACCTAGTGATCATAACACTAGTGATGATGACACCTAGTGATCATAACACTAGTGATGATGACACCTAGTGATCATAACACTAGTGATGATGACACTAGTGATCATAACACTAGTGATGATGACACCTAGTGATCATAACACTAGTGATCATGCACTAGTGATCATAACACTAGTGATCATAACACTAGTGATGATGACACCTAGTGATCATAACACTAGTGATGATGACACCTAGTGATCATAGCACTAGTGATGATGACACTAGTAATCATAACACTAGTGATGATGACACCTAGTGATCATAACACTAGTGATGATGACACCTAGTGATCATAACACTAGTGATGAAGACACCTAGTGATCATAACACTAGTGATGATGAAACTAGTAATCATAACACTAGTGATGTTGACACCTAGTGATCATAACACTAGTGATGATGACACTAGTAATCATAACACTAGTGATGATGACACCTAGTGATCATAACACTAGTGATGATGACACTAGTAATCATAACACTATTGATGATGACACTAGTGATCATAACACTAGTGATGATGACACCTAGTGATCATAACACTAGTGATGATGACACCTAGTGATCATAACACTAGTGATGATGACACCTAGTGATCATAACACTAGTGATGATGACACCTAGTGATCATAACACTAGTGATGATGACACTAGTGATCATAACACTAGTGATGATGACACCTAGTGATCATAACACTAGTGATGATGACACCTAGTGATCATAACACTAGTGATGATGACACTAGTAATCATAACACTAGTGATGATGACACCTAGTGATCATAACACTAGTGATGATGACACCTAGTGATCATAACACTAGTGATATGACACTAGTGATCATAACACTAGTGATGATGACACTAGTAATCATAACACTAGTGATGATGACACCTAGTGATCATAACACTAGTGATGATGACACCTAGTGATCATAACACTAGTGATGATGACACCTAGTGATCATAACACTAGTGATGATGACACTAGTAATCATAACACTAGTGATGATGACACCTAGTGATCATAACAGTAGTGATGATGACACCTCGTGATCATAACACTAGTGATATGACACTAGTGATCATAACACTAGTGATGATGACACTAGTAATCATAACACTAGTGGTGATGACACCTAGTGACCGTTACACTAGTGATGATGACACCTAGTGATCATAACACTAGTGATGATGACACCTAGTGATCATAACACTAGTGATGATGACACTAGTAATCATAACACTAGTGATGATGACACCTAGTGATCATAACAGTAGTGATGATGACACCTAGTGATCATAACACTAGTGATCATGCACTAGTGATCATAACACTAGTGATCATAACACTAGTGATGATGACACCTAGTGATCGTAACACTAGTGATGATGACACCTAGTGATCATAGCACTAGTGATGATGACACTAGTAATCATAACACTAGTGATGATGACACCTAGTGATCATAACACTAGTGATGATGACACCTAGTGATCATAACACTAGTGATGAAGATACCTAGTGATCATAACACTAGTGATGATGAAACTAGTAATCATAACACTAGTGATTTTGACACCTAGTGATCATAACACTAGTGATGATGACACTAGTAATCATAACACTAGTGATGATGACACCTCGTGATCATAACACTAGTGATGATGACACTAGTAATCATAACACTATTGATGATGACACTAGTAATAATAACACTAGTGATGATGACACCTAGTGATCATAACACTAGTGATGATGACACCTCGTGATCATAACACTAGTGATGATGACACTTAGTGATCATAACACTAGTGATGATGACACCTAGTGATCATAACACTAGTGATGATGACACCTAGTGATCATAACACTAGTGATGATGACACCTAGTGATCATAACACTAGTGATGATGACACTAGTAATCATAACACTAGTGATGATGACACCTAGTGATCATAACACTAGTGATGATGACACCTAGTGATCATAACACTAGTGATGATGACACCTCGTGATCATAACACTATTGATGATGACACCTAGTGATCATAACACTATTGATGATGACACCTAGTGATCATAAGAACTAGTGATGATGACACCTAGTGATCATAACACTAGTGATGATGACACCTAGTGATCATAACACTATTGATGATGACCGTGGTCTTGCACCATACAGTTGATAACCCAATTTGTGAGTATGCTGAGGTATTTAATTTTATGGTAAGTAACAACACATACAGTATGTGGATGACATTATCATTCTACTGACGTTAAATCTAATGCATGTGAGCTCATGATTGATACCGAGAAGGTAATAATTGCAGGGTTTTTTTCGTGTGAAACATTAAATTATGTCGAGTAAATTCAAACATAACGATATTGGTTACAGAAAACGAGAAAATTCGTGGATTATATTAGACTCCCAAAGAGAGTCATTTTCTATCTAAAGGACGAGTAAATAATTAAATCCCCTAAACTTTGTGTAAGGTCCGAGTTGCCCTTCGTTATATATGCCAGTTACACTTCTCTTATTTTAACTACTAGAATGATTCTGACCCAAGTGGCATTTATGACCCTCTTGGTCTCGTGTTGCCGTTCACACTGAGAGCCAAAATACTGATGATAGTCAGGGGGAAATCCGTCAAAATTTACAACTTTGCCGTAATCGTGAAAAAAAAATGGTATAGGTGTACAATGTTGTAGTAGAAGGTTTTTGGCCCTAAAGGGCAAAGGTTTCAAGGTCAAGATCAAGATCAGTCCGGGTATCAAGGTCAGATGGTAAAAACATTCGAAGGTAGTAGTAGACTGGTTTTGGTGTCAAAATGATCTTTGTAATAAAGTAGAGCCACACTCTAAGAGTCTAAGGCATATACAACCCACCAGGTCACCTGGTCATACACACGTGATCATAAGGTTAATCACATGACCACAAGTTTGCTTACTCTTGGATGGACATTATGCATATACAGTATAATGTAGAGATTTTCTCTAACCTAACAATAATATCATTATTAATATTTATAATAATATGTTAATTTTACTTAGGGTTATATAACAGTTATACAGAATATGCAATAAATTTTCCCTTTTCTTTCCAATTGATGAACCGAACAGGGCTTTGTCATGTTCAAGGGACCATCTCGAAAGACTCTTGTGTTCCCAGTGTATCGTGTGTCAGGTGGGGCTGAGGAAGCCTGTGATTTCATCATCAAAATGGCACAAAAAGTGCTTCGTCCAAGTTTCAGCCAGATCTCTTCAAAGGGCGCAGGCTAAAGTCCTCCAGTAACCAACTTATCAAGATTCACCCGAGCCATGAACGTCACGAGATATCGTGCTGTCATTGCACCTAGAACTTAAGGAAGGCTGACTAGTCCATCTACCATTGGCAGTGTGTTAACAACATCCCAGGATGCCAACATTATGATGGGAATTCAGATCCACCAAGACTTTGATATTATGGCCAGACTGACACCTGGAGGCGATCTTACGGCAGCTGATGCTTTCTATAATTTTCAGTGTCTGACAATCATTAACAACCGATTACGTAGCAAACGGCGAGAGGCGACCCGCAAACCCAAAGATCAATGTAGAGAGGCCTGGTTTCACGCTCTTGTGGAGTTCTATGGTGAAATTAGCTGGGAAGTTGGTGACGGAAAACTTTCTTTCAGGCTCAGAGACCTGGAGGAACGACTGTCGGAGACACTGAGAAAACGCGGCTGTTGAAGCAGGTTATGTTCATCACACTCGAATAAAAGAATCGTTCATTGGTCGCTTTCCTGGCTTGAAAGAATAGACTGATGGGAAGAATGTGATCCTCGTGTTCCCTGACACTGTGAAATACATCATGAATTCAACCAATGTGGGCACTGCAGAAAGCAATTTTTGGATCTTTGCAAAAGCTGCTGGCCTTCTTCACCAAGAGATTAAGCAGGTACCATTATGGTCATTCAGTGGCGAGTGTTACGACCCTAGGGTAGATAGTTACATAAACACAACTCACTTAAATCTTTCAAATATATCAGTATCTATTACACTGGGCTGCATTTGAAAAAAATTCATGAGGTGCGGGGTTTCTTAGCTGATTCTTTATGTATTTTGCGTGCTTATTCCAAAAATGCCATTCATTTTGCCCAATTAGGTCAGATTTTTATGCTATGGGAATTAGGAAAAATCGAAATTCTTAAATACGATGTCAAAATTTTTATGCAAAATATATCATAAGAAATGTAACCACAACACATAGGACCAAAATATGTCAACTACATAGATGCCTTTACAGTTAGACATGCATAAATGGCTGTTACAGAGAATTTCTTTGGTGGTTGGTGTCTGGGGCGTCCCGTTTCAGACACCAACAGTAGTCGGCGAGCATGTTGATATCCCAGCGACTCTGGTACCGCTCCTCCATTACACGGATATCTTGATGGAAGCGTTCTCCTTGTTCCTCACTCACATCACCACAGTTCTCTGGAAAGTAGTCCAAGTGGGAGCTGAGGAAGTGCATCTTGATGGACATGCGTGCACCAAAAACTTTGTAGCTCAGAAGTAGGTCCTCAACAACTCGTTCATACTCTGGACTTCTGTAGTTGCCAAGAAAATTGGAGACAATAGACTTAAAGGCATGCCAGGCTTTCTTCTCATTTACATCCATGCTGCAATCAAACTTGGGATCTTTGAAAAGCTCTCTGATCTGAGGGCCATCAAAAATTCCTGCATTCAGCTTTGCCTCACTGACTTTTGGAAATTTTTCTTTCAGAAAATTGAAAGCCTGACTTTTTTTGTCCAGCCTTTACAAAGTTTTTGAACAGACCGAGCTTGATGTGCAGTGGCGGAAGAAGAATGTTCTGCGGATTCACCAGGGCATGGGCAACAACATTGTGAGAACCTGGAGTAAGTCCACTTCTTGCAGGCCAGTCACGTTGCATGTAGTGCTGCTTGTCTGCTCGACTATCCCACAGACAGAGGAAACATGCCATGTACCACCAGATGAAAAAGAAATTTAATTGTGAAAAAATATATGTAAAAAAACACGGACATATACTCTTTTCCTTTGCGTCACGGCGGACATTTAAATGGCCGGCGAGCACGTGGGTGTATTTAAATGCATCGTAAGGGCATTAAAACTGACCGAAATCTTTTCTGTGAGGCTTGCCAATGTCTCGGATGACTTTTTTAATGAACGAATATGAGGACCCCATTTTGAGCGAAAAATGCCAATATTTTACCTGAATCTCCGCTTAAAATGCTATAGCACAAAATTCTGACCTGATTGAGCAAAATGGATCATTTTTGAGATCAGCATGCAAAATACACCCAGAAAAGCTTAATAATACACAAACCTCAAAAACTATGCAGGGCAGTGTTATTATATTCTTAATCCCAAGTTCTCCCAACAAACGTCAAGTTAACAGGTTACCTCAGCAATTCAATAAAAATATGAACATTTATTAACTTATTCCCACCATCACATATGTATAAAATAAAATAAATAACATTAATAATACAAGATGTTTGGAAGTGGCTGAGTAAGGACTGGAGGTCCAACAAGATCACACAATATCAACATCAAGCAAAACAAATCTCAATACTCAAATTCCAACTCCCAAAACACCAGAGAGAGGGTATACTAATTAACTTGAGACAGCTGTGCCTAGACTGACTACCGACTACCAGCCGGTCACCGACGTCACCTCTCTATCGTCAAATACTGACGTAACATATCCTGATTAGCCAAAACATAAACTTTATATAAATTACCCTACTGACTTTAATTCCACTTATCTAACCTATATACAAACCTAATACAATCGAACAATACAATCAAACATAATACAATAAATATATAATGTAATAAAGAAAATTAATACTTAAATGATGACTCAGTCAGTGTGGGCGAGTAATGAGCGAAACTGCTCCAGCCAACCACACACCATTCGAACCAACGTATTTCATACCAAGAACAAGAAACTTATGGTGGACACTCGTAACAGTGAGTTTGAGCATGACTGCCAGGAGAAAGCCATTCCTCCAGCACTAAAATTCTTCCTTTCGATGACTCTTGAAGAACCTTCATTGAAGACTGAATCCAAACAGCTGATGGCTTTCAGCATTGTTTCGAAACGGGCTACGTCTAATACGAGTAAAACTCGCGCTCTCCCAACGACTTCCTTCCTTGGCCTATACTGTCACTCACAATTCAGAAGTAAGATATTTGACAATTTTCTCAACAGACTCTCCTACAGCTAAAAAAAGAGTCATCCATCATGAATCAGAGGTGGCCTCATTTTTCTCCAAACAATTCACAAAAGAAATGTTGGTTTGCCCACCGGACATACAGAAAGGTGTCTTTACGATGGGTGCGATACGTAATATCGATCATAACCGAACATCCACTACATCGAAAAAAACTTTTTACGCGACAGCCATGAGTCTGTTTCAGGACAAGTCGATACATGAACCAGGAACCCCTCGTGAGAAAGGATCATGTGAGGAGGTTAAGACTGAAGGATTACCGAAGTCACATACATTCGTACTTCAGCTGGAGGTAGAGATCACAAGAGCTGCGATACCTTCCATATTTGCAGTCACCATTCTAGAGAATCTGTCTACCTTCCATATTTAGTCACCATTCTAGAGAATCTGTCTACCTTCCATATTAAATCACCATTCTAGAGAATCTGTCAGTCTTTGAAAAGGCATTCAAAGAGAAACAAGATTAGCTGAACTATATCACACAATCCCAAGGTCAGGGGTCCTGCAAAGAAGTATCATGACTTGGCACACATGACAGAACTTTGGTGCAGAACTAATGCAGATAATGAGAAGTCTCACAATAACGGGCCTCTCCCCCAACAATGCAAAGGATTAAAGCCTTAAAATTATAGAAAGGTTCACATGCCGCCTGCATAATAAATCAATATCCTATGAAAAGCATTGTTCTGCCACAAGTCTCAAAGAGTGGAGTGCCAACAGCTGATGCTCTACTCCTTTATTCTAACAGAGCCCTATATCAAGTCTCCATCTAGGCCAGAAGTGACACTCCTCTACTGAAAATGCCATCTCCAGAAGATTACGGATGGATGAAGGACTCAGACACCACCTGATGGAGCCCCAGGTGGATATTTCAGCCACCTCTTATACCACCTCAGCAGTGTAGATGTAAAAAAACTGTGTTGCTCCTGCACCTGCAGGAAGTCTGCACTTTTCATATATTTATTTTATTCATTTGTGCGCTTGCTCTATAATAAATGAGGAAGAATACCTCATAGACCCCTAGTTTTCCAAAAAGTGTGTCCTGAAATGTTATAAATTCGTAATGCTCTTCTGCGATTGCTGTGATTATGCCCTAAGCTGTGGAACGAACCTGGTTTGTTATGGCAGTGTTAATATTATATGTACAGGATCAAGAGATGATTCGGCGGTAACATGCATCATTTGTGCATTTTCAAGTTCAATAAAAAAACAACAGACGTATTTTTATATGTTCCCCCATACTGTTTTAGCAACAACAACAGAATTTTTTTTTCCATGAGTTCGGTCATTACTCAAGGTCATTGTTCAGTTTAGGTCATAAGCAACACTATAATCACTTGTGACTCGTTAAGGCGATTCAAAATGTAGGTTCACACATAATAATTTATGCCTAATGCCCTTCTAAGAGTAAGCAGACCGAGCAGTCCCGTGATTGACCTTATGATCCCAGATGACCTGGTGGGTTGCATGTGCCTTAGAGTGTGGCTCTGCTTTATTACAAAGATCATTTTGACACCAAAACCAGCCTACTGGACCTTCGGGCCCTTTAGGGCCAAAAACTTCTATTACCACCTGTACCAATTTTCAAGTTTTTTTTTCTTCACAGTTGTGGCAAATAAGCAGATTTCCCCCAAACTTTGAGGGCGCTGGCAGTTAATGATAAGGTATCTGAGCGTACAAAGAATCAGGGAGTTAATTGCGATGAGCCTTTTTCGGATTTTGCCGTCCGTAATTGGGAAGACTTTTTTCTTGGATATATATGATTTGGAACTTTTAACCTTTAGGAGATGTTTGAAACCATGTGATGCCATTGGGAACCCCGTGTTAATATTATTCTCTAATGGGAGTACAAAAGCTTATGGAACATGTGCTTATGTGAGATGGATCGTGATATCTGGAAACTATCTTGTAAATCTCATTGCTGCCAAGAAAAGGATCGCACCGAGGAGACAAGTAACAGTGCCACGTTTGGAGTCTTTTGGTGCAATATTAGCAAGTCGTTTGAGAGAATCAATACTCAAAGAATTTACTTGGTCATTTGAATCTGTCTTCCATATTATAGATTCGGCTATTGTGAAATCAGATCCAGAAAGATTCATGTGGATTTAACAATTTTGTGGCCACTAGGATAGCAGAAATACAAGCTAAATCAAACCCTGGGGAGTGGTGATAGATATTGAAGACTCGAGAAATAATTCAGCTGATATCAAAACTAGATCGAGTCCTCTTGAGAACTTAGGATCTGATTCTTTGTGGCAGAGTGGGCCCAAGTTCTTAGTTACACCTGTGGGAAAGTGACTTATTAGTCAAGGTCATGAGACAAATTAATAAGACAGTGTAAGGGTATCATTGGCATGCAAGGAAGAATCTAAAAATTGGCTACTGATTTGCGTAAGGTGAATGTGGACCGATTCGATAGTAAATAAAACTTAATGGTAACCTGTAGGATACTATCCACAAGCGATGAAAAGTTATTCAAGGATATATTCAAGTCCCCTACAGCAGAAATCAGCGGAGTCGTTGTGGATCGTAGAATTTCAAAAGGAAATAACAGATTGGAACACGAGGTACAAGAGAGTGGGACGTACCACGAAGGATGGACTAATAGTAGTGGGACAAAGCATATCAAAGTGGTTAAAGGACAACTGAAATCAAAGACAGGTTTATCATTTGGTCAGCTCGCCATCCATATACCAGATTATATATCTCACATTTACACAATATTGATCATTCGGGTAATGAAGATGGCAAATTTAAAAAGTAGATTCTGGGTTCCTGGAACGCACAGGGTTATCGAATCGGTCAGAACAAATGAATTATATGTAGATGGATGAATGAAAGGTTGGAAGAGCAGTGTATGTGGCACGTGATACCAAAAACATATGCATTCTAGGTGATAACCTGAAGTGAGGTAACTTACTATCTCATCCCTAACTCAACCAGTTGTTAACTCCCTGAAAATTAAAACCGTAAATAAATTTGTGGTTTTGAAGCGTCTCGAGCAAATATCCGAAACCACGGGTGTCTGGGACCGAGACCTGAACTCGTAATGATCTCGACACTTACTTAACTGGTGAGAACGCTACAATACAAAATCCCTGGTACAAGGCTTAAACCAGGCATTCTATGGACAGAAGATGAGTAATGTATGAATTTGACCATAACATCTCTATCGAAGTTACTTAACTCGGTAATAAAAAAACATTCACCATGATACAGTCTACTTCACAATTAAATGTCTCGTATTATACATAATATGAGCAAAATTCAAATAATCCCTTCAAATCTTTGATGACAGATTCTCAGTGGCTAAGTTAATTTTTTTTTTTTTTGGATTAAAAGCACCGACGATTTAAGGTAAATACCACTAGGAAGCTACAATACATTTCTTACTTAACTATGGACTTCCACTTAATCATTTTATTAAGGCTCCACCTTTATGATACTCACCACGTACTACCATTACTTGTAAATAAGTCTGTACTTGTATTCATATTTTGCATAAAACTTGAAAGTTACTACCTGGTGACAGCGGGGAAGCAGGAGTGGTTACAGAAGGACACAGTCGGGTACACAGCCAGCCCGAGGAAGACACTCTTTGTCTTTTTGAAGTTGTTTTCTCCCTCAGCGAAAGCCATTCCACTGAGCTGCCAGACACAGCGCCACCATAACCCAGGAAGAGGACCATCATAATTAAATATCACCAATGAAAAAAGTTAACCAACAATTAATATAATTATGATAATAATTAGAATAATGAAAATAATTATCTAAATGGTACAATTAATAATGATATTGAAAATTATACGAAGGAAAATTTCAATAATCAAAATAATAATAATAGTAATACAATTATAATTTAAAAGTAGAAGTAGCAGTACTACTGAAAATGTTATCATGAATGTTGTTGCTCCACATAAGTCTTACTTGCAACTCATCAACAATCACCCATCATCCTATGGGAAGAAAATCCCCATTAAGTTTCATTAAAACAAACTGCTTATATCCTCTACATACAAACACAGATAAACACACCAACAGCTACCTGGAATACTTTATTTTGGCCATATAGTCTCACAGTATGTAGAGTGATGACCCTTGATTGTAAGTCAACACCTTTCTCTTTCTTGATGGAGGTGAGATCTTTCTTCACTTGTAAGCCGCTGTTTGATTTACCTTACTCCTCCACCTATCTATTCATATGTCCAGCCTCTTACACCACCACCTCGCAAATTAATTTTCAGTAGTTGAAAGATGCCCACACAGGCGCAGGCACATGCTCATAACCAAGAAAGTAAGGAAGTACCACGAACAGTGCGACTCCCTACATCAGTAGTAATGCCAACAATGCCACTCCCTACACCAGAAGTCCAAGAATTCCACTCCCTACACCAGAAGTAACACCAAGAATTCTACTCCCAACACCAGTAGTACCAACAAAAGTGCCACTCTCTACACTAGCAGTACCACCAACAGTGCCACTCCTTACACCAGAAGGAACACAAGAGTGACACTCCCTACACCAGAAGTACCACCAATACTGCCGCTCCATACACCAGAAATACCACAACAGTGCCACTCCCTTCACCAGAAGTAACACAACATTGCCACTCCCTACACCAGAAGTACCACCAACAGTGCCACTCCATACACCAGAAATACCACAACAGTGCCACTCCTTACACCAGAAGGACCACAACAGTGCCACTCCCTACACCAGCAGTACCACCAACAGTGCCACTCCATACACCAGAAGTACCACCAACAATGCCACTCCCTACAACAGAAATACAACAACAGTGCCACTCCCTACACCAGAATTACCACCAACAGTGCCACTCCATACACCAGAAATATCATAACAGTGAAACTCCCTACACCAAAAGTACTACAACAGTGCCACTCCCTTCACAAGAAGTACCACAACAGTGCCACTCCCTACACTAGAAGTACCACCAAGAGAGCCACTCCCGACACCAAAAGTAACACCAAAAGTGACACTCCTTACACTAGAAGTACCACAACAGTGCCACTCCCTACACCAGAAGTACCACAACAGTGCCAGTCCCTACACCAGAAGTACCACCAAGTGTGCCACTCCGTACACCAGAAGTATCACAACAGTGCCACTCCCTACATCAGAACTACCACCAAGAGTACCACTCCCTAAACGAGTATTAATGCCAACAGTGCCACTCCCTACACCAGTAGTAATGCCAACAGTGCCACTCCCTACACCAGTAGTACTGCCAACAGTGCCACTCCCTACACCAGTAGTACTGCCAACAGTGCCACTCCCTACACCAGTAGTACTGCCAACAGTGCCACTCCCTACACCATTAGTACTGCCAACAGTGCCAGTCCCTACACCAGTAGTACTGCCAACAGTGCCACTCCCTACACCAGTATTACAACTAAGAGTGCCACTCCCTACATCAGTAGTAATGCCAACAATGCCACTCCCTACACCAGAAGTACCACCAAGAATTCCACTCCCAACACCAGTAGTACTGTCACAGTGCCACGCCCTACACCAGCAGTACGGCTAGCAGTGCTACTTCCTACACCAGTAGTACTGTCAACAGTGCCACGCCCTACACCAGTAGTACGGCCAGCAGTGCTACTCCCTACACCAGTAGTACTGTCAACAGTGCCACGCCCTACACCAGTAGTACTGCCAACAGTGCCAGTCCCGCCATTCCAGTAGTACTGTCAACAGCGCCAGTCCGTACACTAGTAGTACTTCCAACAGTGCCACTCCTTCCACCAGTAATACTGTCAACAGTGACACTCCATACACAAGTAGTACTGTCAACAGTGCTACTCCATACATTAGTAGAACTACCAACAGTGCCATTCCGTCCACCAATAATACTACCAACAGTGCCACACTATACACAAGTAGTTCGGTCAACATTGCCACTCTCTCCACCAGAAGCATTGCCAAGAGTGCCACTCCCTCCACCAATAGTACTGCCAAAAGTGCCACTCCCTACATTAGTAGTACTACAAACAGTGCCATTCCGTCCACCAGTAATACTGCCAACAGTGCCACACTATACACAAGTAGTACTGTCAACATTACCACTCCATCCATCACTATTACTGTCAACAGCGCCACTCCCTCCACTAGTAATACTGCCAACAATTCCATTCTCTCCACCTGTAGTACTTCCAACAGTGCCACACTATACACAAGTAGTACTGTCAACAGTACTACTCCCTCCACCAGTAGTGCTGCCAACGGTGCCACTCCCTCCAACAGTAGTACTGCCAACAGTGCCACTCTCTCCACCAGTAGTACGGTCAACAGTGCCACTCCCTCCACCAGTAGTACTGTCAACAGTGCCACTCTCTCCACCAGTAGTACGATCAACAGTGCCACTCTCTCCACTAGTAATACTGCCAACAGTTCCATTCACTCCACCAATAGTACTGTCAACAGTGCCACCCCTCCATCAGTATTACTGCCAACAGTGCCACTCCGTCCACCAGAAGTACTGAAACAGTGTCACTCCCTACACCAGTAGTACTGTCAACAGTACCACTCCATCCCTCAGTATTACTGCCAACAGTACCACTCCCTCCACTAGTAATACTGACAACAGTTCAATTCACTCCACCAGTAGTACTGCCAAGAGTGCCACTCTCTCTACCAGTAGTACTGCCAACAGTGCCACAAACTCCACCAGTAGTACTGCCAACAGTGCCACTCCCTCCACCAGTATTATTGCCAACAGTGCCTATCCCTCCACCAGTAGTACTAACAACAGTGCCATTCCCTCCATCAGTAATACTGCCAACAGTGCCATTCCCTTCACCAGCAGTGCTGCCAACAGTGCCACTCCCTCTACCAGTAGTACTGCCAACAGTGTCACTCCTTACACTAGCAGTACTGTCAACAGCACCACTCCCTCCACCAATAGTACTGTCAACAGTGCCACCCCTCCATCAGTATTACTGCCAACAGTGCCACTCCGTCCACCAGAAGTACTGAAACAGTGTCACTCCCTACACCAGTAGTACTGCCAGCAGTGCCTCTCCCTACACCAGTAGAACTACCAACAGTGCCACTCCATCCATAAGTAGTATTAACAACAGTGCCACTCCCTCCATCAGTAGTACTACCAACAGTGCCACTCCCTCCACCAGTAGTTCTGTCAACAGCGTCATTCCCTGCACCAGTAGTACTGCCAACAGTGCCATTTTGTCCACCACTAGTACTGCCAACAGTGCCACTCCCTTCACTTGTAGTATCGCCAACAGTGCCACTCCCTCCACAAGTAGTACTACCAACAGTGCCATTCTGTCCACCAGTAGTACTGTAAACAGTGCCACTCCCTCCACTGGTAGTATTGCCAACAGTGCCACTCCCTCCACCAGTAGTACTGCCAACAGTGTTATTCCCTCCACAAGTAGGACTACCAACAGTGACACTCCCTCCACCAGTAGTACTGCCAACAGTGCCATTCCCTCCAGTCACGTGCCTGAGCGCTCGGGAACTCGCATAGCGTGAGGCATATGTTAACCCCTACATTTCACACAAGCTATTAACTTGTTAATTGTACTTATTATATTATTATTGTTCTTAGTTACTTAGGTTAATTGCATATTTATGTATGTTATTAATATGCATGATTGTCTTACTCTGTTAAGTCAAATGAAGAGTAGTATTAATTAATTATATAAACTATCCAGCAAATGTCCTGGATCATGTGATATGAGACGCTCTCCTCCATGGCGAGCCCCACGCGAAAAACCGTGGCATAGGGTAGACGTGTCCATTCGCTCTCTAGCCTTGACCCTTGTCTAGTGCCTTGTCCAGTCTTCTGCAATGCCCTAGGGGTATCAGGTATTAGTGACACGTTTAGTTAGGCCTAGGAAGGGATCCTGGTGGTAAGGAATCTCCTGTTTGGTAGGAAATAACTATTTTGTAGTGATTGTTCTATGTATATATTTTGTATGTGTGTGTAATATAGTTATGTTAAGTAGTATTCGTTTGGTCTAACTCCTTAAGATATATTTTCACCTTTCCGGCATCACTCTTATTTTTATATACAATTACTTATTCCCTTAAATTCTTGTTTGCTACAGTCAGTACTCCCTTTAGAACATAAATTGAATTAATTAATTATCTTCCCTTTTGTGACTTACTTACTTCAATTTGTTCATACTTATTCAAGTACATTAGTTGAGTAGGTTTTTTGTGGGGATAATTATTGCCGTGTTCCCTATTTGTTCCTTTATTTGTTAATAACTTGGGGTAGGTTTCACTCCCCAGGTATAAAGGATATTGGGATCGCGACAAGTGGGGGCCTGTGTCCGGAAGCTAACCACCATTGTTGTGTCATATCAAGTGTTGTTACTCGCCAGGTGTTGTTTCATCCCTAAGTATTTTTGGATGCAAGTTGCTGTGTTCACAGTGTTCATTATATTGCTCCTGTTATTGCTTAAGCTACTGGTGAGTTAACCCTTATCTTGTGTGCCAGGTGTTTGGTTAATCCCTTGCTGTGTTTCACAGTTGATTGCATTTTAATATTATTAATTAGCTAGCTAGTTAGCTTAGCTGCCACGGTTACTTAATTTTTCGCTACTCGATTTTGAGTTCAACATGTTTGACCTGGAACGCTTTTTGGCTTCACCTTCAGCCGAAGTACTGAAGAGGCTTACTAAGGCAGAGTGGCAATCCCTCGCTGCTTATTATGAAGTAGAAGGCCGCTCTTCCATGAATAAGGCTAGGTTAGAAGAGGCTGTCCTCAACTACCTTATTGACAATGAAATCATAGCCCAACCGTCGGGAAATTCAGAGGATATTGTTATACCAAATAATTTGGCCTTATAAGTTGAACTCAAAAGACTCGAGGTGGAGCTGGAAACTCTCAAACAACGAGGTTTGGCTCAAGGTAGTAATACTTCAACATTCAATGTAGACAAATGTCTCAACAGTGTTCCTAAATTTAATGAGGAAGAACCAGACAAGTTCTTCTCTCTTTTTGAGAAAATTGCCCGACTTAACAAGTGGCCTGTTTCTCAATGGTCTCAACTTATTTATAGATCTTTCACTGGTAAAGCATTAGATGTGTTTTCTGCCCTCTCTGAGGATCAATGTCTAGACTATGCCCTTGTTAAGTCCGCGGTTTTGAGCGCTTATAAACTTGTTCCTGAAGCCTACCGGCAACAGTTCCGTAACTGCCGGAAGACTGACAAACAAACATTTGTGGAGTTCTTCAGGCAGAAACAGGTCCTTTGTCGGAGGTGGATTGAAAATGAGTCTGCCCATATAGAACATGACAAGCTTGTTGAACTAATCCTGCTAGAGGAGGTTAGAAAGTGTATCCCAGGCGACATTCGAGCACACTTGGATCAGAGAGGTATCTGTACCCTGGCTGATGCTGGTCCAGTGGCTGACCATTATTCCTTAACTAATAGAAATGTAAATTCCAGGTCTTATGCTCCCATGTCCTAGTCCTTCACTTCCTTCAAGCGGCCCACACCAACATCTACACCGGGGTCCCTGCCTCTTGTCATACCAATCCGACCCTCAGGTTCTGCATCATCTACCCCGGGTGAGCCCATGGTCCATGGGACAGGTGGATCTACTCCTACTGGTGAGAGAAACTCTAGTTGCAGGTACTGTAAGAAACCAGAACATGTCATCAGCGACTGTCTCATGTTAAAGAAAAGAAATTCCTCTCACCAAGGATCCCCCGCTCTTTTGGCCAGGGTGGCCGAGCAATCTGGGAAGTTATTGGAGCCCTGTGTCACTGCCCTCAGTCAGACTGTTGCCCTGGATGCTTCCCCCTCTTCTGTGATATCAATCTTTGAACCATTTTGTTCTCCTGGTTCCTTAGCTTTGGATCAATTCAGTCAACCCATTTCTGTTAAACTCTTGAGAGACACAGGCTCAGCCTTATCTCTTGTTACTAAAGAAGCTGCTCCATTCCTGGATTCATGCTATACTGGTAGCTGGGTGCTTGTGAACGGTTTGACCGGTGGGTCGCATATTCCCCTTTGTCAAGTGTACCTGCGGTCATCCATAAAGTCAGGCTATGTCACGTTAGGAGTAGTAGATAGCTTACCTGTAGAAGGGGTCTCTCTATTGATAGGAAATGACCTCGTTGGCAACATGATGTTCCCTAATGTTGTGATCTCCTCTTGTCCCACTGCCGAGAATAATACTGTGCAGTTAGAAGTAGACTTTCCAGGGTTGTTACCTGCGTGTGCTGTGACCCGTAGCATGAGCCGCAGTACAGAGGTAGAAGAGACTAGTGAAGTTGATGAAGTTTCCTTCCAGGACTGTGAGAAGTCCGAGGATAATCTTGTCCAGCCGGACCATACTGATCTTGGTCTCAGTGGATTTTTTGAGGATTCCCCACAACCAGATAACCTCCAGATTAGTTCTGATGGAGATAGGAACCCAGATGTCACTAGTTTTGGTTCCTCTCCCATCACTAGGAGTAAGTTTATTGAGCTACAAGCAGGGGATCCTGAGCTAGTAGGTTTTCTCAATAGGTCAGTTACTGAGACAGAAGCTGAGCAAGAATCAAATTGCTACTACACTAGGTCTGGTATATTAATGCGGAAGTTCCGTCCCTCCAATTCTCCTGCCAATCACCCTTGGTTAGTTCATCATCAAGTTGTTATTCCCAAACCTTTGCGGCAGGACGTACTTAGTATCGCTTATGATTGGGTGGGTGGTCATTTAGGAGTTAGGAAGACCTATGCAAAAATTTTATCCCAGGTAGCGGGGAAACCGAACCCCAGTGCTAAACCATTCCCTCTGCAGCCTATCCCAGTCATTGAAAAGCCCTTTAGTAAGGTGGTCATAGATTGTGTCGGTCCCTTACCTAAGACCCCTCGTGGTCATCAGTTCTTGCTAACCATTATTGATTGTGCAACCCGTTATCCTGAAGCCATTCCCTTGCTCCGCATCACAGCGAAGAATGTCATCAAAGCCTTAACCCACTTCTTCACTCAAGTAGGCCTTCCTACAGTGGTGCAGTCAGATCAGGGTTCCAATTTTACTTCCCGGTTGTTTAATCAGGTAATGCAAACCCTGGGAGTCCGGCAGTTGAGGTCTACGGCCTATCACCCTCAGTCACAGGGGGTGGTAGAGTGGTTTCACCAGACACTAAAACTCATGTTGCGCACCTTCTGTCTGGAGACTGGGAAGGATTGGGACGAGGGAGTTGACCTGCTTTTGTTTGCTGTTCGGGACAGTAAACAAGAGTCGCTAGGATTCTCGCCCTTCCAGCTCGTCTATGGACATGAGGCGCGAGGGCCTCTTAAGGTGTTAAAAGAGTGTTGGTTGAGTGATCAGAGCGCGACGCCCTTAGCTTCATATGTGGTCCAATTCAAGGAGAAGTTGCGTCTGGCTGTAGAACTTGCCCAGTCCAACTTAAGGTGTGCTCAGGTGAAAATGAAACTGCATTTTGAAAAGGCCCATCAGGCAAAACCTAGAGAATTGCAAGTGGGGGAGCAGGTGTTGGCCTTCCTGCCTTTACATGATCACCCTTTTAAATCCAAATACAGGGGTCCATATGAAGTACTAGAAAAACAGGGGCCCGTGAATCATGTGATTAGCACCCCTGAACGGCGTAAGAAAAAACGCCTTATCCATGTCAATCTTTTAAAGTCATATCATGTTCGTAACGAAACCCTGGGAAAAGCAGTTGCTTGTGTTGATCAATCCTTGCCAACTTGTATCATTGTGCCAGAGTGTAAGGATGATAAAGATCAGTGTTTTCTGAAATAATGAATGGGTCTAGTGTAAAAGTGGAAAACTCGACTATCTTGGAGGACCCCAGTGCTAAGTTGTGCCATCTCTCTAGTGACCAAGCCAATAATATAAAGTCTCTATTACAGGAGTATCTTATTATAGTTGGTGATTACCCACTCTCCTGTTCAGTGCTGGAGCATGACGTTGAGACCAGGGGAGCCAAGCCAATCCGACAGCGTCCCTACCGTCTTAATGCCTTCAAGCGGGAGTGTGTACGAGCCGAGGTACAGCGTCTTCAAGAGCTAGGCCTCGTCGAACCCAGCATCAGTCCATGGGCATCCCCTGTTGTTCTAGTTCCAAAGCCGAATGGGTCAATGCGGCTGTGTGGATTATCGCAAGGTGAATGCTGTCACTGAACCCGATGGTTATCCCTTGCCACGCATCGACGACGTGATCGACGATCTTGGACAGGCAAGGTACGTGACCAAGTTGGATCTCCTCCAGGGCTATTACCAGATAAGACTGACTGAATGCTCCAGGGCCATCTCTGCTTTTGTCACTCCTGAGGGGTTGTACCAATTCACAGTCCTTCCGTTTGGTGTGCGGAACGCCCCTGCAACCTTTCAACGCCTCATGAATTTCATCACGTCTGGTCTGGAAGGTGTCCGCTGTTACCTAGACGACCTTATCGTCTTCAGCATTTCCTGGGAAGATCACATCAGTCGTGTACAAGCCCTCTTCTCCGTACTGGCTGCAAGCAAGCTGACGGTGAACCTAGTCAAAACTGTGTTCGGCCATACCCACGTCACTTTCTTGGGGCATGTGGTCGGACAAGGGGAAGTCCAGCCTATAGCAGCCAAAATTGAGGCAATTCAACAGTATCCAGTGCCAGGCGATAAGAAGAGTGTGATGAGGTTGCTGGGTATGGCGGGGTACTACCGCCGTTTTTGTCCAAACTTCTCCTCCGTTGCCTCTCCAATGACTGACCTGCTGAGTGGCAAGAAGACCTTCAAGTGGACTACGGCTTGCCAGGAATCTTTTGAGAATCTTAAATCCCTGCTGGCAAATGCTCCTGTACTACTTGCACCTGACCTCCAGAAACAGTTCACTCTCCATGTCGACGCCAGTGAAATTGGCGCCGGTGCTGTGCTTCTGCAAGAGGGTGAGAGTGATCAAGTGCTTCATCCGCTGTGCTTTTTTTCTAGAAAATTTAACAAATATCAAAGAAACTATGCCACCATTGAAAAGGAGGCTTTATCACTGATCATGGCACTAGAAAACTTCAAAGTATATATTGGCAGCACTGCTTATCCCGTTCAAGTGTTCACTGATCATAACCCACTTACTTTTGTTGACAAGATGAAACATACCAACCAAAGACTTTTGAGGTGGGCTCTATCACTTCAGCCGAACATTTCCCATATCCGCGGAAAAGAGAACGTGTTGGCTGATGCACTTTCTCGAGTCTGATTATTTAGAAACTATGTCTATATGCAAATTATTTTTTGTTTTATTGTCATTAAGTACCTTGTGTTTATATTATGAATTATTTTGCTTCATATTGATTTAAACTGATTGTGTTATTACTTTCACTGTGTAGCTGTATATCCATTTTCGCTTCCAGTTAGTTGTAAGCTCACTTTTTGGGGGAGGTGTCATGTGCCTGAGCGCTCGGGAACTCGCATAGCGTGAGGCATATGTTCACGCCTACATTTCACACAAGCTATTAACTTGTTAATTGTACTTGTTATGTTATTACTGTTCTTAGTTACTTAGGTTAATTGTATATTTATGTATGTTATTAATATGCATGATTGTCTTAATCTGTTAAGTCAAATCAAGAGTAGTATTAATTAATTATATAAACTATCCAGCAAATGTCCTGGATCACATGATAAGAGACGTTCTCCTCCACGGCGTGCCCCACGCTTCGCGAGTAGCGAAAAACCGTGGCAAAGGGTAGACGTGTCCATTCGTTCTCTAGCCTTGACCCTTGTCTAGTGCCTTGTCCAGTCTTCTGCAATGCCCTAGAGGTATCAGGTATTAGTGACACGTATAGTTAGGCCTAGGAAGGGATCCTGGTGGTAAGGAATCTCCTGTTTGGTAGGAAATAACTATTTTGTAGGGATTGTTGTATGTATATATTTTGTATGTCTGTGTAATATAGTTATGTTAAGTAGTATTCGTTTGGTCTAACTCCTTACGGCATATTTTCACCTTTCCGGCATCACTCTTATTTTTATATACAATTACTTATTCCCTTAAATTCTTGTTTGCTATAGTCAGTACTCCCTTTAGAACATAATTTGAATTAATTAATTATCTTCCCTTTTGTGACTTACTTACTTCAATTTGTTCATACTTATTCAAGTACATTAGTTGAGTATGTTTTTTGTGGGGATAATTATTGCCGTGTTCCCTATCTGTTCCTTTATTTGTTAATAACTTGGGGTAGGTTTCACTCCCCAGGTATAAAGGATATTGGGATAGCGACACTCAACTAGAAATACTTCCAACAGTGCCACTCCCTCCACCAATAGCACTGCCAGCAGTGTTACTCCCTACACTAGCACTACTGCCAACAATGCCACTCCCTCCTCCTTCCACCAGTAGTACTACCAACAGTGACACTCCCTCCACACGTAGTATTGACAACAGTGCCACTCCCTCCACCAGTAGTACTACCAACAGTGCCACTCCCTCCACACGTAGTATTGACAACAGTGCCATTCCCTCCACCAGTAGTACTGCCAACAGTGACACTCCCGCCACCGGTAGTACTGCCAACAGTGTCATTCCCTTTACCAGTAGTACTACCAACAGTGCCACTCACTCCACCAGTAGTATTGCAAAAAGTGCCACTCTCTCCACAAGTAGTACTGGCACTGCTAACATTGCCACTTCCACCACCAGTAGTACTGAACTGGCCCTTTAACCGTTGATTCTTTCTGGGTTAATGGGGCTGGAGCATGTGAAAGTATATATGGTTTTTATATCGTTCCACTGTGTATTACCGTAGGTTAATCACTGTAAATTATCTCAATGTAGGTATTTAGATGTTAACATGAGATTTAAAATGATGACGGAGATATTAAATAGTTTTGTTAAGGACGTCCTGTCGATACGATAGTTGAGTGAGAATGAGAAAGGACCCATCGAGGGGGTACGGAAAAATACGTACCTCCCTCGAGGGAAGACGGAACCATCCACGATAGCTCTCAATAACGTCTTCCTTTCGTCAAGGATATCAAACTACTACCGCAAGAGGTAGCCAGAGAGCCGGCTACTTAATGCCTTAGCTCAGCTGCTAAGTGACGCGACTTCCCGTGAGCACACCTCATCACATGCTCTAAACATGCTACCTCATAGCTAGTGGAAAGTTACAGAGGGTGATAGAGAATATAAATAAAATGTAATTCCCACCCTTTTACCAACACCACTAAATAGCTTATTTAAAGTAAAGTAAATGTATCAGGTTAATTTATTAGGATGAAAATGATCCAGAATAGTGAAATGAATGATCTTGACACATTTATTAAATTTAATATTCCTTTAGAAAACAAAATCATCAAATACAAAAACCGGTTTTACTACTACGACCCGGTGTTGCTGCACACCATAGAGAACATGTCTTTCTTGCTTCTGTTTCTACTCATTACCTCCCTGCTGACCACCTGAGCTCGGATGTAGCCTTCCCTCCTCTCCTGGCTGTACACGTGACTGCTGGCCTCGCTCACTTGCTGTACACAACGCTCTATACTCTGGGTGTGCGAGGGCCAGGCAGGGACATGCATGGGGTTGTCCAGGAAAGCTCTGACTTGAACTTGGTGAGGCTGCAGGTAAGAGGGGGCTCACTGCCAGCCTGGATGTTATCCAGATCTATGAGATCAGTGAGGGTCTTGGCACCTAGATTGACTTCAGGAGTCTTCCTGACCCTGAAGGAATAGTCACCAACTGATTCGTCATGCCCAGATCCTCTCATAAGTCTCATATCCAAGATCTTTTTGACTGCCACTCTTCTCTCCTCCTCATCCTTACTGCAGAGCATTGTCTGCAGAACTGCCTTGGGATGAGCATACCAGGAAGATCTCCTCACAGTCTGCTCCACAATCTGAACAACCTTCCTTGGCTGACTCCTCAGGAGCTCAAGCTGGAAGAGAACATGCCTCGGACCTTCGGAGAACGATGACTTGACCTTGGTGTTGAACCAATTTGGCAAGAAGACACTCACAATGAATTGGACAATAAGTCTCAGGTTGTGAAGCTGGTTCCCTTTCAGTTTATGATGAGCGACCCAAATTCTGCAGAACCTGAGAGCCGTTGTGAGCCACCTAGAATGTGAGACTGGACCTATCTGCAGGTAAGCAAGTCTATCAGGCATGACCCCAGTTTTGATGGCATTGCAAATCATGTAACCATAGTACTGGTCAGTACTCAGGTCGTCAATGACAGTATGTGCAAGCTCAACGAGTGGAGGGTCAACTGTGATTTTTTCAAAGCTCGGATTTATTTCTAACTCAGTGGCAGAGTCCAGTATCTTGCCAAGAGGACCAGACCATCTGTTGTTTGAAAGAGTCTTGCCATCCAGCTCCTGGATCAGATGTCTGAGTGGCAACTCGTTGGTGTGGAGGTCACAAACAATCCAGACCAGCTTCCTCCCAATCTTCCGCTCTATCCACTGTATGACCCCCCCTTGCCACCCTGTGTTCGTGTTGGTGCTGTCCCCTCCAATGGCCTGCAGGGTCTGGTCTACGTTCCTCTCTCTGAGCCAGTTCACAATGTCATCTGCCACTATCTCAGCTGGTTTCCTGATGTCATCTTTCTCTGGAGTGAAACGCCACAAATACTTCCCTCCTGGTTCACTGCAGCAGGAGTAGTGTTCCTCCTTCACCATGGCAGGGAACAACTTGTCAGAATCTCCAACTTTCATGAACACTTTAGTGTCGTCCCTTCTCCCATCAAAGAACAAACAATTGATTCCATTTTCTCTTATCCCCTTATCAAACTCCTCTTCTAGGTTACTGACAAGTTTCTCCTAGCTCTCCTTACTTTGTTATGATCTATCACCAGGTGAACATCATCAGGTGTTATCAAACCACCGTCAATCCAGGCAGCTGTTGCTATCTCTGCAGTTTCTCTGAGACCAGTGTGGTGTCGCATGTTGGCCAGAGCTATGCTCGGGATATCTTTCCTATTTCAAATGTTATGCCTGGAAGGTTTGGGATCATTATTTTCTGGGTTAGGGATAAAGGCACCATTCTCCTGGTCAGCACTCGGATCAGCCATGGGGAAGTCATTAAACTGTGAATCAGCTTGACTCCAATCATCGGCCTTTTTTACCTCACCCTGGGCCTTCTCAAGTCTCTTTTCCTCGGCAACTCTTCTCCTCTTCTGTCTCTCTGTGGCAGCCTCCTGTCTCTTGGACTCCGGAATATCTTGGCTAGAAATCATGAGAGCCCCTATACTGCCAGTCTTCTCTCTCTGTGCTTTGACAAATGCCAGTTCGATCACAGGAATCTTCAGTTCACGCTTGCAAATACAGGAGATGTGGGCCTCGGATTTACAGTCACGATCGCATCCAAACTCAGGACAGAGAACAATTGGGCACTTGCAAGTAATTATGTCAAATAACTGGTCCAGTTGCTTGGCAAAGCTGTCCTTAACTGCAAGTTTTCCTCTCCCAAGAGAGATATCTCTTGACTTTTCCCAACTGGCTAGCAGTCTCTCACTAATCTTCTTCTGACTTGTTATGACTGGAGGCTTGAACTGAGCGTTAGCCAGAGTGTACTGTGCCAAGACAGCTTTGGTCATATCACTGGCAATGTCTTTGTTTGTGTAAGTTCTTTGGTTCTTTTCACTGATTTGCCTGATTAAAACACCGTATCTCAAAGCATCTCTCAATGTAGGCAACTCCGACTTCAGGAGCTCTCTCCCAGACCCAAGATAGTGACTGAGATGGCTGGATTTTTGGTTCCTCGTCCTGACACAAGCAGCCATCGCAAATATTATCAACTTATAAATGCATCAGAATCTGAAACAGAAAAAAATATTGTTAGTTGGGTTGTTAAAGAATGAAGTCAAAAAGCAATGTTCACTATTTAATTGTAATGCACTAATGCAGCTGTACGTTAGATTTTCGATAAATTTCACGCAAAAAATTACCTAGCAAAAGTTTGCAAAATTTTGAAACTGAAATTATTTTTTGTTTTTATACACTAAAATCTACCAAAAAAGTGATGGGCCATTAGTTTTAGCTGATCTTCCCTCCTATGACACACCCTACTACACCAATAGTACTCCCAACAGAACCACTCCCTCCACCAGTAGTACTGTCAGCAGTGCCACTCCATCAACCAGTAGAAATGGCAACAGTACCACTCCCTCCACCAGTAGTACTGCCAGCAGTGATAATCAAATCCATATACCAGTAGTACTGGCAACAGTGCCACTCCCCACACCAGTAGTACTGCCAGCAGTGCTACTCTCTACGCCAGTAGTACTGCCAACAGTGCCACTCCCTCCACCAGTAGTACTGCCAACAGTGCCAGTCCGTACACTAGTAGTACTTCCAACAGTGTCACTCCCTCCACCAGAAATACTACCAACAGTAACACTCCATACACAAGTAGTTCAACAGTGCCAGTCCCTACACTAATAGTACTTCCAACAGTGTCACTCCCTCCACCAGTAATATGACCAACAGTGCCACTCCATACACCAGTAGTACTGGCAACAGTGCCACTCCCTCCACGAGCAGTACTGCCAGCAGAGACTCTCTCTCCTCCAGTAGTATTGGCAAATCTGCCACTCCCTACACAAGTAGTGTTGCCAACTGTGCCACTTCCTCCACCATTATTACCGCCAACAGTGCCATTCCCTGCACCAGTAGTACTGCCAACAGTGCTATTCCTTCCACCAATAGTACTGCCAACAGTGCCACTCCTTCCACCAGCAGTACAGTCAACAGTACCACTCCCTGCACAAGTAGTACTGCCAACAGTGCAACTCCTTCCACCAGCAGTACAATGAACAGTACCACTCCCTGCACAAGTAGTACTGCCAACAGTGCCACTCCTTTCACCAGTAGCACTGCCATCATTGCTAATCCTAAAACCAGTAGGGCTGCCAAACAGTGCCACTTCCTCTACAAGCAGTACTGCCAGCAGTACCACTCCTTCCACCTGAAGTAATGGCAACAGTACCACCCCATTCTCCAGTAGTACTGCCAGCAGTGCTACTCCCTACACCTGTAGACCTGGCAACAGCGCCACTCCCTCCACCAGAAGTACTGGCAACAGTGCCACTCCCTCCACCAGTAGCAATGGCAACAGTGCCACTCCTCCCACGAGTAGTACTGCAAGCAGTGCCACTCCCTCCACCAGTAGTACTCTCAACAGTGCCTCTCACTCCACCAATAGTAGTGCCAACAGTGTCATTCCTTCCACCAGTAATACTGACAACAGTGCCACTCCCTGCACCAGTAGTACTACCAACATCGCCACTCCCTCCACCAGTAGCTTTGACGACAGTGCCACTCCCTCTACCAGTAGTACTGCCAACAGTGTCACTCCCACCATCAGTAGTACTGCCAACAATGCCACCCATCCCACTAGTAGCACTGCAAGCAGTGCCACTCACTCTACCAGTAGTACTGCCAACAGTGCCATTCCCTCCAACAGTAGCACTGCTAACAGTGCCACTCCCTCCACCAGTAGTATTTTCAACAGTGCCACTCCCTCCAACAGTAGTGCTGCCAACAGCGCCACTTCCTCCGCCAGTAGTACTGCCAACAGTGCAATTTTCTCCAACAATAGTACTGCCAACAGTGCCACTCATTACACCAGTAGCACTCCCAACACTGCCATAACCTCCACCAATAGTACTGCCAAGAGTGCCATTCCATACACAAGTAGTACTGCCAACAGTGCCACTCATTACACCAGTAGTACTACCAACAGTACCACTCCCTACACTAGTAATACTACCAACAGTGCCACCTCTTCCACCAGTAATGCTGCCAACAGTGCCACTTCCTCCTCCAGTAGTACTGTTAACAGTGCCACTCATTCCCACAGTAGTAAAGGCAACAGTGCCACTCCCTCCACCAGAAGCACTCTCAACAGTGCCACTCACTCCAATAGTATTACTGCCAATTGTGCCACTCCATCCACCCGTAGTACTGCTAACAGTGCCACACCATCTACCAGTAATGCGATCAACAGTGCCACTCTCTCCACCAGGAGTACTGCCAAGAGTGCCGTTCCCTACATTAGTAGTACTTCCAACAGTGTCACTCCCTCCACCAGAAATACTACCAACAGTGCCACTCCATGAACAAATATTACTGCCAACAGTGTTACTCCCTCCACCAGTAGTACTGCCAGCAGTGCCACTCCATACACAAGTAGTACTGCTTACAGTGCCACTCCCTCCGCCAGTAGTACTACCTACAGTACCACTTCCTCCACCAGTAGTATTCCCAACAGTGCCACTCCATACATAAGTAATACTACCAACATTGCCGCTCCTTCCACCAGAAGTGGTGGCAATAGTACCACTCCCCACCTCAAAGTAGCACTGCCAACAGTGCTACTATATACACCAGTGGTACTGACAACAGTGCCATTCCCTCCACCAGTAGAACTGTCACAGTGCCACTCCCTCCACCTGTAGTACTACCAATAGTGCCCCGCCCTCCATCAAAAGTACTGAAAACAGTACCATTCCCTCCACCAGTTGAACTGCCACAGTGCCACATCCTCCACCAGTAGTACTACCAACAGTGCCACTCCCTCCACCAGTAGTACTACCAACAGTGCCACGCCCTCCATCAGTATTCCTACCAACAGTGCCAAGCCCTCCATCAAAGTACTGCGAACAGTACCATTCCCTCCACCAGTAGTAATGCCAACAGTGCTACTCCCTCCACTAGTAATATTTCGAACAGTGCCACTACCTCCACCAGTATTACTACCAACAGTACCCTCCCTTCACCAGTAGTACTGCCAACAGTACCATTCCTTCCACCATCAGTATTGCCCCAGTGCCATTCCCTCCACCAGTAGTACTGTCAACAGTGACACTCCCTCCACCACTAGTACTGCTAACAGTGCCACTCCCTCCACAAGTAGCACTGCCAACAGTGCAACTCCCTCCAGATGTAGTATTGTCAACAGTGCCATTCCCTCCACCAGTTGTAATACCATCAGTGCCACCCTCTCAGCCAGTAATATTGCTAACAGTGCAACTCCCTCCACCAGTACTACTGCCAAAATTGGCAGTCCGTCCACCAAAAAGACTGCCAATAGAGCCATTCCCTCCACTAGTTATTACTGCCAATTGTGCCACTCCTTCCACCAGTAGTAATGTTAACAGTGTCACTTCCTCCACCAGTAGAACTGTCAACAGTGCTACTCCCTCCACCAATAGTACTGCCAACAGTGCCACTCCCTCCACCAGTAGTACTACCACCAGTAGTCTTGACAACAGTAGCACTGCCTCCACCAGTAGTATTGCCCACAGTGCCAGTCCCTCCACCAGAAGTACTGCCAACAGTGCCACTCCCTCCACCAGTAGTACTGCCAAAAGTGCCACTCCCTCCACCAGTAGAACGGCAAACACTGACATTCTCTCCCCCAGTAGTACTGCCAACAGTGCCACTCCATCCACCAGTAGTTCTGCCAACAATGCCACTTCATCCACCACTCGTAATGGCAACAGTGCAACTCCATTCAACAGTAGAACAGCCAGCTGTGCTAATCCCTATACCAGTAGTACTGGCAATAGTAACACTCCCTACACAAGTAGTACTGCTAGCAGTGCCACTCCCTCCACTAGTACGACTGCCAACCGCACCACTACCTCCACCATTACTCTTGGCAACTGTGCCACTTTCTGCTCCAGGAGTATTGCCAACAGTGTCACTCCCTCCTCAAATAGTACTGCCAACAGTGCCACTACCTACAACAGTTGTAATATCAACAGTGACACTCCCTCCACCAGTAGTACTGCCAACAGTACCTCTCCTTCCACCAGAAGTAGTGGCAACACTACCACTCCCTACCTCAAAGTAGAATGCCAGCAGTGCTACTCCATACACCATTGGTCATGCCAACAGTGCCACTCGCTCCACCGGTCGTAGTTCCAGCATTGCTACTACCTACACCACTAGTACTGTTGACAGTGCCACTTCCTACACTAGAAGTACTACCAACAGTGTAATTCCCTCCACAAGTATTACTGTCAACAGTGCCACTTCCTACATTAGTAGTACTACCAACAGTGCCACTCCATCCACCAGAAGTGGCGGCAATAGTACTACTCCCTACCTCAAAGTAGCACTGCGAGCTGTGCTACTATATACACCAGTGGTACTGCCAACAGTGCCATTCCCTCCACCAGTAGAACTGTCACAGAGCCACTCCCTCCACCTGTTGTACTACCAACAGTGCCACTCCCTCCACAAGTAGCACTACCAACAGTACAACTCCCTCCAGATGTTGTATTGCCAACAGTGCCATTCCCTCCACCAGTAGTAATACCATCAATGCCACCCTCTCCACCAGTAATATTGCTAACAGTGCCATTCCCTCCACCAGTAGTAGTACCATCAATGCCACCCTCTCCAACAGTAATATTGCTAACAGTGCCATTCCCTCCACCAGTGGTACTGCCAAAATTGGCAGTCCGTCCACCAAACGTACTGGCAACAGTGCCATTCCCTCCACTAGTATTACTGCCAATAGTGCCACTCCTTCCACCAATAGTAATGCTAACAGTGTTACTTCCTCCACCAGTAGAACTGCCAACAGTGCTACTCCCTCCACCAGTAGTACTGCCAACAGTGCCACTCCCTCCACCAGTAGTACTACCACCAGTAGTACTGACAACAGTACCACTGCCTCCACAAGTAGTATTGCCAACAGTGCAATTCCCTCCACCAGTAGTACTGCCAACAGTGCCACTCCCTCCACCAGTAGTACTGCCAAAAGTGCCACTCCCTCCACCAGTAGAACGGCAAACACTGCCATTCTCTCCCCCAGTAGTACTGCCAACAGTGCCACTCTATCCACCAGTAGTTCTGCCAACAATGCCACTTCATCCACCACTCGTAATGGCAACAGTGCAACTCCATTCAACAGTAGAACAGCCAGCAGTGATAGTCCCTATACCAGTAGTACTGGCAATAGTACCACTCCCTACACAAGTATTACTGCTAGCAGTGCCACTCCCTCCACTAGTACGACTGCCAACCGCACCACTACCTCCACCATTATTGGCAATTGTGCCACTTTCTGCTCCTGGAGTATTGCGAACAGTGTCACTCCCTCCTCAAATAGTAATGCCAACAGTGCCTCTCCTTCCAACAGTAGTACTGCCAACAGTGCCACTCACTTCACTAGTAGTACTGCCAACAGTGCCACTCCCTTCACCATTAGTACTGCCAACAGTGCCAATCCCTCAGCCAGTAGTACTACCAACAGTGTCACTCCCTCCACCAGTAGTACTGCCAACAGTGCCATTCCCTACACTAGTAATACTGCCAACAATGCCTCTCAATCCACCATTAGTATTGCCAGCAGTTCCACTCCTTCCACCTGTAGTACTGCCAACAGTGCCACTCTCTCCTCCAGTAGTACTGTCAACAGTGCCACTCCCTCAACCAGTAGTATTGCCAACAGTGCCACTAACTCCACCAGCATAACTGCCAACAGTAAAGCTCCCTCCACCATCAGTATTGCCCCAGTGCCATTCCCTCCACCAGTAGTACTATCAACAGTGACAATCCGTCCACCACTGGTACTGCTAACAGTGCCACTCCCTCCACAAGTAGCACTGCCAACAGTGCAACTCCCTCCAGATGTAGTATTGCCAACAGTGCCATTCCCTCCACCAGTAGTAATACCATCAGTGCCACCCTCTCCACTAGTAATATTGCTAACAGTGCCACTCCCTCCACCAGTAGTACTGCCAAAATTGGCAGTCCGTCCACCAAAAGTACTGCCAACAGTGCCATTCCCTCTACCAGTAGTATTGGCAATAGTGCCTTTCCCTCCACTAGTAGTACTGCCAACAGTGCCACTCCTTCCACCAATAGTACTGAAATTTTGACACTCCCTCCATCAGCAGTACAATCAATAGGCCTACAGCAACCCGGACTCGCCACCATAAGGCAGACCATTTAAGATCGTCCCAAATGGGGATACAAAGGGGCAGTCAGTTCCTGTCCTCATATATATGTAAAAGTACTGCCCCTGTGGCCCTGAAAAAAAATAATAAATACTGGCTCCAAAAAGGAGTCAACCTCTCAGACTCAGCAGACTCAGTGATACTCAAACGGATTCACACTCAATCCAGAATCTCTACCCGCCAGGGAAAGGGGGGGAGATGTCTCTCTCTGAGCCGTAGCCATGGGGTGACTCGCCAGGACACGAGGTCCCATCTTGCTAAGTCTCCCACCGGATGCAAATAAGTCTGATCCATTTGTGTAGAGCGGTGGTCGTGGAGGAAACTAGTGGGAAGTGCAACCTATTTTATTTGCTGTGTTTAAGGGTAACTTGCAACGACACGGTATTAATCTTGCGAAAGTTACCTATGAAGCGTAATTAACAGTGTTTTTTCAGTTAATTAATAAATAACATGTACTTAGTATTGTCTTTAGAAAACTCCACAGGACCACATCTTTTTAATACACGCGACCACGCTACCGCTTTGTAATCCTTCCTACTATAAAGTCCCACGATGAGATTATCACCCATTACAGACTGACTAACTAACTGACTCCCTGACTGACCTATATTGACCGACTTAGTGACTGACTGACTTACTTGCTTACTGACTAAATGACTAACGGAATGGCCTATTAACTGACTGACTGACTGACTGACTAACTGACTGACTGGCTCAGAAACTAACTGACTTACTGATCGACTTATAGACTTACAGTAGGGACCGACTTAGTGACTGACTGACTTTTGAGTAAATGACTAATTGACTGATTAACTGACTAACATACTGACCGATTTATATGATGATTAGCTAACTGACTGAACCCAGTTTACTAGGGATTTATATATTTGACTGATTTACTGTTAACTGACATATTAATTAACTGGTTAACCAAGTGACTGACCTCATGAGCGTTGAACTGTATAAGTTCAAGATGTCGGAGCAAGAGGCTGCCAATGAACACCTCATCTTCTGTCAAGACCTTGTCAGGAGGACCTGTCAAAAGGAATGTGTCAATATATGATCCTTCGTCACAACTCATGCAGGACACCCCCTTCCGTCACGCATATCTCATGTTATACAATTATAATATCGCTCGTTAGGAACGTCATTCAACAACTTGCCATGCACCCAACATAGTATAACCCTCTTACACCCAACAGATTATAACTCTCTTTCCCCCCAACACAGTATAACTCTCTTACACCCTAAGCAGTCTAACGCTCTTACAACCAACAAAGTCTTACAGTATAACTCTCTTACACCCAACACAGTATAACTCATTTACACCCAACACAGTAAAACTCTCTTACACCCAACACAGACTTCCAGTATAACTCTCTTATACCCGACAGTGTATAACTCTCTTACACCCTAAGCTAAGCAGTCTAACGCCCTTACAACCAACAAAGTCATACAGTGTTACTCTCTTACACCCAACCCAGTATAACTCTCTTACACCCAACACAGACTTACAGTGCAACTCTCTAGCACATAACACAGTATAACTCTCTTACATCCATCACAGTCTTACAGTGTAACTCTCTTACACCCAACACAGAAAAACGCTCTTACACCCAACTTAGTATAACTCTCTTACACCCAACACAGTATAACTCTCTTACACCCAACACAGTCGTACAGTGTAACTTTCTTACACCCAACAGAGAAAAACGCTCTTATAACCAACACATTCTTTCAGTATAACTTTCTTACACCTAACACAGTATAACTTTCTTACATCCAACGCAGAATAACGCTCTTACACCCAACACAGTATAACACTCTTGCACCCAAAACAGTCTTACAGTATAACTCTCTTACACCAAACACAGTATAACTCTCATACTACGAACACAGTATAGTTCTCTTAAACTCAACACAGTATAACTTTCTTACACCCAACACAGCATAACTCTCTTACACACAAGACTCTCTTATACCTAACAAAGTATAACTCTTTAACACCCAACACAGTATAACTCTCTTACACCTAACACAGTATAACTGTTTTACACCCAACACATTATAGCTCTTTTACACAAAACACAGTATTACTCTCTTACACACAGTCTTACAGTATAACTCTCTTACACCAGACAGAGCATAACTCTCTTATACCTAACACAGTATAACTCTCTTACACACAACACAGTATAGCTCTGTTAAACTCAACACAGTATAACTCTTTTACACCCAACACAGTATAACTCTCTCATACCCAACACAGTATAACTCTCATTCACCCAACACAGATTAACTCTCTTACACACAAGACAGTCTTACAGTGTAACTCTCTTATACCTAACACAGTATAACTCTTTAACACCCAGCACAGAATAACTCTCTCAAACCCAACACAGTATAACTCTCATTCACCCAACAGAGTACAGTTTAACTGTCTTACACCCAACACAGTATAACTCTCTAACACCCAACACAGTATAGCTCTCATACACAAAACACAGTATAAGTCTCTTACACCCAACACAATATAACTCTCTTATACCCAACACAGTATAACCCTCTTACACCCATCACATTATAAATCTCTAACACCCAACATAATATAATTCTCTTACACCCAACATAGTATAACTCTTTTATACCTAATACACAATAACTCTTCTACACCCAGCACAGAATAACTCTCTTACACCCAACACATTATAACTCTCTTACACCCAACATAGTATAATTCTCTTACACCCAACATAGTATAACTTTTTTACACCTAACACAGAAGAACTCTTCTACACCCAACACAGTATAAATCTCTTACACCCAACACATTATAACTATCTTACACCAAACAAAGAATAAATCTCTTACACCCAACACAGTATAAATCTCTTACACCCAACACATTATATCTGTCTTGCACCAAACAAAGAATAACTCTCTTACACCCAGCACAGTATAACTCTTTTACACCCAACACATTATAACTCTCTTACACCCAACATAGTATATCTCTCTTATAACTAACACAGAATAACTCTTTTACATCCTACACAGTATAACTCTCTTACACCTAACACAGTATAACTCTAATACACCAAACACAGCATAAATCTCTTACACCCAACATATTATAACTCTCTTACACCAAACAAAGAATAACTCTCTTACACCCAGCACAGTATAACTCTCTTACACCCAACATAGTATAACTTTCTTATACCTAACACAGATTAATTCTTTTACACCCAACACAGTACCACTCTCATACACCCAACACAGTATAAATCTCTTACACCCAACACAGTATAACTCTCATACACCCAACACAGTATAAATATCTTACACCCAACACATTATAACTCTCTTAAACCAAACAAATAAAAACTCTCTTACACCCAACACAGTATAACTCTCTTATACCTAACACAGAATAACTCTTTTACACCCAATACAGTATAACTCTCTTACACCCAACACAGTATAACTCTCTTACACAAACATAGTATAACTCTCTTACACCCAACATATTATAACTCTCTCACACCAAACAAAGAATAACTCTCTTACACCCAGCACATTATAACTCTTTTACACCCAACACAGTATAACTCTCTTACACAAAAAAAGAATAACTCTCTTACACCCAGCACAATATAACTCTTTTCACCCAACACAGTATAACTCCCTTATACCAAACACAGAATAACTCTTTTACACCCAACAAAGTATAACTCTTTTACACCTAACACAGTATAACTCTCTTTCACCCAATACAGTATAACTCTCTTACACCCAACACAGTATAACTCTCTTACACCCAACACAGTATAACTCTCTTGCACCAAACAAAGAATAACTCTCTTACACTCAGCACAGAATAACTCTTTTATACCTAACACAGAATAACTCTCTTACTACCAACACAGTATAGTTCTCTTAAACTCAACACAGTATAACTTTCTTACACCCAACACAGCATAACTCTCTTACACACAAGACAGTCTTACAGTATAACTCTCTTACACCAGACACAGCATAACTCTCTGATACCTAACACAGTATAACTCTTTAACACCCAACACAGTATAACTCTCTTACACCTAACACAGTATAACTCTTTTACACCCAACACATTATAGCTCTTTTACACCCAACACAGTATTACTCTCTTACACACAAGACAGTCTTAGAGTATAACTCTCTTACACCAGACAGAGCATAACTCTCTTATGCCTAACACAGTATAACTCTCTTACACACAACACAGTATAGCTCTGTTAAACTCAACACAGTATAACTCTTTTATACCCAACACAGTATAACTCTCTCATACCCAACACAGTATAACTCTCATTCACCCAACACAGTATAACTCTCATTCACCCAACAGAGTACAGTATAACTGTCTTACACCCAACACAGTATAACTCTCTAACACCCAACACAGTATAACTCTCATACACAAAACACAGTATAAGTCTCTTACACCCAACACAATATAACTCTCATATACCCAACACAGTATAACCCTCTTAAACCCATCACATTATAAATCTCTAACACCCAACAGAATATAATTCTCTAACACCCAAAATAGTATAACTCTTTTATACCTAATACACAATAACTCTTCTACACCCAGCACACTATAACTCTCTTACACCCAACACATTATAACTCTCTTATACCCAACATAGTATAATTCTCTTAACCCAACATAGTATAACTTTTTTAAACCTAACACAGAATAACTCTTTTACGCCCAACACAGTATAAATCTCTTACACCCAACACATTATAACTCTCTTACACCAAACAAAGAATAACTCTCTTACACCCAACACAGTATAAATCTCTTACACCCAACACATTATAACTCTCTTGCACCAAACAAAGAATAACTCTCTTACACCCAACATAGTATATCTCTCTTATACCTAACACAGAATAACTCTTTTGCACCCAACACAGTATAACTCTCTTACACCTAACACAGTATAACTCTCATACACCTAACACAGTATAAATCTCTTACACCCAACATATTATAACTCTCTTAAACCAAACAAGGAATAACTCTCTTACACCCAGCACAGTATAACTCTCTTACACACAACATAGTATAACTTTCTTATACCTAACACAGATTAATTCTTTTACACCCAACACAGTATAACTCTCATACACCCAACACAGTATAAATCTCTGACACCCAAAACAGTATAACTCTCATACACCCAACACAGTATAAATATCTTACACCCAACACATTATAACTCTCTTATACCTAACACAGAATAACTCTTTTACACCCAATACAGTATAACTCTCTTACACAAACATAGTATAACTCTCTTACACCCAACATATTATAACTCTCTTACACAAAAAAATAATAACTCTCTTACACCCAATACAGTATAACTCTCTTACACCCAACACAGTCTTACTCTCTTACACCCAACACAGTATAACTCTCTTGCACCAAACAAAGAATAACTCTCTTACACTCAGCACAGTATACCTCTTTTATAGCTAACACAGAATAACTCTTTTACACCCAACACAGTATAACTCCCTTATACCTAACACAGAATAACTCTTTTATACCCAACACAGTATAACTCTTTTACACCTAACACAGTATAACTCTCTTTCACCCAATACAGTATAACTCTCTTACACCCAACACAGTATTACTCTCTTACACCCAACACAGTATAACTCTCTTGCACCAAACAAAGAATAACTCTCCTACACTCAGCACAGTATACCTCTTTTATACCTAACACAGAATAACTCTTTTACACCCAACACAGTAAAACTCTCTTATACCGAACGCAGAATAACTCTTTTACACCCAGCACAGTATAACTCTCTTGCACCTAACACAGTACAACTCTCTTACACCCAACACAGTTTAACTCTCTTATACCTAACACAGAATAACTCTTTTACAACCAATACATTATAACTCTCTTACACCCAACACAGGATAACTCCCTTACACCAAACAAAGACTAACAGTTTTACTCCCAGCACAGTATAACTCTTATATACTTAACACAGAATAACTCTTTACACCCAACACAGTATAACTCTGTTATACCTAACACAGAATAACTCTCATACACCAAACACAGAATAACTCTTTTACACCCAACACAGCATAACTCCCTTACACCTAACACAGTATAACTCTCATACACCTAAAAACAGAATAACTCTTTTACACCCAATACAGTATAACTCTCTTACACCAAACAAGGAATAACTCTTTTACACCCAACACAGTAGAACTCTTTTACACACAACACAGTATAACTCTTTTACACCCAACACAGTAGATCTCTCTTACACCCAACACAGTCTTACAGTATAACACTCTTATACCCAACGCAGTATAACACTCTTACACCCAATAACAGTAATACAGTATAACTCTCATTCAACCAACACAGTATAACTCTCTTACACCCAACACAGTATAACTCCCTTACACCAAACACATTATAACTCTTATACAACTAACACAAAATAACATTTTTAGACCTAATACAGAATAACTCTCTTACACCAAATAAGGAATAACTCTTTTACACCCAACACAGTATAACTCTTTTACACACAACACAGTATAACTCTTTTACACCCAACACAGTATAGCTCTCTTACACCCAATAGAGTATATCTCTCTTATACTCAACAAAGCATAACTTTCTTACACCTAACACACTCTCACAGTATAGCTATCTAACACCCAACACAGTATAACTTTCGTACACCCAACACAGTCTTACAGTATAGCTCTCTTACACCCAACACAGTATAACTTTCGTACACCCACCAGAGTCTTACTGTATAGCTCTCTTACACCCAACTAAGTTTAACTATATTACACCCAACACAGTATAACTCTCTTACACCCAACACAGTATAAATCTTTTACACCCAACACACTATAAACTCTCTTACACCAAACACAGTATAACTCTTTTACACCCAACACAGAATAACTTTCGTTCACCCAACACATTCTTACAGTATAGCTCTCTTACACCCAACACAGTATAACTCTCTTACATTCAACACAGTATAACTCTCTTACACCCAACACAGTGTAGCTCTCTTACAAACAACAGAGTATAACTCTCTTACACCCAACACAGAAAAACTCTCTTACACCCAACACAGTATAACTCTCTTACACGCAACACAGTATAACTCCCTTACACTTAACACAGTATAACTCCCTTACACCTACGACAGTATAACTCTTATACAACTAACACAGATTAACTCTTTTACACCCAATACAGTATAACTCTCTTACACCAAACAAGGAATAACTCTCTTACACCCAACACAGTATAACTCTTTTACACAAAACATAGTATAACTCTTTTACACCCAACACAGTATTGCTCTCTTACACCCAACGCAGTCTTACAGTATAACACTCTTACACCCAACACAGTATTACTCTCATACAACCAACACAGCATAACTCATTTACACCCAACACAGTCTTTCAGTATAGCTCTCTTACACCCAACACAGTATAACTCTCTTACACCCAACACAATATAACTCTCTTACACCCAATACAATATAACTCTCTTACACCCAACACAGTATAACTCTCTTACACCAAACAAAGAATAACTCTTTTACTCCCAGCACAGTATAACTCTTTTATACATAACACAGAATAACTCTTTACATTCAACAGTCTTACAGTATAACTCTCTTACACCCAACATAGTATAACTCTCTTACACCCAATAGAGTATGTCTCTCTTACACTCAACAAAGTATAACTCTCTTACACCTAACACACTCTTTCAGTATAACTATATTACACCCAACACAACATAACTTTCGTACACCCAACACAGTCTTACAGTATAGCTCTCTTACACCCATCACAGTATAACTCTCTTACACCCAACATAGTATAGCTCTCTTACAAACAACACAGTATATCTCTCTTACACCCAACACAGTCTTACAGTATAGCTCTCTTACACCCAACACAGTCTTACAGTAATGCTCTCTTACACCCAACACAGTATAACTCTCTTACACCCAACGCAGTATAACTATTTTACACCCAACACAGTCTTACAGTATAGCTCTCTTACACCCAACACAGTCTTACAGTAATGCTCTCTTACACCCAACACAGTATAACTCTCTTACACCCAACAAGTATAACTCTCTTACACCCAACACAATATAACTCTCTTACACCCAATACAATATAACTCTCTTACACCCAACACAGTATAACTCTCTTACACCAAACAAAGAATAACTCTTTTACTCCCAGCACAGTATAACTCTTTTATTCATAACACAGAATAACTCTATACATTCAACACAGTATAACTCTCTTACACCTAGCACAGTATAACTCTCATACACCAAACACAGAATATCTATTTTACACCCAACACAGCATAACTCCCTTACACTTAACATAGTATAACTCTCATACACCAAACACAGAATAACTCTTTTACACCCAATACAGTGTAACTCTCATACACCTAACAAGGAATAACTCTTTTACACTCAACACAGTAAAACTCTTTTACACACAACACAGTATAACTCTTTCACACCCAAGACAGTATAGCTCTCTTACACCCAATAGAGTATATCTCTCTTACACTCAACAAAGTATAACTCTTTTACAACTAACACACTCTTACAGTATAACTAACTTACACCCAACACAGTATGCCTTTCGTACACCCAACACATTCTTACAGTATAGCTCTACTACACCCAACACAGTATAACTTTCGTACACCCAACACAGTCTTACAGTATAGCTCTCTTACACCCAACTAAGTTTAACTATATTACACCGAACAAAGTATAACTCTCTTACACCCAACACAGTATAACTCTCTTACACCCAACACAGTATAGCTCACTTACAAACAACACAGTATAACTCTCTTACACCCATCACAGTATAACTCTCTTACACCCAACACAGTTTTACAGTATAGCTCTCTTACACCCAACACAGTATAACTCTCTTACACCCAACACAGTATAAATCTTTTACACCCAACACAGTTTTACAGTATAAAACTCTTATACCCAACACAGTATAACACTCTTGCACCCAAAAAATGTAATACAGTATAACTCTCATACAACCAACACAGTATAACTCTCTTACACACAACACAGTATAACTCCCTTACACCCAACACAGTCTTACAGTATAACACTCTTATACCCAACGAAGTATAACACTCTTACACCCAATAACAATCATACAGTATAACTCTCATACAACCAACACAGCATAACTCATTTACACCCAACACAGTATAGCTCTCTACATCAAAAACATTCTTACAGTATAACACTCTTACACTCAACATAGTATAACTCTCTTACACCCAATAGAGTATATCTCTCTTACACTCAACAAAGTACAACTCTCTTACACCAAACACACTCTTACAGTATAACTATCTTACACCCAACACAGTATAACTTTCGTACCCTTTTCACAGTCTTACAGTATAGCTCTCTTACACCCAACACAGTAAAATTTTCGTACACCCAACACAGTCTTACACTATAGCTCTCTTACACCCAACTAAGTTTAACTATATTACACCCAACACACTATAACTCTCTTACACCCAACACAGTATAACTCTTTTACACCCAACACAGTATAAACTCTCTTACACCAAACACAGTATAACTCTTTCACACCCAACACAGTATAATTTCGTACACCCAACACAGTCTTACAGTATAGCTCTCTTACACCCAACACTGTATAACTCTCTTACACCCAACACAGTATAATTCTCTTACTCCCAACACAGTATAGCTCTCGAACAAACAACATAGTATAACTCTCTTACACCCAACACAGTATAACTCTCTTACACCCAACACAGTATAACTCTTTTACACCCAACACATTCTTACAGTATAGCTCTCTTACACCCAACAGAGTATAACTCTCTTACACCCAACAGAGTATAACTCTCTTACTCTCAAACAGTATAACTCTCTTACACCCAACAGAGCATAGCTCTCTTACACCCAACACAGTATAACTCTCTTGAACCCAACATAGTATAACTCTCTTACACCCAACACAGTATAACTTTCTTACTACCAACACAGTATAGTTATCTTAAACTCAACACAGTATAACTCGCTTACACCCAACACAGTATAACTCTTTTACACCCAACACAGTCTTACAGTATAGCTCTCCTACTCCCAACACACTATAACTCTCTTACACCCAACACAGTATAGCTCTCTTACACCCAATACAATATAACTCTCTTACACCCAACACAGTATGACTCTCTTACACCAAACAAAGAATTACTCTTTTACTCCCAGCACAGTATAACTCTTTTATACTTAACACATAATAACTCTTTACACCCAACACAGTATAACTCTCTTACACCTAGCACAGTATAACTCTCATACACCAAACACAGAATAACTCTTTTACACCCAACACAGCATAACTCCCTTACACCTAACACAGTATAACTCTCGCACACCTAACACAGAATAACTCTTTTACACCCAATACACTATAACTCTCTCACACCAAACAAGGAATAACTCTTTTACACACAACACAGTATAACTCTTTTACACCCAAGACAGTATCGCTCTCTTACACCCAATAGAGTATATCTCTCTTACACTCAACAAAGTATAACTCTCTTACAACTAACACACTCTTACAGTATACCTAACTTACACCCAACACAGTATGCCTTTAGTAAACCCAATACATTCTTACAGTATAGCTCTCTTACACCCAACACAGTATAACTTTCGTACACCCAACACAGTCTTGCAGTATAGCTCTCTTACACCCAACTAAGTTTAACTATATTACACCCAAGGCAGTATGAATCTCTTGCACCCAACACAGTATAACTCTTTTACACCCAAAACAGTATAACTTTCGTACACCAAACACAGTCTTACAGTAAAGCTCTCTTACACCCAACAAAGTATAACTCTCTTACACCCAACACAGTATAGCTCTCTTGCAAACAACACAGCATAACTCTCTTACACCCAACACAGTATGACTCTTTTACTCCGAACACAGTCTTACCGTATAAATGTCTTACACCCAACACAGTATAACTCTCTTGCACCCAACACAGTATAGCTCTCTTACAAACAAGACAGTATAACTCTCTTACACCCAAAACAGTATAACTCTTTTACACCCAACACAGTCTTACAGTATAACACTCTTATACCCAACACAGTATAACACTCTTGAACCCAAAAACAGAAATACAGTATAACTCTCATACAACCAACACAGCATAACTCTCTTACACACAACACAGTATAACTCCTTTACACCCAACACAGTCTTACAGTATAACAATCTTATACCCAACGCAGTATAACACTCTTACACCCAATAACAGTCATACAGTATGACTCTCTTACACCCAACACAGTATAGCTCTCTTACAAACAACACAGTATAACTCTCTTACACCCAAAACAGTATAGCTCATTTACACCCAACACAGTATAGCTCTCTTACATCAAAAACAGTCTTACAATATAACTCTCTTACACTCAACATAGTATAACTCTCTTACACCCAATAGAGTATATCTCTCTTACACTCAACAAAGTACAACTCTCTTACACCTAACACACTCTTACAGTATAACTACCTTACACCCAACACAGTATAACTTTCGTACACGCAACACAGTCTTACAGTATAGCTCTCTTACACCCAACACAGTATAATTTTCGTACACCCAACACAGTCTTACACTATAGCTCTCTTACACCCAACTAAGTTTAACTATATTACACCCAACACAGTATAACTCTCTTACACCCAACACAGTATAACTCTTTTACACCCAACACAGTATAAACTCTCTTACACCAAACACAGTATAACTCTTTTACACCCGACACAGTATAACTTTCGTACACCCAACACAGTCTTACAGTATAGCTCTCTTACACCCAACACAGTATAACTCTCTTACACCCAACACAGTATAACTCTCTTACTCCCAACACAGTATAGCTCTCATACAAACAACATAGTATAACTCTCTTACACCCAACACAGTATAACTCTTTTACACCCAACACAGTCTTACAGTATAGCTCTCTTACACCCAACACAGTATAACTCTCTTACACCCAACAGAGTATAACTCTCTTACACCCAATACAATATAACTCTCTTACACCCAACACAGTATAACTCTCTTACACCAAACAAAGAATAACTCTTTTACTCCCAGCACAGTATAACTCTTTTATACTTAACACAGAATAACTCTTTTACACCCAACACAGCATAACTCCCTTACACCTAACACAGTATAACTCTCGCACACCTAACACAGAATGACTCTTTACACCCAATACAGTATAACTGTCTCACACCAAACAAGGAATAACTATTTTACATACAACACAGTATAACTCTTTTACACACAACACAGTATAAGTCTTTTACACCCAAGACAGTATACCTCTCTTACACCCAATAGAGTATATCTGTCTTACACTCAACAAAGTATAACTCTCTTACAACTAACACACTCTTACAGTATAACTAACTTACACCCAACACAGAATACCTTTCGTACACCCAATCCATTCTTACAGTATAGCTCTCTTACACCCAACACTGAATAACTTTCGTACACCAAACACTGTCTTACAGTATAGCTATAAAACACCCAACAAAGTATAACTCTCTTACACCCTACACAGTAAAACTCTCTTACACCCAACACAGTATAGCTCTCTTACAAACAACACAGTATAACTCTCTTACACCCATTACAGTATAACTCTCTTACACCCAACACAGTATGACTCTTTTACACCGAACACAGTCTTACAGTATAACTCTCTTACACAACACAGTATAACTCTCTTACACCCAACACAGTATAGCTCTCTTACAAACAACACAGTATAACTCTCTTACACCCAACACAGTACAACTCTTTTACACCCAACACAGTCTCACAGTATAACACTTACACCCAACACAGTATATCACTCTTGCACCCAAAAACAGTAATACAGTATAACTCTCATACAACCAACACAGTATATCTCTCTTACACCCAACACAGTATAACTCCCTTACACCTAACACAGTATAACTCTTAAACAACTAACACAGGATAACACTTTTACACCCAATAGAGTATAACTCTCGTACACCAAACAAGGAATAACTCTATTACAGCCAACACAGTATAACTCTTTTACACCCAACACAGTACAGCTCTCTTACACCCAACACAGTCTTGCAGTATAACTCTCTTACACTCAACATAGTATAACTCCTTTACACCCAATAGAGTATATCTCTCTTACACTCAACAAATTACATCTCCCTTACACCTAACACACTCTTACAGTATAACTATCTTACACCCAACACAGTATAACTTTCGTACACTCAACACGGTCTTACAGTATAGCTCTCTTACACTCAACACAGTATAACTTTCGTACACCGAACACAGTCTTACAGTATAGCTCTCTTACACCCAACTAAGTTTAACTATATTACCCCCAACACAGTATAACTCTCTGACACCCAACACAGTATAACTCTTCTTGTTCAACACAGTCTTACAGTATATCTCTCTTACACCCAACACAGACTTACAATATTACTTTCTTACACCAAACACAGTATAACTTTCTTCTTACCAACACAGTATAGTTATCTTAAACCCAACAGAGTATAACTCGCTTACAACCAACAAAGTATAACTCTTTTACACCCAACACAGTCTTACAGTATAGCTCTCTTACACCCAACACACTATAACTCTCTTACACCCAACACAGTATAAATCTCTTACACCCAATACAATATAACTCTCTTGCACCCAACACAGTATAACTCACTTACACCAAACAAAGAATAACTCTTTTACTCTCAGCACAGTATAACTCTTTTTTACTTAACACAGAATAACTCTTTACACCCAACACAGTATAACTCTCTTACACCTAGCACAGTATAACTCTCATACACCAAACACAGAATAACTCTTTTACACCCAATACAGTATAACTCTCTCACACCAAACAAGGAATTACTCTTTTACACTCAGCAAAATATAACTCTTTTACACCCAACACAGTATAACTCTCTTATACCTAACACAGAATAACTCTTTTACACCCAATACAATATAACTCTCTTACTCCCAACACAGTATAACTCTCTTACACCAAACAAAGAATAACTCTCTTACACACAGCACAGAATAACTCTTATATACCTAACATAGTATAACTCTCTTACACCAAACAAGGAATAACTCTCCTACACCCAGCACAGTATATCTCTCTTACACCAAACAAAGAATAACTCTTTTACTCCCTGCACAGAATAACTCTTTTATACATAACACAGAATAACTCTTTACACCCAACACAGTACAACTCTCTTAGACCTAACACAGCATAACTCACATACACACATCGCAGTATAAATCTCATATATCTAACAGAGAATAACTCTTTTACACCCAATACAGTATAACTCTTTTACACACAACACAGTATAACTCTTTTACACCCAACACAGTATAACCCTCTTACACCTAACAGAGAATAACTCTTTTACTCCCAATACAGTATAACTCTCTTACACCAAACAAAGAATAACTCTTTTACACCCAACACAGTATATCTCTTTTACAAACAACATAGCATAACTCTCTTATACCCAACACAGTATAACTCTCTTACACCCAACACAGTATAACTCTCCTACACCAAACAAAGAATAACTCATTTACTCCCAGCACAGTATAGCTCTCTTACAAACAATACAGTCTAACTCTCTTGCACCCAACACAGTATAACTCTCTTACACCCAACACAGTATAACTCTTTTACACCCAACACAGTCTTACAGTATAGCTCTCTTACACCCAACACAGTATAACTCTCTTACACCCAACAAAGTATAACTCTCTTACAACTAACACACTCCTACAGTATAACTAACTTACACCCAACACAGTATACCTTTCGTACGCCCAATACATTCTTACAGTATAGCTCTCTTACACCCAACACTGTATTACTTTCGTACACCAAACACAGTCTTACAGTATAGCTCTCTTACACCCAACAAAGTATAACTCTCTTACACCCAACAAAGTATAACTCTCTTACACCCAACACAGTAAAACTCTCTTACACCCAACACAGTAAAGCTCTCTTACAAACAACACAGTATAACTCTCTTACACCCATCACAGTATAACTCTCTTACACCCAACACAGTATAGCTCTCTTACACCCAACACAGTATAGCTCTCTTACACCCAACACAGTCTTACAGTATAACTCTCTTACACCCAACACAGTATAACTCTCTTACACCCAATACAGTAAAACTCTCTTACACCCAACACAGTAAAGCTCTCTTACAAACAACACAGTATAACTCTCTTACACCCATCACAGTATAACTCTCTTACACCCAACACAGTATGAATATTTTACACCGAACACAGTCTTAGAGTATAACTCTCTTACACCCAACACAGTATAACTCTCTTACACCCAACACGGTACAGCTCTCTTACAAACAACACAGTATAACTCTCTTACACCAAACACAGTATAACTCTTTTACACCCAACACAGTCTCACAGTATAACACTTATACCCAACACAGTATAACACTCTTGCACCCAAAAACAGTAATACAGTATAACTCTCATACAGCCAACACAGTATAACTCTCTTACACCCAACACAGTATAACTCCCTTACACCTAACACAGTATAACTCTTATACAACTAACACAGAATAACACTTTTACACCCAATACAGTATAACGCTCGTACACCAAACAAGGAATAACTCTTTTACAGCCAACACAGTATAACTCTTTTACACCCAACACAGTATAGCTCTCTTACACCCAACACAGTATAGCTCTCTTACACCCAACACAGTCTTACAGTATTACTCTCTTACACTCAACATAGTATAACTCTCTTACACCCAATAGAGTATATCTCTCTTACACTCAACAAATTACATCTCCCTTACACCTAACACACTCTTACAGTATAACTATCTTACACCCAACACAGTATAACTTTCGTACACTCAACACAGTCTTACAGTATAGCTCTCTTACACCCAACTAAGTTTAACTATATTACACCCAACACAGTATAACTCTTTTACACCCAACTCATTATAACTTTCGTACACCCAACACAGTCTAACAGTATCGTTCTCTTACACCCAACACAGTATAACTCTCTTACAACCAACACAGTATAACTCTCTTACACCCAACATATTATAACTCTCTTACACCCAATAGAGTATATCTCTCTTACACTAAACAAAGTATAACTCTCTTACACCTAACACACTCTTACAGTATAACTATCTTACACCCAACACAGTATAACTCTTTTACACACAACACAGTATAACTCTTTTACACCCAACAGAGTAGAGCTCTCTTACACCCAACACAGTCTTACAGTGTAACACTCTTATACCCAACGCGGTATAACACTCTTGCACTCAATAACAGTAATACAGTATAACTCTCATACAACCAATACAGTATAACTAACTCTCTTACACCCAACACAGTATAACTCCCTTACACCTAACACAGTATAACTCTTATACAACTAACACAGAATAACTCTTTTACACCCAATACAGTATAACTCTCTTACACCAAACAAGGAATAACTCTTTTACACTAAACAGCATAACTCTTTTACACACATCACAGTATAACTCTTCTACACCCAACACAGTATAGCTCTCTTACACCCAATAGAATATATCTCTTTTATACTCAACAAAGTATAACTCTCTTTCACCTAACACACTCTTACAATATAGCTTTCTTACACCCAACACAGTATAACTTTCGTACACCCAACGCAGTCTTACGGTATAGCTCTCTTACACCCAACTAAGTTTAACTATATTATACCCAACACAGTATAACTCTCTTACACCCAACACAGTATAACTCTTTTACACACCAACACAGAAAAAACTCTCTTACACCAAACTCAGTATAACTCTTTTACACCCAGCACATTAAAACTATCGTACCCCCAACACAGTCTTACAGTATAGCTCTCTTACACCCAACTAAGTTTAACTATATTATACCCAACACAGTATAACTCTCTTACACCCAACACAGTATAACTCTCTTACACCCAACACAGTATAACTCTCTTACACCCAACACAGTATAACTCTTTAACACCCAACACAGTATAACACTCTTACACCCAACACAGTATAACTCTCTTACACCCAACGCAGTATTGCTCTCATACAAACAACACAGTATAATTCTCTTACACCCAACACAGTATAACTCTCTTATCCCCAACACAGTATAACTCTCTTACACCCAACACAGTCTTACAGTATAGCTCTCTTACACCCAACACAGTATAACTCTCTTACACCCAACACAGTATAACTCTCTTACACCCAACACAGTATAACTCTTTTACACCCAACACAGTCATACAGTATAACACTCTTATACCCAACGCAGTATAACACTCATACACCCAATAACAGTTATACAGTATAACTCTCGTACAACCAACACAGTATAACTCTCATACACCCAACACAGTATAACTCCCTTACACCTAACACAGTATAACTCCCTTACACCTAACACAGTATATCTCTTATACAACTAACACAGAATAACTCTTTTACACCCAATACAGTATAACTCTCTTACACCAAACAAGGAATGACTCTCTTACACCCAACACAGTATAACTCTTCTACACACAACATCGTATAACTCTTTTACATCCAACACAGTATTGCTCTCTTACACCCAACACAGTCTTACAGTATAACACTCTCATACCCAACACAGTATAACTCTCATACAAACAACACAGCATAACTCATTTACACCCAACACAGTATAGCTCTCTTACACCAAAAACAGTTTACAGTATAACTCTCTTACACCCAACATAGTATAACTCTCTTAAACCCAATAGAGTATATCTCTCTTACACTCAACAAAGTATAACTCTCTTACACCTAACACTCTCTTACAATACAACTATCTTACACCCAACGCAGTATAACTTTCGGACACCCAACACAGTCTTACAGTATAGCTCTCTTACACCCAACACAGTATAACTTTCGTACACCCAACACAGTCTTACAGTAGAGCTCTCTTACACCCAACTAAGTTTTACTATATTACACCCAACACAGTATATCTCTATTACACCCAACACAGTATAACTCTTTTACACCCAACACGGTATAAACTCTCTTACACCAAAAAAAGTATAACTCTCCTACACCCAACACATTCTTACAGTATAGCTATCTTACACCCAGCACAGTATAATTCTCTTACACCCAACACAGTATAACTCTCATACACCCAACACAGCACAAGTCTTACACCCAACACAGTCTTACAGAATAGCTCTCTTACACCCAACTAAGCTTAACTATATTACACCCAACACAGTATAACTCTCTTACACCCAACACAGTATAACTCTTATACACCCAACACAGTATAACTTTCGTACACCCAACACAGTCTACCAATATAGCTCTCTTACACCCAACACAGTATAACTCTCTTACACCCAACACAGTATAACTCTCATACACCCAACACAGTATAACTCTCTTAAACCCAACACAGTATAACTCTTTTACACCCAACACAGTCTTACAGTATAGCTCTCTTACAGCCAACACAGTCTTACAGTATAGCTCTCTTACACCCAACACAGTATAACTCTCTTACGCCCAACGCAGTATAACTCTTTTACACCCAACACAGTCTTACAGTATAGCTCTCTTACACCCAACACAGTATAACTCTCTGACACCCAACACAATATAACTCTCTTACACCCAATACAATATAACGCTCTTACACCCAACACAGTAAAACTCTCTTACACCAAACAAAGAATAACTCTTTTACTCCCAGCACAGAATAACTCTTTTATACATAACACAGAATAACTACTTTACACCCAACACAGTATAACTCTCTTACACCTAGCACAGTATAAATCTCATACACCAAACACAGAATAACTCTTATACACCCAACACAGCATAACTCCCTCACACCTAACACAGTATAACTCTCATACACCGAACACAGAATAACTCTTTTACACCCAATACATTATAACTCTCTTATACCAAACAAGGAATAACTCTTTTACACTCAACACAGTATAACTCTTTTACACACAACACAGTATAACTCTTTTACACCCAAGACAGTATAGCTCTCTTACACCCAATAGAGTATATCTCTCTTACACTCAACAAAGTATAACTATTTTACAATTAACACACTATTACAGTATAACTAACTTACACCCAACACAGTATACCTTTCGGACACCCATCAGATTCTTACAGTATAGCTCTCTTACACCCAACACAGTATAACTTTCGTACACCCAACACAGTCTTACAGTATAGCTCTCCTACACCCAACTAAGTTTTACTATATTACACCCAACAAAGTATAACTCTCTTACACCCAACACAGTAAAACTCTCTTACACCCAACACAGTATAGCTCTCTTTCAAACAACACAGTATAACTCTCTTACACCCATCACAGTATAACTCGCTTACACCCAACACAGTATGACTCTTTTACACCCAACACAGTCTTACAGTATAGCTCTCTTACACCCAACACACTATAACTCTCTTACACCCAACACAGTATAACTCTCTTACACCCAATACAATATAACTCTCTTACACCCAACACAGTATAACTCTCTTACACCTAGCACAGTATAACTCCATGCACCAAGCACAGAATAACTCTTTTACACCCAATACAGTATAACTCTCTCACACCAAACAAGGAATTACTCTTTTACACTCAGCAAAATATAACTCTTTTACACCCAACACAGTATAACTCTCTTATACCTAACACAGAATAACTCTTTTACACCCAATACAATATAACTCTCTTACTCCCAACACAGTATAACTCTCTTACACCAAACAAAGAATAACTCTCTTACACACAGCTCAGAATAACTCTTATATACCTAACATAGTATAACTCTCTTACACCAAACAAGGAATAACTCTCTTACACCCAGCACAGTATATCTCTCTTACACCAAACAAAGAATAACTCTTTTACTCCTAGCACAGAATAACACTTTTATACATAACACAGAATAACTCTTTACACCCAACACAGTACAACTCTCTTAGACCAAACACAGCATAACTCACATACACACATCGCAGTATAAATCTCATACATCTAACAGAGAATAACTCTTTTACACCCAATACAGTATAACTCTTTTACACACAACACAGTATAACTCTCATACACCTAACACAGAATAACTCTTTTACACCCAACACAGCATAACTCCCTTACACCTAACACAGTATAACTCTCATACACCTAACACAGAATAACTCTTTTGAAACCCAATACAGAATAACTCTCTTACACCAAACAAGGAATAACTCTTTTACACCCAACACAGTATAACTCTTTTACACACAACACGGTATAACTCTTTTACACCCAACACAGTAGAGCTCTCTTACACCCAACACAGTCTTACAGTATAACACTCTTATACCCAACGCAGTATAACACTCTTATACCCAACGCAGTATAACACTCTTACACCCAATAACAGTAATACAGTATAACTCTCATACAACCAAACAACCAACACAGTATAACTCTCTTACACCCAACACAGTATTACTCCCTTACACATAACACAGTATAACTCTTATACAACTAACACAGAATAACATTTTTACACCCAATACAGCATAACTTTCTTACACCAAACAAGGAATAACTCTTTTACACCCAACACAGTATAACTCTTTTACACACAACACAGTATAACTCTTTTACACCCAACACTGTACAGCTCTCTTACTCCCAATAGAGTATATCTCTCTTATACTCAACAAAGTATAACTCTCTTACACCTAACACACTCTTACAGTATAGCTATCTTACACCCAACACAGTATAACTTTCGTACACCCAACCCAGTCTTACAGTATAGCTCTCTTACACCCAACACAGTATAACTTTCGTACACCCACCAGAGTCTTACTGTATAGCTCTCTTACACCCAACTAAGTTTAACTATATTACACCCAACACAGTATAACTCTCTTACACCCAACACAGTATAAATCTTTTACACCCAACACAGTATAAACTCTCTTACACCAAACACAGTATAACTCTTTTACACCCAACACAGTATAACTTTCGTACACCCAACACAGTCTTACAGTATAGCTCTCTTACACCCAACACAGTAAAACTCTCTTACACCCAACACAGTATAGCACTTCTACACCCAACAAAGTATATCTCTCTTACACCAAACACAGTATAACTCTCAAACACCCAACACAGTGTAGCTCTCTTACAAACAACATAGCATAACTCTCTTACACCCAACACAGTATAACTCTCTTACACGCAACACAGTATAACTCTCTTACACCCAACGCAGTATAACACTCTTACACCCAATAACAGGTATACAGTATAACTCTCATACAACCAACACAGTAAAACTCTCCTACACGCAACACAGTATAACTCCCTTACACTTAGCACAGTTTAACTCCCTTACACTAACACAGTATATCTCTTATACAAATAACACAGAATAACTCTTTTACACCCAATACAGTATAACTCTCTTACACCAAACAAGGAATAACTCTCTTACACCCAACACAGTATAACTCTTTTACACACAACATAGTATAACTCTTTTACACCCAACACAGTATTGCTCTCTTACACCCAACACAGTCTTACAATATAACACTCTTATACCCAACACAGTATAACTCTCTTACACCAAACAAGGAATAACTCTCTTACACCCAACACAGTATAACTCTCTCACACCCAACATAGTATAACTCTCTTACACCCAATAGAGTATATCTCTCTTACACTCAACAAAGTATAACTCTCTTACACCTAACACCCTCTTTCAAGATAACTATCTTACACCCAACACAGTATAATTTTCGTACACCCAACACAGTCTTACAGTATAGCTCTCTCACACCGAACACAGTATAACTTTCGTACACCCAACACAGTCTTACAGTATAGCTCTCTTACACCCAACTAAGTTTAACTATATTACACCCAACACAGTATAACTCTTTTACACCCAACTCATTATAACTTTCGTACACCCAACACAGTCTAACAGTATAGTTCTCTTACACCCAACACAGTATAACTCTCTTACAACCAACACAGTATAACTCTCTTACACCCAACATATTATAACTCTCTTACACCCAATAGAGTATATCTCTCTTACACTAAACAAAGTATAACTCTCTTACACCTAACACACTCTTACAGTATAACTATCTTACACCCAACACAGTATAACTCTTTTACACACAACACACTATAACTCTTTTACACCCAACAGAGTAGAGCTCTCTTACACCCAACACAGTCTTACAGTGTAACACTCTTATACCCAACGCAGTATAACACTCTTACACTCAATAACAGTAATACAGTATAACTCTCATACAACCAATACAGTATAACTAACTCTCTTACACCCAACACAGTATAACTCCCTTACACCTAACACAGTATAACTCTTATACAACTAACACAGAATAACTCTTTTACACCCAATACAGTATAACTCTCTTACACCAAACAAGGAATAACTCTTTTACACTACACAGTATAACTCTTTTACACACATCACAGTATAACTCTTCTACACCCAACGCAGTATAGCTCTCTTACACCCAATAGAATATATCTCTTTTATACTCAACAAAGTATAACTCTCTTACACCTAACACACTCTTACAATATAGCTTTCTTACACCCAACACAGTATAACTTTCGTACACCCAACACAGTCTTACGGTATAGCTCTCTTACACCCAACTAAGTTTAACTATATTATACCCAACACAGTATAACTCTCTTACACCCAACACAGTATAACTCTTTTACACACCAACACAGTATAAACTCTCTTACACCAAACTCAGTATAACTCTTTTACACCCAGCACATTAAAACTTTCGTACACCCAACACAGTCTTACAGTATAGCTCTCTTACACCCAACTAAGTTTAACTATATTATACCCAACACAGTATAACTCTCTTACACCCAACACAGTATAACTCTCTTACACCCAACACAGTATAACTCTCTTACACCCAACACAGTATAACTCTTTAACACCCAACACAGTATAACACTCTTACACCCAACACAGTATAACTCTCTTACACCCAACGCAGTATAGCTCTCATACAAACAACACAGTATAATTCTCTTACACCCAACACAGTATAACTCTCTTATCCCCAACATAGTATAACTCTCTTACACCCAACACAGTCTTACAGTATAGCTCTCTTACACCCAACACAGTATAACTCTCTTACACCCAACACAGTATAACTCTCTTACACCCAACACAGTATAACTCTTTTACACCCAACACAGTCATACAGTATAACACTCTTATACCCAATGCAGTATCACACTCATACACCCAATAACAGTTATACAGTATAACTCTCATACAACCAACACAGTATAACTCTCATACACCCAACACAGTATAACTCCCTTACACCTAACACAGTATAACTCCCTTACACCGAACACAGTATAAGTCTTATACAACTAACACAGAATAACTCTTTTACACCCAATACAGTATAACTCTCTTACACCAAACAAGGAATGACTCTCTTACACCCAACACAGTATAACTCTTTTACACACAACACAGTATAACTCTTTTACATCCAACACAGTATTGCTCTCTTACACCCAACACAGTCTTACAGTATAACACTCTCATACCCAACACAGTATAACTCTCATACAAACAACACAGCATAACTCATTTGCACCCAACACAGTATAGCTCTCTTACACCAAAAACAGTTTACAGTATAACTCTCTTACACCCAACATAGTATAACTCTCTTTAACCCAATAGAGTATATCTCTCTTACACTCAACAAAGTATAACTCTCTTACACCTAACACACTCTTACAATAAAACTATCTTACACCCAACGCAGTATAACTTTCGGACACCCAACGCAGTCTTACAGTATAGCTCTCTTACACCCAACACAGTATGACTTTCGTACACCCAACACTATCTTACAGTAGAGCTCTCTTACACCCAACTAAGTTTAACTATATTACACCCAACACAGTATAACTCTATTACACCCAACACAGTATAACTCTTTTACACCCAACACGGTATAAACTCTCTTACACCAAAAAAAGTATAACTCTCCTACACCTAACACATTCTTACACTATAGCTATCTTACACCCAGCACAGTATAATTCTCTTACACCCAACACAGTATAACTCTCTTACACCCAACACAGCATAACTCTTACACCCAACACAGTCTTACAGTATAGCTCTCTTACACCCAACTAAGCTTAACTATATTACACCCAACACAGTAAAACTCTCTTACACCCAACACAGTATAACTCTTATACACCCAACACAGTATAACTTTCGTACACCCAACACAGTCTAACAGTATAGCTCTCTTACACCCAGCACACTATAACTCTCTTACACCCAACACAGTATAACTCTCATACACCCAACACAGTATAACTCTCTTAAACCCAACACAGTATAACTCTTTTACACCCAACACAGTCTTACAGTATAGCTCTCTTACACCCAACACAGTCTTACAGTATAACACTCTTATACCCAACGCAGTATAACACTCTTATACCCAACGCAGTATAACACTCTTACACCCAATAACAGTAATACAGTATAACTCTCATACAACCAAACAACCAACACAGTATAACTCTCTTACACCCAACACAGTATAACTCCCTTACACATAACACAGTATAACTCTTATACAACTAACACAGAATAACATTTTTACACCCAATACAGCATAACTTTCTTACACCAAACAAGGAATAACTCTTTTACACCCAACACAGTATAACTCTTTTACACACAACACAGTATAACTCTTTTACACCCAACACTGTACAGCTCTCTTACTCCCAATAGAGTATATCTCTCTTATACTCAACAAAGTATAACTCTCTTACACCTAACACACTCTTACAGTATAGCTATCTTACACCCAACACAGTATAACTTTCGTACACCCAACCCAGTCTTACAGTATAGCTCTCTTACACCCAACACAGTATAACTTTCGTACACCCACCAGAGTCTTACTGTATAGCTCTCTTACACCCAACTAAGTTTAACTATATTACACCCAACACAGTATAACTCTCTTACACCCAACACAGTATAAATCTTTTACACCCAACACAGTATAAACTCTCTTACACCAAACACAGTATAACTCTTTTACACCCAACACAGTATAACTTCGTACACCCAACACAGTATTACAGTATAGCTCTCTTACACCCAACACAGTAAACTCTCTTACACCCAACACAGTATAGCACTTCTACACCCAACAAAGTATATCTCTCTTACACCAAACACAGTATAACTCTCATACACCCAACACAGTGTAGCTCTCTTACAAACAACATAGCATAACTCTCTTACACCCAACACAGTATAACTCTCTTACACGCAACACAGTATAACTCTCTTACACCCAACGCAGTATAACACTCTTACACCCAATAACAGGTATACAGTATAACTCTCATACACCAACACAGTAAACTCTCCTACACGCAACACAGTATAACTCCCTTACACTTAGCACAGTTTAACTCCCTTACACTAACACAGTATATCTCTTATACAAATAACACAGAATAACTCTTTTACACCCAATACAGTATAACTCTCTTACACCAAACAAGGAATAACTCTCTTACACCCAACACAGTATAACTCTTTTACACACAACATAGTATAACTCTTTTACACCCAACACAGTATTGCTCTCTTACACCCAACACAGTCTTACAATATAACACTCTTATACCCAACACAGTATAACTCTCTTACACCAAACAAGGAATAACTCTCTTACACCCAACACAGTATAACTCTCTCACACCCAACATAGTATAACTCTCTTACACCCAATAGAGTATATCTCTCTTACACTCAACAAAGTATAACTCTCTTACACCTAACACCCTCTTTCAAGATAACTATCTTACACCCAACACAGTATAATCTCTTCGTACACCCAACACAGTATAAGCTCTCTCACACCGAACACAGTATAACTTTCGTACACCCAACACAGTCTTACAGTATAGCTCTCTTACACCCAACTAAGTTTAACTATATTACACCCAACACAGTATAACTCTATTACACCCAACTCATTATAACTTTCGTACACCCAACACAGTCTAACAGTATAGTTCTCTTACACCCAACACAGTATAACTCTCTTACAACCAACACAGTATAACTCTCTTACACCCAACATATTATAACTCTCTTACACCCAATAGAGTATATCTCTCTTACACTAAACAAAGTATAACTCTCTTACACCTAACACACTCTTACAGTATAACTATCTTACACCCAACACAGTATAACTCTTTTACACACAACACACTATAACTCTTTTACACCCAACAGAGTAGAGCTCTCTTACACCCAACACAGTCTTACAGTGTAACACTCTTATACCCAACGCAGTATACACTCTTACACTCAATACAGAATCAGTAACTCTCATACACCAATACAGTATAACTAACTCTCTTACACCCAACACAGTATAACTCCTTACACCTAACACAGTATAACTCTTATACAACTAACACAGAATAACTCTTTTACACCAATACAGTATAACTCTCTTACACCAAACAAGGAATAACTCTTTTACACTACACAGTATAACTCTTTTACACACATCACAGTATAACTCTTCTACACCCAACGCAGTATTGCTCTCTTACACCCAATAGAATATATCTCTTTTATACTCAACAAAGTATAACTCTCTTACACCTAACACACTCTTACAATATAGCTTTCTTACACCCAACACAGTATAACTTTCGTACACCCAACACAGTCTTACGGTATAGCTCTCTTACACCCAACTAAGTTTAACTATATTATACCCAACACAGTATAACTCTCTTACACCCAACACAGTATAACTCTTTTACACACCAACACAGTATAAACTCTCTTACACCAAACTCAGTATAACTCTTTTACACCCAGCACATTAAAACTTTCGTACACCCAACACAGTCTTACAGTATAGCTCTCTTACACCCAACTAAGTTTAACTATATTATACCCAACACAGTATAACTCTCTTACACCCAACACAGTATAATTCTTACACCCAACACAGTATAACTCTCTTACACCCAACACAGTATAACTCTTTAACACCCAACACAGTATAACACTCTTACACCCAACACAGTATAACTCTCTTACACCCAACGCAGTATAGCTCTCATACAAACAACACAGTATAATTCTCTTACACCCAACACAGTATAACTCTCTTATCCCCAACATAGTATAACTCTCTTACACCCAACACAGTCTTACAGTATAGCTCTCTTACACCCAACACAGTATAACTCTCTTACACCCAACACAGTATAACTCTCTTACACCCAACACAGTATAACTCTTTTACACCCAACACAGTCATACAGTATAACACTCTTATACCCAATGCAGTATCACACTCATACACCCAATAACAGTTATACAGTATAACTCTCATACAACCAACACAGTATAACTCTCATACACCCAACACAGTATAACTCCCTTACACCTAACACAGTATAACTCCCTTACACCGAACACAGTATAAGTCTTATACAACTAACACAGAATAACTCTTTTACACCCAATACAGTATAACTCTCTTACACCAAACAAGGAATGACTCTCTTACACCCAACACAGTATAACTCTTTTACACACAACACAGTATAACTCTTTTACATCCAACACAGTATTGCTCTCTTACACCCAACACAGTCTTACAGTATAACACTCTCATACCCAACACAGTATAACTCTCATACAAACAACACAGCATAACTCATTTGCACCCAACACAGTATAGCTCTCTTACACCAAAAACAGTTTACAGTATAACTCTCTTACACCCAACATAGTATAACTCTCTTTAACCCAATAGAGTATATCTCTCTTACACTCAACAAAGTATAACTCTCTTACACCTAACACACTCTTACAATAAAACTATCTTACACCCAACGCAGTATAACTTTCGGACACCCAACGCAGTCTTACAGTATAGCTCTCTTACACCCAACACAGTATGACTTTCGTACACCCAATACTATCTTACAGTAGAGCTCTCTTACACCCAACTAAGTTTAACTATATTACACCCAACACAGTATAACTCTATTACACCCAACACAGTATAACTCTTTTACACCCAACACGGTATAAACTCTCTTACACCAAAAAAAGTATAACTCTCCTACACCTAACACATTCTTACACTATAGCTATCTTACACCCAGCACAGTATAATTCTCTTACACCCAACACAGTATAACTCTCTTACACCCAACACAGCATAACTCTTACACCCAACACAGTCTTACAGTATAGCTCTCTTACACCCAACTAAGCTTAACTATATTACACCCAACACAGTAAAACTCTCTTACACCCAACACAGTATAACTCTTATACACCCAACACAGTATAACTTTCGTACACCCAACACAGTCTAACAGTATAGCTCTCTTACACCCAGCACACTATAACTCTCTTACACCCAACACAGTATAACTCTCATACACCCAACACAGTATAACTCTCTTAAACCCAACACAGTATAACTCTTTTACACCCAACACAGTCTTACAGTATAGCTCTCTTACACCCAACACAGTCTTACAGTATAGCTCTCTTACACCCAACACAGTATAACTCTCTTACGCCCAACGCAGTATAACTCTTTTACACCCAACACAGTCTTACAGTATAGCTCTCTTACACCCAACACAGTATAACTCTCTGACACCCAACACAATATAACTCTCTTGCACCCAATACAATATAACTCTCTTACACCCAACACAGTATAACTCTCTTACACCAAACGAAGAATAACTCTTTTACTCCCAGCACAGAATAACTCTTTTATACATAACACAGAATAACTACTTTACACCCAATACATTATAACTCTCTTATCCCAAACAAGGAATAACTCTTTTACACTCAACACAGTATAACTCTTTTACACACAACACAGTATAACTCTTTTACACCCAAGACAGTATAGCTCTCTTACACCCAATAGAGTATATCTCTCTTACACTCAACAAAGTATAACTCTTTTACAATTAACACACTATTACAGTATAACTAACTTACACCCAACACAGTATACCTTTCGTACACCCATCACATTCTTACAGTATAGCTCTCTTACACCCAACACAGTATAAATTTCGTACACCCAACACAGTCTTACAGTATAGCTCTCTTACACCCAACTAAGTTTTACTATATTACACCCAACAAAGTATAACTCTCTTACACCCAACACAGTATAACTCTCTTACACCCAACACAGTATAGCTCTCTTTCAAACAACACAGTATAACTCTCTTACACCCATCACAGTATAACTCGCTTACACCCAACACAGTATGACTCTTTTACACCCAACACAGTCTTACAGTATAGCTCTCTTACACCCAACACAGTATAACTCTCTTACACCCAACACAATATGACTCTTTTACACCCAAAACAGTTTTACAGTATAACACTCTTACACCCAATACAGTATAACTCTCTCACACCAAACAAGGAATATCTCTTTTACACCCAACACAGTATAACTCTTTTACACACAACACAGTATAACTCTTTTACACCCAAGACAGTATAGCTCTCTTACACCCCATAGAGTATATCTCTCTTACACTCAACAAAGTATAACTCTCTTACAACTAACACACTCTTACAGTATAACTAACTTACACGCAACACAGTATACCTTTCGTACACCCAATACATTCTTACAGTATAGCTCTCTTACACCCAACACAGTATAACTTTCGTACACCCAACACAGTCTTACAGTATAGCTCTCTTACACCCAACTAAGTTTAACTATGTTACCCCCAACGCAGTATAAATCTCTTGCACCCAACACAGTATAACTCTTTTACACCCAACACAGTATAAACTCTCTTACACCAAACACAGTATAACTCTTTTACACCCAACACAGTATAACTTTCGTACACCAAACACAGTCTTACAGCATAGCTCTCTTACACCCAACAAAGTATAACTCTCTTTCACCCAACACAGTAAAACTCTTTTACACCTGTAATGAGACAAATCTCACAAGAATAAGATTACATATAGGTAGAATATTGATAGTATAAGAGTATAAATGAGAGGAAATGTTGGTAGAGTGGCCGTGATAGATATTTACGCTTATCTTATCTTATACGTCAATACACATCTATTACGTCTTAAGGGCGACTTCTCAAACACCGCTTTGTTACAACTCTTTATTAATTACGAACATGACATGGACACATTACTAACACCTTCTATTGAAGTTACTAGGACATTATATTTTCGTTACTAGGACATCATATTAGGTTACTAGACACTGATTCTCGGACTAGAACATGAAATGAATACACTTCCCACGTAAGTAACTCATCCCATGGAGAGCTCTGACAAAAACTCACGTGACCTAGGGGAGGCCTAGCAGGTGGTCCTGAGTTGTCTATGGGAGACTGCTTAGCTGGGCGCCGGAGGGAAGTCTCGGTCCTGACTGGGGGCGACCCATCACAACACACCCAACACAGTATAGCTCTCTTACAAACAACACAGTATACTCTCTTACACCCATCACAGTATAACTCTCTTACACCCAACACAGTTTGACTCTTTTACACCGAACACAGTCTTACAGTATAACTCTCTTACACCCAACACAGTATAACTCTCTTACACCCAACACAGTATAGCTCTCTTACAAACAACACAGTATAACTCTCTTACAACCAACACAGTATAACTCTTTTACACCCAACACAGTCTTACAGTATAACACTTTTATACCCAACACAGTATAGCTCTCTTACAAACAACACAGTTTAACTCTTTTAAAGCCAACACAGTATAACTCTCTTACACCCAACACAGTATAACTCCTTTACACCTAACACAGTATAACTCTTATGCAACTAACACAGAATAACACTTTTACACCCAATACAGTATAACTCTCTTACACCAAACAAGGAATAACTCTTTTACACCCAACACATTATAACTCTTTTACACGCAACACAGTATAACTCTTTTACACCCAACACGGTAAAGCTCTCTTACACCCAACACAGTCTTACAGTATAACTCTCTTACACTCAACATAGTATACTATCTTTCACCCAATAGACTATATCTCTCTTACACTCAACAAAGTACATCACCCTTACACCTAACACACTCTTACAGTATAACTATCTAACACCCAACACAGTATAACTTTCGTACACGCAACACAGTCTTACAGTATAGCTCTCCTACACCCAACACAGTATAACTTTCGTACACCCAACACAGTCTTACAGTGTAGCTCTCTTACACCCAATTAAGTTTAACTATATTACCCCCAACACAGTATAAATCTCTTACACCCAACACAGTATAACTCTTTTTGTTCAACACAGTCTTACAGTATATCTCTCTTACACCCAACACAGACTTACAATATTACTTTCTTACACCAAACACAGTTTAACTTTCTTCCTACCAACACAGTATAGTTATCTTAAACTCACCACAGTATAACTCGCTTACACCCAACACCGTATAACTCTTTTACACCCAACACAGTCTTACAGTATAGCTCTCCTACACCCAACACACTATAACTCTCTTACACCCAACACAGTATAACTCTCTTACACCCAATACAATATAACTCTCTTACACCCAACACAGTATAACTCTCTTACACCAAACAAAGAATAACTCTTAAACTCCCAGCACAGTATAACTCTTTTTACTTAACAAAGAATAACTCTTTACACCCAACACAGCATAACTCTCTTACACCTAGCACAGTATAACTCTCATACACCAAATACAGAATAACTCTTTTACACCCAACACAGCATAACTCCCTTACACCAAACACAGTATAACTCTCGCACACCTAACACAGAATAACTCTTTTACACCCAATACAGTATAACTCTCTCACACCAAACAAGGAATTACTCTTTTACACCCAACACAGTATAACACTTTTACGCCCAACACAGTATTACTCTCTTACACCAAAAAAAGAATAACTCTCATACACCAAGCAAAATATAACTCTTTTACACCCAACACAGTATAACTCTCTTATACCTAACACAGAATAACTCTTTTACACCCAATACAATATAACTCTCTTACTCCCAACACAGTATAACTCTCTTACACCAAACAAAGAATAACTCTCTTACACACAGCACAGTATAACTCTTATATACCTAAAATAGAATAACTCTCTTAAACCAAACAGGGAATAACTCTCTTACACCCACCACAGTATAACACTCTTACACCAAACAAAGAATAACTCTTTTACTCCCAGCACAGAATAACTCTTTTATACATAACACAGAATAACTCTTTTCACCCAACACAGTACAACTCTCTTTGACCTAACACAGCATAACTCACATACACACATCGCAGTATAAATCTCATACACCTAACAGAGAATAACTCTTTTACACCCAATACAGTATAACTCTTTTACACACAACACAGTATAACTCTTTTACACCCAACACAGTATAACCCTCTTACACCAAACAAAGAATAACTCTTTTACACCCAACACAGTATAACTCTTTTACAAACAACACAGTATAACTCTCTTATACCCAACACAGTATAGCTCTCTTACACCCAACACAGTATAACTCTCTTACACCCAACACAGTATAATTCTTTTACACCCAACAGTCGTACAGTATAGCTCTCTTACACCCAACACAGTACAACTCTCTTATACCCAACACAGTATAACTCTCTTACACCCAACACAGTATAACTCTCTTACACCCAACACAGTATAACTCTTTTACAACCAACACAGTCTTACAGGATACCTCTCTTACACCCAACACAGTACAACTCTCTTACACACAACACAGTATATATCTTTTACACCCAACACATTCTTACAGTATAGCTCTCTTACACCAAAGCACAGTATAATTCTCTTACACCCAACACAGTATAACTCTCTTACACCCAACACAGTATAACTCTCTTACACCCAACACAGAATAACTCTCTTACACCCAACACAGAATAACTCTTTTACACCCAACACAGTCTTACAGTATAGCTCTCTTACACCCAACACAGTATAACTCTCTTACACCCAACACAGTATAACTCTCTTACACACAACACAGTATAACTCTTTTACACCCAACACAGTCTTACAGTATAGCTCTCTTACACCCAACACAGTATAACTCTCTTCCACCCAACACAGTATAACTCTCATACACCCAACACAGTATAACTCTCTTAAACCCAACACAGTATAACTCTTTTACACCCAACACAGTCTTACAGTATAGCTCTCTTACACCCAACACAGTCTTACAGTATAGCTCTCTTACACCCAACACAGTATAACTCTCTTACGCCCAACGCAGTATAACTCTTTTACACCCAACACAGTCTTACAGTATAGCTCTCTTACACCCAACACAGTATAACTCTCTGACACCCAACACAATATAACTCTCTTGCACCCAATACAATATAACTCTCTTACACCCAACACAGTATAACTCTCTTACACCAAACGAAGAATAACTCTTTTACTCCCAGCACAGAATAACTCTTTTATACATAACACAGAATAACTACTTTACACCCAACACAGTATAACTCTCTTACACCTAGCACAGTATAAATCTCATACACCAAACACAGAATAACTCTTTTACACCCAACACAGCATAACTCCCTCACACCTAACACAGTATAACTCTCATACACCGAACACAGAATAACTCTTTTACACCCAATACATTATAACTCTCTTATCCCAAACAAGGAATAACTCTTTTACACTCAACACAGTATAACTCTTTTACACACAACACAGTATAACTCTTTTACACCCAAGACAGTATAGCTCTCTTACACCCAATAGAGTATATCTCTCTTACACTCAACAAAGTATAACTCTTTTACAATTAACACACTATTACAGTATAACTAACTTACACCCAACACAGTATACCTTTCGTACACCCATCACATTCTTACAGTATAGCTCTCTTACACCCAACACAGTATAAATTTCGTACACCCAACACAGTCTTACAGTATAGCTCTCTTACACCCAACTAAGTTTTACTATATTACACCCAACAAAGTATAACTCTCTTACACCCAACACAGTATAACTCTCTTACACCCAACACAGTATAGCTCTCTTTCAAACAACACAGTATAACTCTCTTACACCCATCACAGTATAACTCGCTTACACCCAACACAGTATGACTCTTTTACACCCAACACAGTCTTACAGTATAGCTCTCTTACACCCAACACAGTATAACTCTCTTACACCCAACACAATATGACTCTTTTACACCCAAAACAGTTTTACAGTATAACACTCTTACACCCAATACAGTATAACTCTCTCACACCAAACAAGGAATATCTCTTTTACACCCAACACAGTATAACTCTTTTACACACAACACAGTATAACTCTTTTACACCCAAGACAGTATAGCTCTCTTACACCCCATAGAGTATATCTCTCTTACACTCAACAAAGTATAACTCTCTTACAACTAACACACTCTTACAGTATAACTAACTTACACGCAACACAGTATACCTTTCGTACACCCAATACATTCTTACAGTATAGCTCTCTTACACCCAACACAGTATAACTTTCGTACACCCAACACAGTCTTACAGTATAGCTCTCTTACACCCAACTAAGTTTAACTATGTTACCCCCAACGCAGTATAAATCTCTTGCACCCAACACAGTATAACTCTTTTACACCCAACACAGTATAAACTCTCTTACACCAAACACAGTATAACTCTTTTACACCCAACACAGTATAACTTTCGTACACCAAACACAGTCTTACAGCATAGCTCTCTTACACCCAACAAAGTATAACTCTCTTTCACCCAACACAGTAAAACTCTTTTACACCTGTAATGAGACAAATCTCACAAGAATAAGATTACATATAGGTAGAATATTGATAGTATAAGAGTATAAATGAGAGGAAATGTTGGTAGAGTGGCCGTGATAGATATTTACGCTTATCTTATCTTATACGTCAATACACATCTATTACGTCTTAAGGGCGACTTCTCAAACACCGCTTTGTTACAACTCTTTATTAATTACGAACATGACATGGACACATTACTAACACCTTCTATTGAAGTTACTAGGACATTATATTTTCGTTACTAGGACATCATATTAGGTTACTAGACACTGATTCTCGGACTAGAACATGAAATGAATACACTTCCCACGTAAGTAACTCATCCCATGGAGAGCTCTGACAAAAACTCACGTGACCTAGGGGAGGCCTAGCAGGTGGTCCTGAGTTGTCTATGGGAGACTGCTTAGCTGGGCGCCGGAGGGAAGTCTCGGTCCTGACTGGGGGCGACCCATCACAACACACCCAACACAGTATAGCTCTCTTACAAACAACACAGTATACTCTCTTACACCCATCACAGTATAACTCTCTTACACCCAACACAGTTTGACTCTTTTACACCGAACACAGTCTTACAGTATAACTCTCTTACACCCAACACAGTATAACTCTCTTACACCCAACACAGTATAGCTCTCTTACAAACAACACAGTATAACTCTCTTACAACCAACACAGTATAACTCTTTTACACCCAACACAGTCTTACAGTATAACACTTTTATACCCAACACAGTATAGCTCTCTTACAAACAACACAGTTTAACTCTTTTAAAGCCAACACAGTATAACTCTCTTACACCCAACACAGTATAACTCCTTTACACCTAACACAGTATAACTCTTATGCAACTAACACAGAATAACACTTTTACACCCAATACAGTATAACTCTCTTACACCAAACAAGGAATAACTCTTTTACACCCAACACATTATAACTCTTTTACACGCAACACAGTATAACTCTTTTACACCCAACACGGTAAAGCTCTCTTACACCCAACACAGTCTTACAGTATAACTCTCTTACACTCAACATAGTATACTATCTTTCACCCAATAGACTATATCTCTCTTACACTCAACAAAGTACATCACCCTTACACCTAACACACTCTTACAGTATAACTATCTAACACCCAACACAGTATAACTTTCGTACACGCAACACAGTCTTACAGTATAGCTCTCCTACACCCAACACAGTATAACTTTCGTACACCCAACACAGTCTTACAGTGTAGCTCTCTTACACCCAATTAAGTTTAACTATATTACCCCCAACACAGTATAAATCTCTTACACCCAACACAGTATAACTCTTTTTGTTCAACACAGTCTTACAGTATATCTCTCTTACACCCAACACAGACTTACAATATTACTTTCTTACACCAAACACAGTTTAACTTTCTTCCTACCAACACAGTATAGTTATCTTAAACTCACCACAGTATAACTCGCTTACACCCAACACCGTATAACTCTTTTACACCCAACACAGTCTTACAGTATAGCTCTCCTACACCCAACACACTATAACTCTCTTACACCCAACACAGTATAACTCTCTTACACCCAATACAATATAACTCTCTTACACCCAACACAGTATAACTCTCTTACACCAAACAAAGAATAACTCTTAAACTCCCAGCACAGTATAACTCTTTTTTACTTAACAAAGAATAACTCTTTACACCCAACACAGCATAACTCTCTTACACCTAGCACAGTATAACTCTCATACACCAAATACAGAATAACTCTTTTACACCCAACACAGCATAACTCCCTTACACCAAACACAGTATAACTCTCGCACACCTAACACAGAATAACTCTTTTACACCCAATACAGTATAACTCTCTCACACCAAACAAGGAATTACTCTTTTACACCCAACACAGTATAACACTTTTACGCCCAACACAGTATTACTCTCTTACACCAAAAAAAGAATAACTCTCATACACCAAGCAAAATATAACTCTTTTACACCCAACACAGTATAACTCTCTTATACCTAACACAGAATAACTCTTTTACACCCAATACAATATAACTCTCTTACTCCCAACACAGTATAACTCTCTTACACCAAACAAAGAATAACTCTCTTACACACAGCACAGTATAACTCTTATATACCTAAAATAGAATAACTCTCTTAAACCAAACAGGGAATAACTCTCTTACACCCACCACAGTATAACACTCTTACACCAAACAAAGAATAACTCTTTTACTCCCAGCACAGAATAACTCTTTTATACATAACACAGAATAACTCTTTTCACCCAACACAGTACAACTCTCTTTGACCTAACACAGCATAACTCACATACACACATCGCAGTATAAATCTCATACACCTAACAGAGAATAACTCTTTTACACCCAATACAGTATAACTCTTTTACACACAACACAGTATAACTCTTTTACACCCAACACAGTATAACCCTCTTACACCAAACAAAGAATAACTCTTTTACACCCAACACAGTATAACTCTTTTACAAACAACACAGTATAACTCTCTTATACCCAACACAGTATAGCTCTCTTACACCCAACACAGTATAACTCTCTTACACCCAACACAGTATAATTCTTTTACACCCAACAGTCGTACAGTATAGCTCTCTTACACCCAACACAGTACAACTCTCTTATACCCAACACAGTATAACTCTCTTACACCCAACACAGTATAACTCTCTTACACCCAACACAGTATAACTCTTTTACAACCAACACAGTCTTACAGGATACCTCTCTTACACCCAACACAGTACAACTCTCTTACACACAACACAGTATATATCTTTTACACCCAACACATTCTTACAGTATAGCTCTCTTACACCAAAGCACAGTATAATTCTCTTACACCCAACACAGTATAACTCTCTTACACCCAACACAGTATAACTCTCTTACACCCAACACAGAATAACTCTCTTACACCCAACACAGAATAACTCTTTTACACCCAACACAGTCTTACAGTATAGCTCTCTTACACCCAACACAGTATAACTCTCTTACACCCAACACAGTATAACTCTCTTACACACAACACAGTATAACTCTTTTACACCCAACACAGTCTTACAGTATAGCTCTCTTACACCCAACACAGTATAACTCTCTTCCACCCAACACAGTATAACTCTCTTACACACAACACAGTATAACTCTTTTACACCCAACACAGTCTTACAGTATAGCTCTCTTACACCAAACAAAGAATAACTCTTTTTCGCCCAGCACAGTATAACTCTTTTATACTTAACACAGAATAACTCTTTACACCCAACACAGTATAACTCTCTTACACCTAGCACAGTATAACTCTCATACACCAAACAAGGAATAACTCTTTTACACCCAACACAGTATAACTCTTTTACACACAACACAGTATAACTCTTTTACACCCAACACAGTATAGCTCTCTTACACCCAACACAGTCTTACAGTATAACACTCTTATACCCAACGCAGTATAACACTCTTACTCCCAATAACAGTAATACAGTATAACTCTCATACAACCAACACAGTATAAATCCCTTGCACCTAACACAGTATAAATCTAATACAACCAACACAGAATAAATCTTTTACATCCAATACAGTATAACTCTCTTACACCAAACAAGGAATACCTCTTTTACACCCAACACAGTATAACTCTTTTACACACAACACAGTATAACTCTTTTACACCCATAACAGTATAGCTCTCTTACACCCAATAGAGTATATCTCTCTTACACTCAACAAAGTATAACTCTCTTACACCTAACACACTCTTTCAGTATAACGAACTTACACCCAACAAAGTATATCTTTCGTACACCCAACACATTCTTTCAGTATAACTCTCTTACACCCAACAAAGTATAAGTTTCGTACAACCCAACACAGTCTTACAGTATAGCTCTCTTACACCCAACTATGTTTAACTATATTACACCCAACAGAATAGCTCTCTTACACCTAACACAGTATAACTCTTTTACACCCAACACAGTATAAACTCTCTTACACCAAACACAGTCTTACAGTATAGCTCTCTTACACCCAACACAGTATAACTCTCTTACACCCAACACAGTATAACTCTTTTACACCCAACACAGTAAAGCTCTCTTACACCCAACACAGTATAACTCTCTTTCACCCAACACAGTATAGCTCTCTTATAAACAACACAGTATAACTCTCTTACACCCAACACAGTATAACTCTCTTACACCCAACACAGTATAACACTTTTACACACAACACAGTCTTACAGTATAGCTCTCTTACACCCAACACAGTATAACTCTCTTACACCCAACACAGTATAACTCTCTTACACCCAACACATTATAGCTCTATTACACCCAACACAGTATAACTCTCTTACACCCAACATAGTATAGCTCTCTTACACCCAACACAGTATAACTCTCTTACACCCAACACAGTCTTACAGTGTAACTTTCTTACACCCAACACAGAATAACGCTCTTATAACCAACACATTCTTACAATATAACTCTAATACACCCAACAAACTATAACTTTCTTACACCCAACGCAGAATAACTCTCTTACACCCAACACAGTATAACACTCTTACACCCAACAGAGTCTTACAGTATAACTCTCTTACACCCAAAACAGTCTTAAAGTATATCTCTCTTACACCCAACACAGACTTACAATATTACTTTCTTACACCCAACACAGTATAGCTCTATTACACCCAACACAGTATAACTCTCTTACACCCAACACAGTATAACTCTCTTACACCCAACACAATATAACTCTTTTACACACAACACACTAGAACTCTTTTACACCCAAGACAGTATAGCTCTCTTACACCCAATAGAGTATATCTCTCTTACACTCAACAAAGTATAATTCTCTTACAACTAACACACTCTTACAGTATAACTAACTTACACCCTACACAGTATACCTTTCGTACACCCAATACATTCTTACAGTATAGCTCTCTTACTCCCAACACAGTATAAATCTCTTACACCTAACACAGTATAACTCTCTTGCACCAGACCAAGCATAACACTCTTATACCTAACACAGTAGGGTGCGTCATAGGAGGGAAGATCAGCTAAAACTAATGGCCCATCACTTTTTTGGTAGATTTTAGTGTATATAAACAGAAAATAATTTCAGTTTCAATATATTGAAACGTTTTGCTAGGTAAATTTTAGCGTGAAATTTATCGAAAATCTAACGTACAGCTGCATTAGTGCATTACAATTAAATAGTGAACCTTGCTTTCTGACTTCATTCTTTAACAACCCAACTAACAATATTTTTTTCTGTTTCAGATTCTGATGCATTTATAAGTTGATAATATTTGCGATGGCTGCTTGTGTCAGGACGAGGAACCAAAAATCCAGCCATCTCAGTCACTATCTTGGGTCTGGGAGAGAGCTCCTGAAGTCGGAGTTGACTACATTGAGAGATGCTTTGAGATACAGTGTTTTAATCAGGCAGATCAGTGAAAAGAACCAAAGAACTTACACAAACAAAGACATTGCCAGTGATAAGACCAAAGCTGTCTTGGCACAGTACACTCTGGCTAACGCTCAGTTCAAGCCTCCAGTCATAACAAGTCAGAAGAAGATTAGTGAGAGACTGCTAGCCAGTTGGGAAAAGGCAAGAGATATCTCTCTTGGGAGAGGAAAACTTGCAGTTAAGGACAGCTTTGCCAAGCAACTGGACCAGTTATTTGACATAATTACTTGCAAGTGCCCAATTGTTCTCTGTCCTGAGTTTGGATACGATCGTGACTGTAAATCTGAGGCCCACATCTCCTGTATTTGCAAGCGTGAACTGAAGATTCCTGTGATCGAACTGGCATTTGTCAAAGCACAGGGAGAGAGAAGACTGGCAGTATAGGGGCTCTCATGATTTCTAGCCAAGATATTCCGGAGTCCAAGAGACAGGCGGCTGCCACAGAGAGACAGAAGAGGAGAAGAGTTGCCGAGGAAAAGAGACTTGAGAAGGCCCGGGGTGAGGTAAAAAAGGCCGATGATTGGAGTCAAGCTGATTCAGAGTTTAATGACTTCCCCATGGCTGATCCGAGTGCTGACCAGGAGAATGGTGACTTTGTCCCTAACCCAGAAAATAATGATCCCAAACCTTCCAGGCATAAGATTCGAAATAGGAAAGATATCCCGAGCATAGCTCTGGCCAGCATGCGACACCACACTGGTCTCAGAGAAACTGCAGAGATAGCAACAGCTGCCTGGATTGACGGTGGTTTGATAACACCTGATGATAGATCATAGCAAAGTAAGGAGAGCTCAGGAGAAACTTGTCAGTAACCTAGAAGAGGAGTTTGATAAGGGGATAAGAGAAAATGGAATCAATTGTTTGTTCTTTGATGGGAGGAACACTACTCCTGCTGCAGTGAACCAGGAGGGAAGTATTTGTGGCATTTCACTCCAGAGAAAGATGACATCAGGAAACCAGCTGAGATAGTGGCAGATAACATTGTAAACTGGCTCAGAAAGAGGAACGTAGACCAGACCCTGCAGGCCATTGGAGGGGACAGCACCAACACGAACACAGGGTGGCAAGGGGGGATCATACAGTGGATAGAGCGGAAGATTGGGAGGAAGCTGGTCTGGATTGTTTGTGACCTCCACACCAACGAGTTGCCACTCAGACATCTGATCCAGGAGCTGGATGGCAAGACTCTTTCAAACAACAGATGGTCTGGTCCTCTTCGCAAGGTCAAGTCATCGTTCTCCGAAGGTCCGAGGCATGTTCTCTTCCAGCTTGAGCTCCTGAGGAGTCAGCCAAGGAAGGTTGTTCAGATTGTGGAGCAGACTGTGAGGAGATCTTCCTGGTATGCTCATCCCGAGGCAGTTCTGCAGACAATGTTCTGCAGTAAGGATGAGGAGGAGAGAAGAGTGGCAGTCAAAAAGATCTTGGATATGAGACTTATGAGAGGATCTGGGCATGATGAATCAGTTGGTGACGATTCCTTCAGGGTCAGGAAGACTCCTGAAGTCAATCTAGGTGCCAAGACCCTCACTGATCTCATAGATCAGGATAACATCCAGGCTGGCAGTGAGCCCCCCCTCACCAATGTTCAAGTCAGAGCTTTCCTGGACAACCCCATGCATGTCCCTGCCTGGCCCTCGCACACCCAGAGTATAGAGCGTTGTGTACAGCAAGTGAGCGAGGCCAGCAGAGGAGGGAAGGCTACATCCGAGCTCAGGTGGTCAGCAGGGAGGTGATGAGTAGAAACAGAAGCAAGTAAGACATGTTCTCTATGGTGTGCAGCAACACCGGGTCGTAGTAGTAAAACCGGTTTTTGTATTTGATGATTTTGTTTTCTAAAGGAATATTAAATTTAATAAATGTGTCAAGATCATTCGTTTCACTATTCTGGATCATTTTCATCCTAATAAATTAACCCGATACATATATTTTACTTTAAATAAGCTATTTAGTGGTGTTGGTAAAAGGGTAGGAATACTGAATTTTCATAAGATTTCAAGTTAAAATTTACCTAGCAAAAAATGAAAACTTTTAAAATCTGAAGATATAACATGATTCTGCACATAGAACTACATCATTAATACCATGGGCCGATTTTTCAAACTCCAAAAAAAAAAAAATTCGCCTCCGTATGACATCCTACTAACACAGTATAACTCTTTTACACCTAACACAGTATAACTCTCTCATACCCAACACAGTATAATTCTCATTCACCCAACACAGATTAAATCTCTTACACACAAGACATTATAAGTCTCTTACACGCAACATAGTATAATTCTCTTACTCCCAACATAGAATAACTTTTTTATTCCTAACACAGTATAACTCTCTTACACCCAAAACAGTATAACTCTCTTACACCCAACACAGTTTAACTTTCTTATACCTAACAGAGTATAATTCTCTTACACCCAACACAGTGTTAACCCTTTTACACCCACCACAGTATAACTCTCTTATACCCAACACATTATAACTCTCATACACACAACATAGTACAACTTTCTTATACCAAACACAGATTAACTCTTTTACACCCTACACAGTATAACTCTCATACACCCAACACAGTATAAATCTCTTACACCCAACACATTAAAACTCTCTTACACCAAACAAAGAATAACTCTTTTACACACAGCACAGTATAACTGTTTTACACCCAACACATTATACCTCTCTTTCAGCCAACATAGTATATCTCTCTTATACCTAACACAGAATAACTCTTTTACACCCAACACAGCATAACTCTCTTACACGTAACACAGTATAACTCTCATACACCCAACACAGTATAACTCTCTTACACCCAACACATTATAACTCTCTTACACCAAACAAAGAATAACTCTCCTACACCCAGCACAGTATAACTCTTTTACACCCAACACAGTATAAATCTCTTGCACCTAACACAGTATACCTCTCTTACACCCAACACAGTATAACTCCCTTATACCTAACACAGAATAACTCTTTTACACCCAACACACTGTAACTCTCTTGCACCTCACACAGTATAACTGTCTTACACCCAATACAGTGTAACTCTTTTATACTCAATACAGTTTAACTCTTTTACACCAAACAAGGAATAACTCTTTTACACCCAACACAGTATAGCTCTCTTACACCCAACACAGTCTTACAGTATAACACTCTTATTCCCAACGCAGTATAACACTCTTACACCCAATAACAGTAATACAGTATAACTCTCATACAACCAACACAGTATTACTCTTTTACACCTAACACAGTATAGCTGTCTTACACCAAAACAGTCTTACAGTATAACTCTCTCACACCCAACATAGTATAACTCTCTTACACCCAATACAGCATAACTCTCTTCCACCCAACACAGTATAACTCTCTTACACCCATCACAGTATAACTCTCTTTCACCCAACATGGTATAATTCTCTTCCACCCAATAGAGTATAATTCTCTTACAACCAACATAGAATAACTTTTTTATTCCTAACACAGTATAACTCTCTTACACCCAAAACAGTATAACTCTCTTACACCCAACACAGTATAACTCTCTTACACCCAACACATTTTAACTTTCTAATACCTAACAGAGGATAATTCTCTTACACCCAACACAGATTAACTCTTTTTCACCCTACACAGTATAACTCTCATTCACCAAACACAGTATAAATCTCTTACACCCAACACATTATAACTCTCTTACACCAAACAAAGAATAACTCTCTTACACACAGCACAATATAACTCTTTTACACCCAATACAGTATAACTCTCTTGCACACTATCACAGTACAGTATAACTCTCTTACACCCAACACAGTATAACTCTCTTATACCTAACACAGAATAACTCTTTTACACCCAATACAGTATAGCTCTCTTACACCCAACACAGTATAAATCTCTTACACCCAACACAGTATAACTCTCTTACACCCAACACAGTATAACCCTCTTACACCCAACACAGTATAACTCTCTTACACCCAACATAGTATAACTCTTTTATACCTAACACAGAATAACTCTTTTATGCCCAGCACAGAATAACTCTTTTACACCCAATACAGAATAACTCTCTTACACCAAACAAGGAATAACTCTTTTACACCCAACACAGTATAACTCTTTTACACACAAAGCAGTATAACTCTTTTACACCCAACACAGTATAGCTCTCTTTCACCCAACGCAGTCTTACAGTATAAGACTCTTATACCAAACGCAGTATAACACTCTTACACCCAATAACAGTAATACAGTATAACTCTCATACAACCAACACAGTATAACTGTTTTACACCCAACACAGTCTTACAGCATAACTCTCTTACACCCAACATAGTATAACTCTCTTACACCCAATAGAGTATATCTCTCATACACTCAACAAAGTATAACTCTTTTACAATTAACACCCTATTACAGTATAACCAACTTACACCCAACACAGTATACCTTTCGTACAACCAACACAGTCTTACAGTATAGCTCTCTTACACCCAACTAAGTTTAACTATCTTACACCCAACACAGTATAACTCTTTTACACCCAACACAGTATAATCTCTCTTACACCAAACACAGTCCTACAGTATAGCTCTCTTACACCCAACACAGTATAACTCTCTTACACCTAACACAGTATAACTCTCTTTCACCCAACACAGTATAGCTCTCTTACACCCAACACAGTATAACTCTCTTACGCCCAACACAGTATAACTCTCTTACACCCAACACAGTATAACTCTCTTACACCCAACACAGTATAGTTATCATAAACTCAACACAATATAACTTTCTAACACCCTACACATTATAACTCTCTTACACCAGACACAGCATAACACTCTTATTCCTAACACAGTATAACTCTTTTACACCTAACACAGTATAACTCTCTCATACCCAACACAATATAATTCTCATTCACCCAACACAGATTAACTCTCTTACACACAAGACATTATAAGTCTCTTACACGCAACATAGTATAATTCTCTTACTCCCAACATAGAATTACTTTTTTATTCCTAACACAGTATAACTCTCTTACACCCAAAACAGGATGACTCTCTTACACCCAACACAGAATAACTCTCTTACACCCAACACAGTTTAACTTTCTTATACCTAACAGAGTATAATTCTCTTACACCCAACACAGTGTTAACTCTTTTACACCCAACACAGTATACCTCTCTTACACCCAACACATTATAACTCTCTTACACACAACATAGTATAACTTTCTCATACCTAACACAGATTAACTCTTTTACACCCTTCACAGTATAACTCTAATACACCCAACACAGTATAAATCTCTTACACCCAACACATTATAGCTCTCTTACACCAAACAAAGAATAACACTCTTACACACAGCACAGTATAACTCTTTTACACCCAACACATTATACCTCTCTTACAGCCAACATAGTATATCTCTCTTATACCTAACAGAGAATATCTCTTTTACACCCAACACAGTATAACTCTCTTACACGTAACACACTATAATTCTCATACGCCCAACACAGTATAACTCTCTTACACCCAACACATTATAACTCTCTTACACCAAACAAAGAATAACTCTCTTACACCCAGCACAGCACTACTCTTTTACACCCAACACAGAATAACTATTTTACACCCAACACACTATAACTCTCTTGCACCTAACACAGTATAACTGTCTTACACCCAATACAGTGTAACTCTTTTACACCCAATACAGTATAAGTCTTTTACACATAACACAGTAAAACTCTTTTATACCCAACACAGTATAACCCTCTTACACCTAACACAGAATAACTCTTTTCCACCCAATACAGTATAACTCTCTTACACCAAACAAGGAATATTTCTTTTACACCCAACACAGTATAACTCTCTTACACCCAACACATTATAATTCTCTTACACACAACATAGTATAACTTTCTTTTACCTAACACAGATTAACTCTTTTACACCCTTCACAGTATAACTCTAATACACCCAACACAGTATAAATCTCTTACACCCAACACATTATAACTCTCTAACACCAAACAAAGAATAACACTCTTACACACAGCACAGTATAACTCTTTTACACCCAACACATTATACCTCTCTTACAGCCAACATAGTATATCTCTCTTATACCTAACAGAGAATAACTCTTTTACACCCAACACAGTATAACTCTCTTACACGTAACACAGTGTAATTCTCATACACCCAACACAATATAACTCTCTTACACCCAACACATTATAACTCTCTTACACCAAACAAAGAATAACTCTCTTACACCCAGCACAGTTTAACTTTTTTACACCCAACACAGTATAACTCTCTTGCACATAACACAGTATAACTCTCTTACACCCAACACAGTATAACTCTCTTATACCTAACACAGAATAACTATTTTACACCCAACACACTATAACTCTCTTGCACCTAACACAGTATAACTGTCTTACACCCAATACAGTGCAACTCTTTTACACCCAATACAGTTTAACACTTTTACACCAAAGAAGGAATAACTCTTTTACACCCAACACAGTATAGCTCTCTTGCACCCAGCACAGTATAAGTCTCTTACACCAAACAAAGAGTAAGTCTTTTACTCCCAACACAGAATAACTCTTTTATTCTTAACACAGAATAACTCTTTACACCCAACACAGTACAACTCTCTTCCACCTCGCACAGTATAACTCTCATACACACATCGCAATATAACTCTCATACACCTAACACTGAATATCTCTTTTACACCCAACACATTATACCTCTCTTACAGCCAACATAGTATATCTCTCTTATACCTAACAGAGAATAACTCTTTTACACCCAACACAGTATAACTCTCTTACACGTAACACAGTATAATTCTCATACACCCAACACAGTATAACTCTCTTACACCCAACACATTATAACTCTCTTTCACCAAACAAAGAATAACTCTCTTACACCCAGCACAGTATAACTCTTTTACACCCAACACAGAATAACTATCTTACACCCAACACACTATAACTCTCTTGCACCTAACAGAGTATAACTGTCTTACACCCAATACAGTGAAACTCTTTTACACCCAATACAGTATAACTCTTTTACACATAACACAGTATAACTCTTTTATACCCAACACAGTATAACCCTCTTACACCTAACACAGAATAACTCTTTTCCACCCAATTCAGTATAACTCTCTTTTCACCAAACAAGGAATAATTCTTTTACACCCAACACAGTATAACTCTCTTACACCCAACACATTATAACTCTCTTACACACAACATAGTATAACTTTCTTATACCTAACACAGATTAACTCTTTTACACTCTTCGCAGTATAACTCTAATACACCCAACACAGTATAAATCTCTTACACCCAACATATTATAACTCTCTTACACCAAACAAAGAATAACACTCTTACACACAGCACAGTATAACTCTTTTACACCCAACACATTATACCTCTCTTACAGCCAACATAGTATATCTCTCTTATACCTAACAGAGAATAACTCTTTTACACCCAACACAGTATAACTCTCTTACACGTAACACAGTGTAATTCTCATACACCCAACACAATAGAACTCTCTTACACCCAACACATTATAACTCTCTTACACCAAACAAAGAATAACTCTCTTACACCCAGCACAGTATAACTCTTTTACACCCAATATAGTATAACTCTCTTGCACATAACACAGTATAACTCTCTTACACCCAACACAGTATAACTCTCTTTTACCTAACACAGAATAACTATTTTACACCCAACACACTATAACTCTCTTGCACCTAACACAGTATAACTGTCTTACACCCAATACAGTGTAACTCTTTTACACCCAATACAGTTTAACTCTTTTACACCAAACAAGGAATAACTCTTTTACACCCAACACAGTATAGCTCTCTTGCACCCAGCACAGTATAAGTCTCTTACACCAAACAAAGAGTAACTCTTTTACTCCCAACACAGAATAACTCTTTACACCCAACACAGTACAACTCTCTTACACCTCGCACAGTATAACTCTCATACACACATCGCAGTATAACTCTCATACACCTAACACTGAATAACTCTTTTACACCCAACACAGTATAAATCTTTTACACCCAACACAGTATAGCTCTTTTACACCCAACACAGTATATCCCTCTAACACCTAATACAGAATAACTCTTTTACACCCAATACAGTATAGCTATCTTGCACCAAACAAGGAATAACTCATTTACACCCAACACAGTTAAACTCTTTTACACACAACACAGTATACATCTTTTACACCCAACACAGTATAGCTCTTTTACACCCAACACAGTCTTACAGTATAAAATCTTATACCCAACGCAGTTTAACACTCTTACACCCAATAACAGTAATACAGTATAACTCTCATACAACCAACACAGTACAACTCTCTTACACCCAATACAGTATAACTCCCTTACATCTAACACTGTACAACTCTTATACAACAAAGACAGAATAACTCTTTTACACCAAATACAGTTTAACTCTTGTACACCAAACAAGGAATAACTCTTTTACACCCAACACAGTATAACTCTTTTACACACAACACAGTATAACTCTTTTACACCCAACACAGTATAGCTCTCTTACACCCAATAGAGGATATCTCTCTTACACTCAACAAAAGTATAACTCTCTTACACCTAACACACTCTAAGAGTATAATTATCTTACACCCAACACAGTATAACTTTCGTACACCCAACACAATCTTACAGTATAGCTCTCTTACACCCAACACAGTATAGCTTTCGTACACCCAACACAGTCTTACAGTATAGCTCTCTTACACCCAACTAAGTTTAACTATCTTACACCCAACACAGTATAACTCTTTTACACCCAACACAGTATAATCTCTCTTACACCAAACACAGTCCTACAGTATAGCTCAATTACACCCAACACAGTATAACTCTCTTACACCCAACACAGTATAACTCTCTTTCACCCAACACAGTATAGCTCTCTTTCACCCAACACAGTATAACTCTCTTACGCCCAACACAGTATAACTCTCTTACACCCAACACAGTATAACTCTCTTACACCCAACACAGTAGAGTTATCATAAACTCAACACAATATAACTTTCTTACACCCAACACATTATAACTCTCTTACACCAGACACAGCATAACACTCTTATTCCTAACACAGTATAACTCTTTTACACCTAACACAGTATAACTCTCTCATACCCAACACAATATAATTCTCATTCACCCAACACAGATTAACTCTCTTACACACAAGACATTATAAGTCTCTTACACGCACATAGTATAATTCTCTTACTCCCAACATAGAATTACTTTTATATTCCTAACACAGTATAACTCTCTTACACCCAAAACAGGATGACTCTCTTACACCCAACACAGAATAACTCTCTTAAACCCAACACAGTTTAACTTTCTTATACCTAACAGAGTATAATTCTCTTACACCCAACACAGTGTTAAATCTTTTACACCCAACACAGTATAACTCTTTTACACCCAACACATTATAACTCTCTTACACACAACATAGTATAACTTTCTTATACCTAACACAGATTAACTCTTTTACACCCTTCACAGTATAACTCTAATACACCCAACACAGTATAAATCTCTTACACCCAACACATTATAGCTCTCTTACACCAAACAAAGAATAACACTCTTACACACAGCACAGTATAACTCTTTTACACCCAACACATTATACCTCTCTTACAGCCAACATAGTATATCTCTCTTATACCTAACAGAGAATAACTCTTTTACACCCAACACAGTATAACTCTCTTACACGTAACACACTATAATTCTCATACGCCCAACACAGTATAACTCTCTTACACCCAACACATTATAACTCTCTTACACCAAACAAAGAATAACTCTCTTACACCCAGCACAGTATAACTCTTTTACTGCCAACACAGAATAACTATTTTACACCCAACACACTGTAACTCTCTTGCACCTAACACAGTATACCTTTCTTACACCCAATACAGTGTAACTCTTTTACACCCAATACAGTATAAGTCTTTTACACATAACACAGCATAACTCTTTTATACCCAACACAGTATAACCCTCTTACACCTAACACAGAATAACTCTTTTCCACCCAATACAGTATAACTCTCTTACACCAAACACATTATAACTCTCTTACACACAGCATAGTATAACTTTCTTATACCTAGCACAGATTAACTCTTTTACCCCCTTCACAGTATAACTCTAATACACCCAACACAGTATAAATCTCTTACACCCAACACATTATAGCTCTCTTACACCAAACAAAGAATAACACTCTTACACACAGCACAGTATAACTCTTTTACACCCAACACATTATACCTCTCTTACAGCCAACATAGTATATCTCTCTTATACCTAACAGAGAATATCTCTTTTACACCCAACACAGTATAACTCTCTTACACGTAACACACTATAATTCTCATACGCCCAACACAGTATAACTCTCTTACACCCAACACATTATAACTCTCTTACACCAAACAAAGAATAACTCTCTTACACCCAGCACAGCACTACTCTTTTACACCCAACACAGAATAACTATTTTACACCCAACACACTATAACTCTCTTGCACCTAACACAGTATAACTGTCTTACACCCAATACAGTGTAACTCTTTTACACCCAATACAGTATAAGTCTTTTACACATAACACAGTAAAACTCTTTTATACCCAACACAGTATAACCCTCTTACACCTAACACAGAATAACTCTTTTCCACCCAATACAGTATAACTCTCTTACACCAAACAAGGAATATTTCTTTTACACCCAACACAGTATAACTCTCTTACACCCAACACATTATAATTCTCTTACACACAACATAGTATAACTTTCTTTTACCTAACACAGATTAACTCTTTTACACCCTTCACAGTATAACTCTAATACACCCAACACAGTATAAATCTCTTACACCCAACACATTATAACTCTCTAACACCAAACAAAGAATAACACTCTTACACACAGCACAGTATAACTCTTTTACACCCAACACATTATACCTCTCTTACAGCCAACATAGTATATCTCTCTTATACCTAACAGAGAATAACTCTTTTACACCCAACACAGTATAACTCTCTTACACGTAACACAGTGTAATTCTCATACACCCAACACAATATAACTCTCTTACACCCAACACATTATAACTCTCTTACACCAAACAAAGAATAACTCTCTTACACCCAGCACAGTTTAACTTTTTTACACCCAACACAGTATAACTCTCTTGCACATAACACAGTATAACTCTCTTACACCCAACACAGTATAACTCTCTTATACCTAACACAGAATAACTATTTTACACCCAACACACTATAACTCTCTTGCACCTAACACAGTATAACTGTCTTACACCCAATACAGTGCAACTCTTTTACACCCAATACAGTTTAACACTTTTACACCAAAGAAGGAATAACTCTTTTACACCCAACACAGTATAGCTCTCTTGCACCCAGCACAGTATAAGTCACTTACACCAAACAAAGAGTAAGTCTTTTACTCCCAACACAGAATAACTCTTTTATTCTTAACACAGAATAACTCTTTACACCCAACACAGTACAACTCTCTTCCACCTCGCACAGTATAACTCTCATACACACATCGCAATATAACTCTCATACACCTAACACTGAATATCTCTTTTACACCCAACACATTATACCTCTCTTACAGCCAACATAGTATATCTCTCTTATACCTAACAGAGAATAACTCTTTTACACCCAACACAGTATAACTCTCTTACACGTAACACAGTATAATTCTCATACACCCAACACAGTATAACTCTCTTACACCCAACACATTATAACTCTCTTTCACCAAACAAAGAATAACTCTCTTACACCCAGCACAGTATAACTCTTTTACACCCAACACAGAATAACTATCTTACACCCAACACACTATAACTCTCTTGCACCTAACAGAGTATAACTGTCTTACACCCAATACAGTGAAACTCTTTTACACCCAATACAGTATAACTCTTTTACACATAACACAGTATAACTCTTTTATACCCAACACAGTATAACCCTCTTACACCTAACACAGAATAACTCTTTTCCACCCAATTCAGTATAACTCTCTTTTCACCAAACAAGGAATAATTCTTTTACACCCAACACAGTATAACTCTCTTACACCCAACACATTATAACTCTCTTACACACAACATAGTATAACTTTCTTATACCTAACACAGATTAACTCTTTTACACTCTTCGCAGTATAACTCTAATACACCCAACACAGTATAAATCTCTTACACCCAACATATTATAACTCTCTTACACCAAACAAAGAATAACACTCTTACACACAGCACAGTATAACTCTTTTACACCCAACACATTATACCTCTCTTACAGCCAACATAGTATATCTCTCTTATACCTAACAGAGAATAACTCTTTTACACCCAACACAGTATAACTCTCTTACACGTAACACAGTGTAATTCTCATACACCCAACACAATAGAACTCTCTTACACCCAACACATTATAACTCTCTTACACCAAACAAAGAATAACTCTCTTACACCCAGCACAGTATAACTCTTTTACACCCAATATAGTATAACTCTCTTGCACATAACACAGTATAACTCTCTTACACCCAACACAGTATAACTCTCTTTTACCTAACACAGAATAACTATTTTACACCCAACACACTATAACTCTCTTGCACCTAACACAGTATAACTGTCTTACACCCAATACAGTGTAACTCTTTTACACCCAATACAGTTTAACTCTTTTACACCAAACAAGGAATAACTCTTTTACACCCAACACAGTATAGCTCTCTTGCACCCAGCACAGTATAAGTCTCTTACACCAAACAAAGAGTAACTCTTTTACTCCCAACACAGAATAACTCTTTACACCCAACACAGTACAACTCTCTTACACCTCGCACAGTATAACTCTCATACACACATCGCAGTATAACTCTCATACACCTAACACTGAATAACTCTTTTACACCCAACACAGTATAAATCTTTTACACCCAACACAGTATAGCTCTTTTACACCCAACACAGTATATCCCTCTAACACCTAATACAGAATAACTCTTTTACACCCAATACAGTATAGCTATCTTGCACCAAACAAGGAATAACTCATTTACACCCAACACAGTTAAACTCTTTTACACACAACACAGTATACATCTTTTACACCCAACACAGTATAGCTCTTTTACACCCAACACAGTCTTACAGTATAAAAATCTTATACCCAACGCAGTTTAACACTCTTACACCCAATAACAGTAATACAGTATAACTCTCATACAACCAACACAGTACAACTCTCTTACACCCAATACAGTATAACTCCCTTACATCTAACACTGTACAACTCTTATACAACAAAGACAGAATAACTCTTTTACACCAAATACAGTTTAACTCTTGTACACCAAACAAGGAATAACTCTTTTACACCCAACACAGTATAACTCTTTTACACACAACACAGTATAACTCTTTTACACCCAACACAGTATAGCTCTCTTACACCCAATAGAGGATATCTCTCTTACACTCAACAAAAGTATAACTCTCTTACACCTAACACACTCTAAGAGTATAATTATCTTACACCCAACACAGTATAACTTTCGTACACCCAACACAATCTTACAGTATAGCTCTCTTACACCCAACACAGTATAGCTTTCGTACACCCAACACAGTCTTACAGTATAGCTCTCTTACACCCAACTAAGTTTAACTATCTTACACCCAACACAGTATAACTCTTTTACACCCAACACAGTATAATCTCTCTTACACCAAACACAGTCCTACAGTATAGCTCAATTACACCCAACACAGTATAACTCTCTTACACCCAACACAGTATAACTCTCTTTCACCCAACACAGTATAGCTCTCTTTCACCCAACACAGTATAACTCTCTTACGCCCAACACAGTATAACTCTCTTACACCCAACACAGTATAACTCTCTTACACCCAACACAGTAGAGTTATCATAAACTCAACACAATATAACTTTCTTACACCCAACACATTATAACTCTCTTACACCAGACACAGCATAACACTCTTATTCCTAACACAGTATAACTCTTTTACACCAAACACAGTATAACTCTCTCATACCCAACACAATATAATTCTCATTCACCCAACACAGATTAACTCTCTTACACACAAGACATTATAAGTCTCTTACACGCACATAGTATAATTCTCTTACTCCCAACATAGAATTACTTTTATATTCCTAACACAGTATAACTCTCTTACACCCAAAACAGGATGACTCTCTTACACCCAACACAGAATAACTCTCTTAAACCCAACACAGTTTAACTTTCTTATACCTAACAGAGTATAATTCTCTTACACCCAACACAGTGTTAAATCTTTTACACCCAACACAGTATAACTCTTTTACACCCAACACATTATAACTCTCTTACACACAACATAGTATAACTTTCTTATACCTAACACAGATTAACTCTTTTACACCCTTCACAGTATAACTCTAATACACCCAACACAGTATAAATCTCTTACACCCAACACATTATAGCTCTCTTACACCAAACAAAGAATAACACTCTTACACACAGCACAGTATAACTCTTTTACACCCAACACATTATACCTCTCTTACAGCCAACATAGTATATCTCTCTTATACCTAACAGAGAATAACTCTTTTACACCCAACACAGTATAACTCTCTTACACGTAACACACTATAATTCTCATACGCCCAACACAGTATAACTCTCTTACACCCAACACATTATAACTCTCTTACACCAAACAAAGAATAACTCTCTTACACCCAGCACAGTATAACTCTTTTACTGCCAACACAGAATAACTATTTTACACCCAACACACTGTAACTCTCTTGCACCTAACACAGTATACCTTTCTTACACCCAATACAGTGTAACTCTTTTACACCCAATACAGTATAAGTCTTTTACACATAACACAGCATAACTCTTTTATACCCAACACAGTATAACCCTCTTACACCTAACACAGAATAACTCTTTTCCACCCAATACAGTATAACTCTCTTACACCAAACACATTATAACTCTCTTACACACAGCATAGTATAACTTTCTTATACCTAGCACAGATTAACTCTTTTACCCCCTTCACAGTATAACTCTAATACACCCAACACAGTATAAATCTCTTACACCCAACACATTATAACTCTCTAACACCAAACAAAGAATAACACTCTTACACACAGCACAGTATAACTCTTTTACACCCAACACATTATACCTCTCTTGCAGCCAACATAGTATATCTCTCTTGTACCTAACAGAGAATAACTCTTTTACACCCAACACAGTATAACTCTCTTACACGTAACACAGTGTAATTCTCATACACCCAACACAATATAACTCTCTTACACCCAACACATTATAACTCTCTTACACCAAACAAAGAATAACTCTCTTACACCCAGCACAGTATAACTCTTTTACACCCAACACAGTATAACTCTCTTGCACATAACACAGTATAACTCTCTTACACCCAACACAGTATAACTCTCTTATACCTAACACAGAATAACTATTTTACACCCAACACACTATAACTCTCTTGCACCTAACACAGTATAACTGTCTTACACCCAATACAGTGTAACTCTTTTACACCCAATACAGTTTAACTCTTTTACACCAAACAAGGAATAACTCTTTTACACCCAACACAGTATAGCTCTCTTGCACCCAACACAGTATAAGTCTCTTACACCAAACAAAGAGTAAGTCTTTTACTCCCAACACAGAATAACTCTTTTATTCTTAACACAGAATAACTCTTTACACCCAACACAGTACAACTCTCTTCCACCTCGCACAGTATAACTCTCATACACACATCGCAATATAACTCTCATACACCTAACACTGAATAACTCTTTTACACCCAACACATTATACCTCTCTTACAGCCAACATAGTATATCTCTCTTATACCTAACAGAGAATAACTCTTTTACACCCAACACAGTATAACTCTCTTACACGTAACACAGTATAATTCTCATACACCCAACACAGTATAACTCTCTTACACCCAACACATTATAACTCTCTTTCACCAAACAAAGAATAACTCTCTTACACCCAGCACAGTATAACTCTTTTACACCCAACACAGAATAACTATTTTACACCCAACACACTATAACTCTCTTGCACCTAACAGAGTATAACTGTCTTACACCCAATACAGTGAAACTCTTTTACACCCAATACAGTATAACTCTTTTACACATAACACAGTATAACTCTTTTATACCCAACACAGTATAACCCTCTTACACCTAACACAGAATAACTCTTTTCCACCCAATTCAGTATAACTCTCTTACACCAAACAAGGAATAATTCTTTTACACCCAACACAGTATAACTCTCTTACACCCAACACATTATAACTCTCTTACACACAACATAGTATAACTTTCTTATACCTAACACAAATTAACTCTTTTACACCCTTCGCAGTATAACTCTAATACACCCAACACAGTATAGCTCTCTTACACCCAACACAGTATAACTCTCTTACGCCCAACACAGTATAACTCTCTTACACCCAACACAGTATAACTCTCTTACACCCAACACAGTATAGTTATCTTAAACTCAACACAATATAACCTTCTTACACCCAACACATTATAACTCTCTTACACCAGACACAGCATAACAGTCTTATACCTAACACAGTATAACTCTTTTACACCTAACACAGTATTACTCTCTCATACCCAACACAGTAAAATTCTCATTCACCCAACACAGATTAACTCTCTTACACACAAGATATTATAAGTCTCTTACACGCAACATAGTATAATTCTCTTACTCCCAACATAGAATTACTTTTTTATTCCTAACACAGTATAACTCTCTTACACCCAAAACAGTATAACTCTCTTACACCTAACACAGAATAACTCTTTTCCACCCAATACAGTATAACTCTCTTACACCAAACAAGGAATAATTCGTTTACACCCAATACAGTATAACTCTTTTACACATAACACAGTATAACTCTTTTATACCCAACACAGTATAACCCTCTTACACCTAACACAGAATAACTCTTTTCCACCCAATACAGTATAACTCTCTTACACCAAACGAGGAATAATTCGTTTACACCCAATACAGTATAACTCTTTTACACATAACACAGTATAACTCTTTTATACCCAACACAGTATAACCCTCATACACGTAACACAGAATAACTCTTTTCCACCCAATACAGTATAACTCTCTTACACCAAACAAGGAATAGTTCTTTTACACCCAACACAGTATAAGTCCCTTACACCCTACACATTATAACTCTCTTACACACAACATAGTATAACTTTTTTATACCTAACACAGATTAACTCGTTTACACCCTTCACAGTAAAACTCTAATACACCCAACACAGTATAAATCTCTTACACCCAACACATTATAACTCTCTTACACCAAACAAAGAATAACACTCTTACAAACAGCACAGTATAACTCTTTTACACCCAACACATTATACCTCTCTTACAGCCAACATAGTATATCTCTCTTAAACCTAACAGAGAATAACTCTTTTACACCCAACACAGTATAACTCTCTTACACGTAACTCAGTATAATTCTCATACACCCAACACAGTATAACTCTCTTACACCCAACACATTATAACTCTCTTACACCAAACAAAGAATAACTCTCTTACACCCAGCACAGTATAACTCTTTTACACCCAACACAGTATAACTCTCTTGCACATAACACAGTATAACTCTCTTACACCCAACACAGTATAACTCTCTTATACCTAACACAGAATAACTATTTTACATCCAACACACTATAACTCTCTTGCACCTAACACAGTATAACTGTCTTACACCCAATACAGTGTAACTCTTTTACACCCAATACAGTTTAACTCTTTTACACCAAACAAGGAATAACTCTTTTACACCCAACACAGTATAGCTCTCTTGCACCCAGTACAGTATAACTCTCTTACATCAAACAAAGAGTAACTCTTTTACTCCCAACACAGAATAACTCTATTATTCTTAACATAGAATAACTCTTTACACCCAACACAGTACAACTCTCTTACACCTCGCACAGTATAACTCTCATACACACATCGCAGTATAACCCTCATACACCTAACACAGAATAACTCTTTTACACCCAATACAGTATAAGTCTTTTACACATAACACAGTATAACTCTTTTATACTCAACACAGTATAACCCTCTTACACCTAACACAGAATAACTCTTTTCCACCCATTACAGTATAGCTCTCTTACACCAAACAAGGAATAATTCTTTTACACCCAACACAGTATAACTCTTTTACAAACAACACAGTATAAATCTTTTACACCCAACTTAGTATAGCTCTTTTATACCCAACACAGTCTTACAGTATAACAATCTTATACCCAACGCAGTATTACACTCTTACACCCAATAACAGTAATACAGTATAACTCTCATACAACCAATACAGTATAACTCCCTTTCACCTAACACTGTACAACTCTTATACAACTAAGACAGAATAACTCGTTTACACCAAATACAGTTTAACTCTTGTACACCAAACAAGGAATAACTCTTTTACACCCAACACAGTATAACTCTTTTACACACAACACAGTATAACTCTTTTACACCCAACACAGTATAGCTCTCTTACACCCAATAGAGGATATCTCTCTTACACTCACCAAAGTATAACTCTCTTACACCTAACACACTCTAATAGTATAACTATCTTACACCCAACACAGTATAACTTTCGTACACCCAACACAATCTTACAGTATAGCTCTCTTACACCCAACACAGTATAACTTTCGTACACCCAACACAGTCTTACAGTATAGCTCTCTTACACCCAACTAAGTTTAACTATCTTACACCCAACACAGTATAACCCTTCTACACCCAACACAGTATAATCTCTCTTACACCAAACACAGTCCTACAGTATAGCTCTCTTACACCCAACACAGTATTACTCTCTTACACCCAACACAGTATAACTCTCTTTCACCCAACACAGTATAGCTCTCTTACACCCAACATAGTATAACTCTCTTACGCCCAACACAGTATAACTCTCTTACACCCAACACAGTATAACTCTCTTACACCCAACACAGTATAGTTATCTTAAACTCAACACAATATAACTTTCTTACACCCAACACATTATAACTCTCTTACACCAGACACAGCATAACACTCTTATACCTAACACAGTATAACTCTTTTACACCTAACACAGTATAACTCTCTCATACCCAACATAGTATAATTCTCATTCACCCAACACAGATATTATAAGTCTCTTACACGCAACATAGTATAATTCTCTTACTCCCAACATAGAATTACTTTTTTATTCCTAGCACAGTATAAGTCTCTTACACCCAAAACAGTATAACTCTCTTACACCCAACACAGTATAACTCTCTTACACCCAACACAGTTTAACTTTCTTATACCTAACAGAGTATAATTCTCTTACACCCAACACAGTGTTAACTCTTTTACACCCAACACAGTATAACTCTCATACACCCAACACATTATAACTCTCTTACACACAACATAGTATAACTTTCTTATACCTAACACCGATTAACTCTTTTACACCCTTCACAGTATAACTCTAATACACCCAACACAGTATAAATCTCTTACACCCAACACATTATAACTCTCTTACACCAAACAAAGAATAAAACTCTTACACACAGCACAGTATAACTCTTTTACACCCAACACATTATACCTCTCTTACAGCCAACATAGTATATCTCTCTTATACCTAACAGAGAATAACTCTTTTACACCCAACACAGTATAACTCTCTTACACGTAACACAGTATAATTCTCATACACCCAACACAGTATAACTCTCTTACACCCAACACATTATAACTCTCTTACACCAAACAAAGAATAACTCTCTTACACCCAGCACAGTATAACTCTTTTACACCCAACACAGAATAACTATTTTACACCCAACACACTATAACTCTCTTGCACCTAACACAGTATAACGGTCTTACACCCAATACAGTGTAACTCTTTTACACCCGATACAGTTTAACTCTTTTACACCAAACAAGGAATAACTCTTTTACACCAAACACAGTATAGCTCTCTTGCACCCAGCACAGTATAACTCTCTTACACCAAACAAAGAGTAACTCCTTTACTCCCAACACAGAATAACTCTTTTATTCTTAACACAGAATACCTCTTTACACCCAACACAGTGCAACTCTCTTACACCTCGCACAGTATAACTCTCATACACACATCGCAGTATAACTCTCATACACCTAACACTGAATAACTCTTTTACACCCAATACAGTATATCTCTTTTACACATAACACAGTATAACTCTTTTATACCCAACACAGTATAATCCTCTTACACCTAACACAGAATAACTCTTTTCCACCCAATACAGTATAACTCTCTTACACCAAACAAGGAATAATTCGTTTACACCCAATACAGTATAACTCTTTTACACATAACACAGTATAACTCTTTTATACCCAACACAGTATAACCCTCTTACACCTAACACAGAATAACTCTTTTCCACCCAATACAGTATAACTCTCTTACACCAAACAAGGAATAATTCTTTTACACCCAACACAGTATAACTCTCTTACACCCAACACATTATAACTCTCTTACACACAACATAGTATAACTTTCTTATACCTAACACAGATTAACTCTTTTACACCCTTCACAGTATAACTCTAATACACCCAACACAGTATAAATCTCTTACACCCAACACATTATAACTCTCTAACACCAAACAAAGAATAACACTCTTACACACAGCACAGTATAACTCTTTTACACCCAACACATTATACCTCTCTTACAGCCAACATAGTACATCTCTCTTATACCTAACAGAGAATAACTCTTTTACACCCAACACAGTATAACTCTCTTACACGTAACACAGTGTAATTCTCATACACCCAACACAATATAACTCTCTTACACCCAACACATTATAACTCTCTTACACCAAACAAAGAATAACTCTCTTACACCCAGCACAGTATTTACTCTTTTACACCCAACACAGTATAACTCTCTTGCACATAACACAGTATAACTCTCTTACACCCAACACAGTATAACTCTCTTATACCTAACACAGAATAACTATTTTACACCCAACACACTATAACTCTCTTGCACCTAACACAGTATATCTGTCTTACACCCAATACAGTGTAACTCTTTTATACCCGATACAGTTTAACTCTTTTACACCAAACAAGGAATAACTCTTTTACACCCAACACAGTATAGCTCTCTTGCACCCAGCACAGTATAAGTCTCTTACCCCAAACAAAGAGTAAGTCTTTTACTCCCAACACAGAATAACTCTTTTATTCTTAACACAGAATAACTCTTTACAACCCAACACAGTACAACTCTCTTCCACCTCGCACAGTATAACTCTCATACACACATCGCAATATAACTCTCATTCACCTAACACTGAATAACTCTTTTACACCCAACACATTATACCTCTCTTACAGCCAACATAGTATATCTCTCTTTTACCTAACAGAGAATAACTCTTTTACACCCAACACAGTATAACTCTCTTACACGAAACACAGTATAATTCTCATACACCCAACACAGTATAACTCTCTTACACCCAACACATTATAACTCTCTTTCACCAAACAAAGAATAACTCTCTTACACCCAGCACAGTATAACTCTTTTACACCCAACACAGAATAACTATTTTACACCCAACACACTATAACTCTCTTGCACCTAACACAGTATAACTGTCTTACACCCAATACAGTGTAGCTCTTTTACACCCAATGCAGTATAACTCTTTTACAAATAACACAGTATAACTCTTTTATACCCAACACAGTATAACCCTCTTACACCTAACACAGAATAACTCTTTTCCACCCAATTCAGTATAACTCTCTTACACCAAACAAGGAATAATTCTTTTACACCCAACACAGTATAACTCTCTTACACCCAACACAGCTTAACTTTCTTATATCTAACAGAGTATAATTCTCTTACACCCAACACAGTGTTAATTCTTTTACACCCAACACAGTATAACTCTCTTACAACCAACACATTATAACTCTCTTTCACCAAACTAAGAATAACTCTCTTACACCCAGCACAGTATAACTCTTTTACACCCAACACAGTATAACTCTCTTGCACATAACACAGTATAACTCTCTTACACCCAACACAGTATAACTCTCTTATACCTAACACAGAATAACTATTTTACACCCAACACACTATAACTCTCTTGCACCTAACACAGTATAACTGTCTTACACCCAATACAGTGTAACTCTTTTACACCCAATACAGTTTAACTCTTTTACACCAAACAAGGAATAACTCTTTTACACCCAACACAGTATAGCTCTCTTGCACCCAGCACAGTATAACTCTCTTACATCAAACAAAGAGTAACTCTTTTACTCCCAACACAGAATAACTCTTTTATTCTTAACACAGAATAACTCTTTACACCCAACACAGTACAACTCTCTTACACCTCGCACAGTATAACTCTCATACACACATCGCAGTATAACCCTCATACACCTAACACTGAATAACTCTTTTACACCCAATACAGTATAATTCTTTTACACATAACACAGTATAACTCTTTTCTACCCAACACAGTATAACCCTCTTACACCTAACACAGAATAACTCTTTTCCACCCATTACAGTATAACTCTCTTACACCAAACAAGGAATAATTCTTTTACACCCAACACAGTATAACTCTTTTACAAACAACACAGTATAAATCTTTTACACCCAACACAGTATAGCTCTTTTACACCCAACACAGTCTTACAGTATAACAATCTTATACCCAACGCAGTATAACACTCTTACACCCAATAACAGTAATACAGTACAACTCTCATACAACCAAGACAGTGCAACTCTCTTACATCCAATACAGTATAACTCCCTTACACCTAACACTGTACAACTCTTATACAACAAAGACAGAATAACTCTTTTACACCAAATACAGTTTAACTCTTATACACCAAACAAGGAATAACTCTTTTACACCCAACACAGTATAACTCTTTTACACACAACACAGTATAACTCTTTTACACCCAACACAGTATAACTCTCTTACACCCAATAGAGGATATCTCTCTTACACTCACCAAAGTATAACTCTCTTACACCTAACACACTCTAATAGTATAACTATCTTACACCCAACACAGTACAACTTTCGTACACCCAACACAATCTTACAGTATAGCTCTCTTACACCCAACACAGTATAACTCTTTTACACCCAACACAGTATAATCTCTCTTACACCAAACACAGTCCTACAGTATAGCTCTCTTACACCCAACACAGTATAACTCTCTTAATCCCAACACAGTATAACTCTCTTTCACCCAACACAGTATAGCTCTCTTACACCCAACACAGTATAACTCTCTTACGCCCAACACAGAATAACTCTCTTACACCCAACACAGTATAACTCTCTTACACCCAACACAGTATAGTTATCTTAAACTCAACACAATTTAACTTTCTTACACCCAACACATTATAACTCTCTTACACCAGACACAGCATAACATTCTTATACCTAACACAGTATAACTCTCTCATACCCAACACACTATAATTCTCATTCACCCAACACAGATTAACTCTCTTACACACAAGATGTTATAAGTCTCTTACACGCAACATAGTATAATTCTCTTACTCCCAACATAGAATTACTTTTTTATTCCTAACACAGTACAAGTCTCTTTCACCCAAAACAGTATAACTCTCTTACACCCAACACAGTATAACTCTCTTACACCCAACACAGTTTAACTTTCTTATACCTAACAGAGTATAATTCTCTTACACCCAACACAGTGTTAACTCTTTTACACCCAACACAGTATAACTCTCTTACACCCAACACATTATAACTCTCTTACACACAACATAGTATAACTTTCTTATACCTAAAACAGATTAACTCTTTTACACCCTTCACAGTATAACTCTAATACACCCAACACAGTATAAATCTCTTACACCCAACACATTATAACTCTCTTACACCAAACAAAGAATAACACTCTTACACACAGCACAGCATAACTCTTTTACACCCAACACATTATACCTCTCTTACAGCCAACATAGTATATCTCTCTTATACCTAACAGAGAATAACTCTTTTACACCCAACACAGTATAACTCTTTTTCACACAAACCAGTATAACTCTTTTACACCCAACACAGTATAGCTCTCTTACACCCAACGCAATCTTACAGTATAAGACTCTTATACCCAACGCAGTATAACACTCTTACACCCAAAAACAGTAATACAGTATAACTCTCATACAACCAACACAGTATAACTCTTTTACACCCAACACAGTCTTACAGTATAACTCTCTTACACCCAACTTAGTATAACTCTCTTACACCCAATAGAGGATATCTCTCTTACACTCAACAAAGTATAACTCTCTCACACCTATCACACTCCAATATTATAACTATCTTACACCCAACACAGTATAACTTTCGTACACACAACACAATCTTACAGTATAGCTCTCTTACACCCAACACATTATAACTCTCTTACACACAACATAGTATAACTTTCTTATACCTAACACAGATTAACTATTTTACACCCTTCACAGTATAACTGTAATACACCCAACACAGTATAAATCTCTTTCACCCAACACATTATAACTCTCTTACACCAAACAAAGAATAACACTCTTACACATAGCACAGTATAACTCTTTTACACCCAACACATTATACCTCTCTTACAGCCAACATAGTATATCTCTCTTATACCTAACAGAGAATAACTATTTTACACCCAACACAGTATAACTCTCTTACACGTAACACAGTATAATTCTCATACACCCAACACAGTATAACTCTCTTACACCCAACACATTATAACTCTCTTACACCAAACAAAGAATAACTCTCTTACACCCAGCACAGTATAACTCTTTTACACCAAACACAGTATAACTCTCTTGCACATAACACAGTATAACTCTCTTACACCCAACACAGTATAACTCTCTTATACCTAACACAGAATAACAATTTTACACAAAACACACTATAACTCTCTTGCACCTAACACAGTATAACTGTCTTACACCCAATACAGTGTAACTCTTTTACACCCAATACAGTTTAACTCTTTTACACCAAACAAGGAATAACTCTTTTACACCCAACACAGTATAGCTCTCTTGCACCCAGCACAGTATAACTCTCTTACACCAAACAAAGAATAACTCTTTTATTCTTAACACAGAATAACTCTTTACACCCAACACAGTACAACTCTCTTACACCTCGCACAGTATAACTCTCATACACACATCGCAGTATAACTCTCATACACCTAACACTGAATAACTCTTTTACACCCAATACAGTATAACTCTTTTACACCAAACAAGGAATAATTCGTTTACACCCAACACAGTATAACTCTTTTACAAACAACACAGTATAAATCTTTTACACCCAACACAGTATAGCTCTTTTACACCCAACACAGTATATCCCTCTAACACCTAATACAGAATAACTCTTTTACACCCAATACAGTATAGCTTTCTTACACCAAACAAGGAATAACTCTTTTACACCCAACACAGTGAAACTCTTTTACACACAACACAGTATAAATCTTTTACACCCAACACAGTATAGCTCTTTTACACCCAACACAGTATAACAATCTTATACCCAACGCAGTATAACACTCTTACACCCAATAACAGTAATACAGTATAACTCTCATACAACCAACACAGTACAACTCTCCTACACCCAATACAGTATAACTACCTTACACCTAACACTGTACAACTCTTATACAACTAAGACAGAATAACTCTTTTACACCAAATACAGTTTAACTCTTGTACACCAAACAAGGAATAACTCTTTTACAGCCAACACAGTATAACTCTTTTACACACAACACAGTATAACTCTTTTACACCCAACACAGTATAGCTCTCTTACACCCAATAGAGGATATCTCTCTTACACTCAACAAAGTATAACTCTCTTACACCTAACACACTCTAATAGTATAACTATCTTACACCCAACACAGTATAACTTTCGTACACCCAACACAATCTTACAGTATAGCTCTCTTACACCCAACACAGTATAACTTTCGTACACCCAACATAGTCTTACAGTATAGCTCTCTTACACCCATCTAAGTTTAACTATCTTACACCCAACACAGTATATCTCTTTTACACCCAACACAGTATAATCTCTCTTACACCAAACAGAGTCCTACAGTATAGCTCTCTTACACCCAACACAGTATAACTATCTTACACCCAACACAGTATAACTCTCTTTCACCCAACACAGTATAACTCTCTTTCACCCAACACAGTATAGCTCTCTTACACCCAACACAGTATAACTCTCTTACGCCCAACACAGTATAACTCTCTTACACCCAACACAGTATAACTCTCTTACACCCAAAACAGTATAGTTATCTTAAACTCAACACAATATAACTTTCTTACACCCAACACATTATAACTCTCTTACACCAGACACAGCATAACACTCTTATACCTAACACAGTATAACTCTTTTACACCTAACACAGTATAACTCTCTCATACCCAACACAGTATAATTCTTATTCACCCAACACAGATTAACTCTCTTACACACAAGATATTATAAGTATCTTACACGCAACATAGTATAATTCTCTTACTCCCAACATAGAATTACTTTTTTATTCCTAACACAGTATAACTCTCTTACACCCAAAACAGTATATCTCTCTTACACCCAACACAGTATAACTCTCTTACACCCAACACAGTTTAACTTTCTTATACCTAACAGAGTATAATTCTCTTACACCCAACACAGTGTTAACTCTTTTACACCCAACACAGTATAACTCTCTTACACCCAACACATTATAACTCTCTTACACACAACATAGTATAACTTTCTTGTACCTAACACAGATTAACTCTTTTACACCCTCCACAGTATAACTCTAATACACCCAACGCAGTATAAATCTCTTACACCCAACACAGTATAAATCTGTTACACCCAACGCATTATAACTCTCTTACACCAAACAAAGAATAACACTCTTACACACAGCGCAGTATAACTCTTTTACACCCAACACATTATACCTCTCTTACAGCCAACATAGTATATCTCTCTTATACCTAACAGAGAATAACTCTTTTACACCCAACACAGTATAACTCTTTTACCCACAAAGCAGTATAACTCTTTTTCACGCAACACAGTATAGCTCTCTTACACCCAACGCAGTCTTGCAGTATAAGACTCTTATACCCAACGCAGTATAACACTCTTGCACCCAATAACAGTAATACAGCATAACTCTCATACAACCAACACATTATAACTCTTTTACACCCAACACAGTCTTACCGTATAACTCTCTTACACCCAACAAAGTATAACTCTCTTACACCTAACACACTCTAATAGTATAACTATCTTACACCCATCACAGAATAACTTTCGTACACCCAACACAATCTTACAGTATAGCTCTCTTACACCCAACACAGTATAACTTTCGTACACCCAACACAGTCTTACAGTATAGCTCTCTTACACCCAACTAAGTTTAACTATCTTACACCCAACACAGTATAACTCTTTTACACCCAACACAGTATAATCTCTCTTACACCAAACACAGTCCTACAGTATAGCTCTCTTACACCCAACACAGTATAACTTTCGTACACCCAACACAGTCTTACATTATAGCTCTCTTACACCCAACTAAGTTTAACTATCTTACACCCAACACAGTATAACTCTTTTACACCCAACAGAGTATAATCTCTCTTACACCAAACACAGTCCTACAGTATAGCTCTCTTACACCGAACACAGTATTACTCTCTTACACCCAACACAGTATAACTCTCTTTCACCCAACACAGTATAGCTCTCTTACACCCAACACAGTATAACTCTCTTACGCCCAACACAGTATAACTCTCTTACACCCAACACAGTATAACTCTCTTACACCCAACACAGTATAGTTATCTTAAACTCAACACAGTATAATTCTCATTCACCCAACACAGATTAACTCTCTTACACACAAGACATTATAAGTCTCTTACACGCAACATAGTATAATTCTCTTACTCAAAACATAGAATTACTTTTTTATTCCTAACACAGTATAACTCTCTTACACCCAAAACAGTATAACTCTCTTACACCCAACACAGTATAACTCTCTTACACCCAACACAGTTTAACTTTCATATACCTAACAGAGTATAATTCTCTTACACCCAACACAGTGTTAACTCTTTTACACCCAACACAGTATAACTCTCTTACACCCAACACATTATAACTCTCTTACACACAACATAGTATAACTTTCTTATACCTAACACTGATTAACTCTTTTACACCCTTCACAGTATATCTCTAATACACCCAACACAGTATAAATCTCTTACACCCAACACATTATAACTCTCTTACACCAAACAAAGAATAACACTCTTACACACAGCACAGTATAACTCTTTTACACCCAACACATTATACCTCTCTTACAGCCAACATAGTATATCTCTCTTATACCTAACAGAGAATAACTCTTTTACACCCAACACAGTATAACTCTCTTACACGTAACACAGTATAATTCTCATACACCCAACACAGTATAACTCTCTTACACCCAACACATTATAACTCTCTTACACCAAACAAAGAATAACTCTCTTACACCCAGCACAGTATAACTCTTTTATACCCAACACAGTATAACTCTCATGCACATAACACAGTATAACTCTCTTACACCCAACACAGTATAACTCTCTTATACCTAACACAGAATAACTATTTTACACCCAACACACTATAACTCTCTTGCACCTAACACAGTATAACTGTCTTACACCCAATACAGTGTAACTCTTTTACACCCAATACAGTTTAACTCTTTTACACCAAACAAGGAATAACTCTCTTACACCCAACACAGTATAGCTCTCTTGCACCCAGCACAGTATAACTCTCTTACACAAAACAAAGAGTAACTCTTTTACTCCCAACACAGAATAACTCTTTTATTCTTAACACAGAATAACTCTTTACACCCAACACAGTACAACGTTCTTACACCTCTCACAGTATAACTCTCATACACACATCGCAGTATAACTCTCATACACCTAACACTGAATAACTCTTTTACACTCAATACAGTATAACTCTTTTACACATAACACAGTATAACTCTTTTATACCCAACACAGTATAACCCTCTTACACCTAACACAGAATAACTCTTTTCCACCCAATACAGTATAACTCTCTTACACCAAACAAGGAATAATTCTTTTACACCCAACACAGTATAACTCTTTTACAAACAACACAGTATAAATCTTTTACACCCAACATAGTATAGCTCTTTTGCACCCAACACAGTATATCCCTCTAACACCTAATACAGAATAACTCTTTTACACCCAATACAGTATAGCTCTCTTACACCAAACAAGGAATAACTCTTTTACACCCAACACAGTAAATCTCTATTACACACAACACAGTATAAATCTTTTACACCCAACACAGTATAGCTCTTTTACACCCAACACAGTCTTACAGTATAACAATCTTATACCCAACGCAGTATAACACTCTTACAACCCAATAACAGTAATACAGTATAACTCTCATACAACCAACACAGTACAACTCTCTTACACCCAATACAGTATAACTCCCTTACACCTAACACTGTACAACTCTTATACAACTAAGACAGAATAACTCTTTTACACCAAATACAGTTTAACTCTTGTACACCAAACAAGGAATAACTCTTTTACACCCAACACAGTATAACTCTTTTACACACAACACAGTATAACTCTTTTACACCCAACACAGTATAGCTCTCTTACACCCAATAGAGGATATCTCTCTTACACTCAACAAAGTATAACTCTCTTACACCTAACACACTCTAATAGTATAACTCTCTTACACCCAACACAGTATAACTTTCGTACACCCAACACAATCTTACAGTATAGCTCTCTTACACCCAACACAGTATAACTTTCGTACACCCAACACAGTCTTAGAGTATAGCTCTCTTACACCCAACTAAGTTTAACTATCTTACACCCAACACAGTATAACTCTTTTACACCCAACACAGTATAATCTCTCTTACACCAAACACAGTCCTACAGTATAGCTCTCTTACACCCAACACAGTATAACTCTCTTACACCCAACACAGTATAACTCTTTTACACCCAACACAGTATAACTCTCTTACACCCAACACAGTATAACTCTCTTTCACCCAACACAGTATAGCTCTCTTACACCCAACACAGTATAACTCTCTTACGCCCAACACAGTATAACTCTCTTACACCCAACACAGTATAACTCTTTTACACCCAACACAGTCTTACAGTATAGCTCTCTTACACCCAACACAGTATAACTCTCTTACACCCAACACAGTATAACTCTCTTACACCCAACACAGTATAACTCTCTTACACCCAACACGGTATAACTCTCTTACACCCAACACAGTATAACTCTCTTACACCCAACACAATATAGCTCTCTTACACCCAACACAGAATAACTCTTTTATACTTAACACAGTATAACTCTCTTACACCCAACACAGTATACGCTCTTACACCCAACACATTATAACTCTCTTACACCCAACACAGTATAACTCTTTTACACCCAACACAGTATAACTCTCTTATACCTAACACAGAATAACTCTTTTACACCCAATACAATATAACTCTCTTACACCAAGCAAGGAATAACTCTCTTACACCCAGCACAGTATAACTCTTTTACACCCAACACAGTATAACTCTCTTGCACCCAGCACAGTATAACTCTCTTACACCAAACAAAGAATAACTCTTTTACTCCCAGCACAGAATAACTCTTTTATACTTAACACAGAATAACTCTTTACACCCAACACAGTGCAACTCTCTTACACCCAACACAGTATAACTCTTTTACTCCCAACACAGTATAACTCTCGTACATCGAACACAGTATAGCTCTTTTACACCCAACACAGTATAACTCTCGCACACCCAACACAGTCTTACAGTATAACTCACTTACACCTAACACAGTCTTACAGTATAGCTCTCTTACACCCAACACATAATGACTCTCTTACAATGTTCAAATGGGTGATCTTATATAACCTAATGAACTGACCCTAGTATGATACTTAATTAACTGTCCCTATGATGTCATTTACATAACTGACCCCATTATGTTGCTTCAGTAACTGACCCTTTGATGATACCTAAATAACTGACCCTATGATCTTTTAATAAATGACCCCATGATGATACGTAAAAAAATGACTCCATGACGATACTGTCCTTAAATAACTGACCCAATAATGTCATTTAAATAACTGACCCTATGATGATACTTAAATAATTCACTTGAGTTACCTGTCGAATACCAAATTGCAGTTTACAAATTATTCCATACCGATAGGCAGATTAGGAAAGGAGGCGGAGTAGCAATCTACGTCAGGGATAATCTGAAGTGTGAAATAAATCTATATATATAAAAACCAAAGAAGTATGTGTGTTTGTTTGTCCGCACTTGAATCTCGGAACCTACTTTACCGATCTGTAGTGATGATGGATGGTGTTATATGTAGTGATGATGATGGATGGTCTTATATGTAGTGATGATGGATGATGTTATATGTAGTGATGATGAATGTTGTTATATGTAGTGATGATGGGTGGTGTTATATGTAGTAATGATGGATGGTGTTATATGTAGTGATGATGGATGGTGTTATATGTAGTGATGATGGATGATCTTATTTGTGGTGATGATGGATGATGTTATATGTAGTGATGATGGATGATGTTATATGTAGTGATGATGGATGATGTTATATGTAGTGATGATGGATGTTGTTATAGGTAGTGATGATGGATGGTGTTATATGTAGTGATAATGAATGATGTTATATGTAGTGATGATGGATGGTGTTATATGTAGTGATGGTGGATGGTGGTATATGTAGTGATGACGGATGATGTTATATGTATTGATGACGGATGGTGGTATATGTAGTGATGATGGATGATGTTATATGTATTGATGATGGATGTTGTTGTATGTAGTGATGATGGATGGTGTTATATGTAGTGATGATGGATGATGTTATATGTAGTGATGATGGGTGGTGTTATATTTAGTGATGATTAGACAATAAAATAATAACAGTTTAGTGCTAAAAAAATATACTTTGCTGTACCGTTATAGTGGAACTTACATACACCGTTAATGAACTATTGATGGAATAAGAAGTTTTGGGGACTGAACAGTGAGACAATGTGGAGCCTCCCGGAGGGTGGCGTCCTATCGTGGCCTAGCGAATGAGCCGCCCGGACCAAATTTGGCATGGATAGCAAGTGTCATGTGGGGATCTCAAAAAAACAAAAAAACCAACACGATCCGACACACACACAACCCGACCCGACCCGTTAAACCACACAGAGGTTGAAAAGGATGTGGAAATGTTGTAAAGTCCTCAACTGAGCTCACTAACATGGTTTACCCAAAACATTATCCACCACTACAAGGATCACAAGTGGCTGCATGAACGTGCAATTCTGGCACCAAAGAATGAAACAGTGGCTGAAATCAACATGACTCTACTCAGACAGCTTCCAGGCAGTGAGACCTCATTCAAATCTGTTGATACAGTAATCGACCAGGACCAAGCAGTCAAGTACCATGCAGAATACCTTAATTCTTTGAAGCCCGCTGGATTGCCTCCTCACCACCTCACTCTCAAGATTGGAACTCCTATAATGCTCCTAAGAAATCTTGAACCTACCGAAAGAGCCGCCTGGAGGGCGGCGATTCCGCAAGTGAGGTAATAAAAACAGAACGGAATGCAGAAACAATTTGGATAGAACTAATCGATGGTAGGGAAAAATTAATCACAGGCGTAATATAATAGACCTCCTAATCTTGATAGAGTTAATGAGCGACTTATTTGGGATGAAATGCACAGGGATTCCATTAATAGCAAAGTCTGTATAGGAGGCAACTTTAACTTTAGCCAATTAGATTGGATTGACCTTACGGGTAACTCAGAATCAGAGGATTTCTTGAAACAATCAACGACTGTTTCCTAAACCAACATATAACCGAACCCACCCGGGGTAATAATATACTCGATTTAGTTCTGTCAAACAGAGAAAACCTCATTAGAAATGTCGAGGTAGGGAACGAACTTGCTAAAAGCGATCATAAAGAAATTAGATTCCAGTTAGAATTTCAGGGCAGCCACAAGAAAAATTCCACTAAAGTCCCAGATTTCAGAACGGCAAACTTTGATAGTTTGAAGAGGCAGCTGAGAGAAGTGGTATTACGCTTGGGGTAAACTACATGACCTCACATGAGGTGACCTCTCACAATGTACCCACTGAGGGCGACCTCACCTTACCGGGAGACCTGATAACAAGATCTGAGGTTGCCGAGTTCCACAACAATTGAAATAATGAGTTACTTAATGCACAAAGGAAGAACATACCATACAGAAAACTCTGATCAAACAACATTGACCATAAATGGATAAATAATTATTTAAAGAATATTATTGGACAAAGGAGGCTATAGGTAAGAGAATAAATCGTGGTGAAGTTTACCTCCGAGATAATTATAAGGTATTGGCCGGTAGGGGTAAGGCCGAGATAAGAAAAGCAATGAGGAATAAGGAACTGAAGATGGCAAAGGAGAAGAAGGCAAACCCCAAGGGATTCTATCAAATGTATCAAACTAAAACACAAGAAAAGATTGGATCAATACAGTCAGATACCGGCGAGCTAACTGATAACGACGGAAAAATGAGCAATAATCTGAATAAATATTTTTCAACAGTTTTCACCACCGAAAATTTAAATATGATACCCGTAGCACCAACTCTATACAGAGATAGCGAAGAAAATAAATTAAGCGAGATAGTAGTGACTAGTAATGATGTTAGTAAGTGTATGTATATTATGTATGCTGGATTATATGTCATGTATGTATATTATGTTTGTGCTCCATTTATGTATTATTTATTCAGCCTAGCTAGCAGCGTGTGGCAATGTTATTACCATATCCCACATGCTTAATTAATGTGCCTGGCGACGTATGGAAGCTGCTAATGTATCACTTGCCATACGTCGCCTATAGCAGTTGACAAGGAGCCTAGCCAGGGAGACCGCTGCTCTCCTCTGTGTACATACTCTTATCCAGTAAACCGAACCTACAAAACTATACAGGTGTTTGTGTTCTCTCCTGTATATAGAACTTATTATTCAGAACCTAACATGGCGCAGTGATCCGATCTTACTGGATAATTACGAGTGATAGCGCAAACTTTGTGGAAAGCCGGCTATGGCCTCTATGGACTCTCGCTTGGGTCAACTCCCGCGCCATCTCTCCTCGAAGAATTTCAGCAACTTTGAGCAGTGTCAGTGACAGTGATTTTCTGTGAAGTGTTTAGTGCATTGTGTGTTCGTGCCATTCATGTGTGACCTTGTTCTAAAGGATTCCCAAGGTATACGGCACGTTCTGGGCATTTGTAAGGAGTAGAGTTCAGTGCACCCGTCTCTGACCGCGTTCTGAGGGTAACTAGACCGACTGGGAGTCGCCGCGCCTCTCCCTCCACCCCCCTCACAGCGCCGCCTCCACCCCCCCCTCACAGCTGGGGCGAGACGCTTTGCCGGCCCGGGACACACACTCACACACATACACGTACTAACACTCGCTGACCGCGCGGCTTCCTTATATATATTTTATATATATAACCTACTTATCTGTGTATTTAATTAATTTTTTGTCTGAAATCTTGTTGATACGACGGGCTGACCGGTCAACACTGATTTAAGACATAGTACACAGAGGAAGTAGTTATGTCTCACGCCTTACGTAGCCGTGGACCCAGCGTCTGGATGAGCCAGGCGGGTGATAGCCCCGCAGAGATGGATGACCAGGCCGGCCACGACGCTCCAGCCCCCACATCGCGCAGTCCCTCACCTCAATATTCAGCGTTGTCTCCAGAGATAATTGCTTTACTGAAGTTTATGAGAGATGAGAAACGCGAGGATGAAGCCCACAGACGTTTGGCGGATGAGCACAGAAGGCAAGCAGAGGCAGAACGAGACAACCAACGGAGATTGGAAGACAGTGAACGGTTTGAAGCCTTGATATCTCGCCTCACTGTTAACCAAGCCCCTGGCTCTAACACTGCCTCGGTACTGACTGGTTCAGATACCTCATCCATGCTTCCTTCACACCCCCCAGCCCCACCTAAAGCAGCAGCTCAAACACCGCCCATCTTGAAGCCTGATGTGAATTTCCAGACTTTTCGTGAATGGCGGCGACGGTGGACTGATTATTCTACAATGGTGGATCTCCAGAGTTTGTCACAGCCTAAACAACTCATCCAGCTGCGCATGTGCCTGTCCTTGGAAATTCAGCGTGTCTTGGAACATACGTTGCAGGTACCCCCAACCTCTTCGCTGTCTGTAGAGGAGGTACTGGACGTTCTACAACGGCACATCAAAGGACAGCAGAATGAAGCTCTGCGCAGGAGGGAATTGTTTAGCTGCAGACAGATGGAGGGTGAGTCTTTTGATGCCTTTTACGTGCGTCTTAAGAGAGCCTCGGAAGAGGTAGATATATGTCCAGGCCACCACCAGCAGTGCGAGGAGACCCAGTTGAAGCAGGTGATCCTGATGGGTGTTAAGGACGAGGAACTTGTCCAACGCCTCACCTCCCTCGACTCTTCCTCTTCTCTTAAGGATGTGTTGACGATATGTCGCTCCTATGAGGCTGCCAGGTGTGCCACCTCTGCCATCCGTGCTCCCCCTACAGCTGTACGCGCTGTGTCCCGGTACAAGAAGGACAAGAAGTCTGTTCCTACGCCTTCGCCCACCACGTCCACGCCCGGTTTATTTTGCAACAACTGTGGTAAGCAGCACGGAACACAGGTGTGTCCAGCTGCTCAGTCTACCTGCAACAGTTGTGACCGTAAGGGCCACTGGTCACTCACAGTACGGTGCCCAGCCAAACGCGTCCAGTGCAATGTGTGTGGTCGTCTGGGCCACTATGACAAGTGTTGCCCTTCCAACAAGGACCGCGTCGGCGGAAGCTTCAGCCCCCTTCCACCAGAGAGGGCCGCCCACAGTCTTCCAATCAGAGGCACGACGACTCCTGACAACGCTCGAGCCACATTAGGAATGTGTGCTCCCCCCCGCGTCCCAGGACCAAAGTCCCCCAGTACATCAGCGTCATCGTGACCTACGGCGGTGTGTCATCCCGTCTTCAGATGTTGCCCGACACCGGCGCTGATGCTACAGTCATCGGTCCCCAGCATTTGCAATGCTTGGGGCTCTCTCCAAGTGATCTAGGACCGCCCCCCAAGGATCTCCGCTTTATGGCAGATGGTTCACAGATGACCCCGGCCCTAGGTTCACTCTATGCACACGTCACCTTTGGCAACAGGTCGTGTCAAGCCTGGATTGATGTGCATAATGGCGTCCCGACTCCTTTGCTGTCCTACAGACATTGCCAAGAGTTGGCCATCATCTCCCAGGACTTCCCAACACCGATTCTCGAGGTAAAACACGCCAACAGGGTGCACGAAGGGAGCAGCAACTACCCTGCTGCCGCCCTACCCCTACCTCTGGCCAGTGACACCTCTCCTTCGGTAGTTGTCCCTGCTGCTTCAAGTCTCCACGCCTTGGCTCGCCTCCACGACAGTCACTGTGGAGCCGAGGCCACCAAACGGCGTGCAAGACAGACTGTGTTCCGGCCTGGCATCGACCCCGACATCTCCAATGCTGTCCGGGTGTGTAAGCCCCGCCGCGTATTACAACCCAGCCAGCAGCAGGAATCCTTTATGAGTGACGACAACCCCACCCGCCCCTTTGAGTCTGTGTCGGCCGACTTTTTCTGTGTGTCAGGAAAGTCCTTCCTCGTTATCGTCGACCGTCTCTCTGGTTGGCCGGTTGTCATCAAGTGCGGTAATGACACGACGTCTGCCGCCACCAGCAGCAAGTTCCGCCACTACTTCCGTGACGTGGGCGTTCCTGCACGCCTGCGAACCGACGGAGGGCCTCAGTTCACAAGCCGGGACTTTGCTGTGTTCCTTGACCGATGGGGAGTCCGGCATGTGTTGTCATCGCCCCATTACCCGCAGTCCAACGGCCACGCTGAGGCTGCTGTCAAATCCCTGAAGCACCTCATCCTTAAGGTGGCCCCTTCTGGGAACATTGACTGCGAGGCCTTCGACAGGGGTCTTCTTGAACTCCGCAACACACCTAACTACACCGGACGCTCCCCTGCCCAGGTCTTGTATGGATGCCCCCTTCGTTCTTGTGTCCCTGCTCACCCTCAATCCTTCTCCAAGGAGTGGCAGGCCAAGACAGAGGAGTGTGATCGCCGAGCCGCCGAACGTGTTCAGGACGTCGTCGCCCTCTACAATGACCACGCCCGTTCTCTCCCCAGGTTGAGTGTCGGCACCCAAGTCCGTGTTCAGGACCCGACCTCCCTACGTTGGGACAAAGTAGGCGTAGTCATGGGTCTCGGCAGGTCACGGGACTACCAGGTGCGGTTACCCAGTGGTCGTGTGTGGTGGAGGAACCGCCGTTTCCTCCGACCCGTAAGAATGCCGTCTGCTGGCCCCGCCACCAGTGTTGAGTCCCATACCCTTCCCAGTGATGAAGTCCCTCGACGCTCAGAACGGATCCAAAAGAAAAGGTCCGCTCAAGACTTTGCTATGAGCGTACAGGGGGGAGGGAGGTGTATGTATATTATGTATGCTGGATTATATGTCATGTATGTATATTATGTATGTGCTCCATTTATGTATTATTTATTCAGCCTAGCTAGCAGCGTGTGGCAAGGTTATTACCATATCCCACATGCTTAATTAATGTGCCTGGCGACGTATGGAAGCTGCTAATGTATCACTTGCCATACGTCGCCTATAGCAGTTGACAAGGAGCCCTAGCCAGGGAGACCGCTGCTCTCCTCTGTGGACATACTCTTATCCAGTAAACCGAACCTACAAAACTATACAGGTGTTTGTGTTCTCTCCTGTATATAGAACTTATTATTCAGAACCTAACAGTAAGCAAATAGACAAACTAATGCCTAATAAGTCACCAGTCCCGATGAGATATTTGCCAGAGTATTAGAGGAATGAAAGGAAGAGCTTAGTTTGCACTTAGCAAAGTTGTTTAACATGTCCTTAAAAACGGGTGTAGTACCAGAATCCTGGAGGATAGCGAATGTAATACCGATTTTCAAGAAAGGAGATAGATCACTATCCTCTAACTACCAACCAATTAGTCTAACATCAATTGTAGGCAAATTACTGGAAGCAATCATTTCAAACTCTATTCGAAATCACCTGGAGAAGCATAAGTTGACCAATGATTCCCAACATGGCTTCACAAGCGGGCGTTCATGTCTAACTAATCTATTAACATTCTTTTCATCTGTTTTCGAATCAGTGGACGAGGGGCACAATTATGATGTAGTATATCTCGACTTAAGCAAAGCCTTCGCAAGAATCCCCCACGAAAGAATAATAAGAAAATTGGAGTCTCATGGCATTAAACTAGACATTCTAAAATGGATTGAGGCATGGTTACAGGACAGGAAACAGAGAATGAGCATTAACGGCACTAAATCCCATTGGAGCAACGTTACTATTGGAGTTCCCCAAGGCTCAGTACTAGGACCATTATTATTTATTATATACGTAAACGACATAGATATCGGCGTAGACAGCAACATAAGTAAATTTGCTGATGACACTAAAATAAGGCGTGTAATTAAATCTGACGATGACTCAGCAAAACTACAGGAAGATCTAAAGAATTTTTTCGAATGGTCTGAAAACTGGCAGACGAGATTCAATGTGGACAAATGTAAAGTACTCGGTATAAGAGATGTAAACAGGGAAACCAAATACCCCATGAACAACGATGTTATTAAGAAATCTGACTGCGAAAAAGATTTAGGAGTAATGATAAGTAGGAATCTTAAGCCAAGTAAACAATGTGTATTTGCTCGAAAGAAGGCTAATAGAGTACTTGGGTTCATACAAAGGAGTGTTAGTTTCATAAGAACATAAAGAACATAAAAAAATAAGGAGTCTGCAATAGGCCGGTTGGCCTGTGTATGGCAGCTCCTGTCGAGAGTTACTACCACTCTCTATCATCCATGAATCTATCTAGCCTCATTTTGAGACTTTCCAGCGTCCCAGCACTTACTACAAAGTTGCTAAGCTTGTTCCATTCGTCCACCACCCTATTTGTGAGCCAGTTCCTTCCTATCTCCCTCCTAAACCTAAACTTATCCAACTTAAATCCGTTGCTCCGAGTCCTATCCTGCTCGGATATTATAAGAACTTTATCTACATCCCCTTTATTGATTCCTTTCACCCACTTAAATACTTCTATCATATCTCCCCGCACTCTTCGTCTTTCTAGGGAATGCAAGTTTAGTTTTTGTAACCTATCTTGATATGGAAGGTTTTTAAGTCCCGGAATCATTTTCGTCATTCTTCGCTGCACCGACTCCAGTGAATTGATATCCATTCTATAATAAGGGCACCAGAACTGAACCGCATAATCGAGGTGCGGCCTGACTAGCGCAAGATATAGTTGCAATAAGACCTCTGCACTCTTATTACTTACACTTCTAGATATAAAACGCAATACTCTGTTTGCCTTATTTCGAACATTAACGCACTGTTTTCTAGGCCGTAGATCCGGGCTTACATGTACCCCTAAGTCTCTTTCACAAGTCGACTTCTCTAGGTTGATGTTGTTAAGGCCGTATACATTGACAGTGTTTGTTCTTCCAATATTAAGTACGCTGCACTTGCTGGTGTTGAATTTCATTTGCCATTTATGAGACCACCCCTGCAGTTTATTTAAATCCACCTGTAGTCCATTTGCATCCTACCCTGAATTAATCTACCGCCCTATTTTGGTGTCATCCGCAAACTTGCTTATGTCACTGCTGATCCCAGTATCTAGATCGTTTATGTAGATTATGAACAAGAGTGGGCCTAGTACTGACCCCTGGGGAACCCCACTGGTTACGCAGCCCCACTCAGATTTAACACCATCTACGCTGACCCTCTGCGTTCTATCGGTGAGCCATGATTTTATCCAATTTAAAACTTTCCCCTCGATAGCATGAGCCTTAACTTTTCTCAGAAGCCTCTGATGCGGCACTCTGTCAAATGCTTTACTAAAAACTATATTTTGCGCTTGTGAGATCCCACTTGGATTACGCAGTTCAATTCTGGTCACCGAAATACAGAATGGATACAGAATCCTTGGAAAGAATTCAGAGGAGAATGACAAGACTAATCCCGGGCATTAGGAACCTTGAGTACAGAGACAGGTTAAAGCTTCTTAATTTGCGCTCCCTCGAGAAACGTAGAGTGAGGGGCGATATGATCGAGGTGTATAAATGGAAATCAGGGCTGAACAAAGGGGACATTACAAAGGTACTCAAACTATCCAACCAGGAGCGAACTCGTAACAATGGTTTTAAAATAGACAAATTTATATTTAAGCGTGAAATAGGTAAACATTGGTTTGGAAATAGAGTAGTGGATGAGTGGAACAAGTTACCAAATATCATTGTTAAGTCGAAGTTTCAAAAGGAGGCTAGATAGATTCATGGATGATAGAGAGTGGTAGTAACTCTCGACAGGAACTGCCATGCACAGGCCATCCGGCCTATTGCAGACTCCTTATTTTCTTATGTTCTTATGTTCTTAATATGCTGGATAGCTTCAAACATAGGTTGGATGGATATATGAGCAATAGAGGTTGGGTGTAAATAGGACTGTCCAGTATGGGCCAATAGGCCCGCTGCAGTTTCCTCCATTCTTATGTTCTTATGTTCACCCTATGATGTTACTTAAATAATTGATGTGTGACGTTACTTAAATAACTGACTCTATGATGATAGTTAAATAACTGACCCCATGATGTTACTTAAATAAATTACCTTATGATGATACTTCAATAACTGACCCTATGATGTTACTTAAATAACTAACCCTATGGTGTTACTTAAATTATTGATCCGTAATGTTACTTAAATAAATTATATATTACTCAATTGCCATGTAACACGAATACTGTTCAAGAAAGTGTTACGTCACTTTTTATCAAACTAAGAAAACAAATATAACAACAGTTATCCTAATATTTGTCATGACACTCAGATAACTGTCAGGACACTCAGCTGTCATATCACTCATATAACTTCTCTCATACCACACATATCACTCAGCTGTCATATCACCCATATCACTCAGCTGTCATATCACACATTTCACTCAGCTGTCATATCACACATATCAATAAGAACATAAGAACATAAGAAAGTGGGATACTGCAGGAGGCCGACTGGCCCATACAGGGCAGATCCCTTTCACACCCATCCCAGCACTTCCATGTGCCTATCCAACTTCGTCTTGAAGCTCCCTAGTGTCCCCGATCCTACTATAGCACTCGGTAGCCTATTCCACATATCCACAACTCTATTACCAAACCAGTGCTTGCCTATATCCTTTCTGAATCGGAATTTATCTAATTTAAAGCCATTTGTTCTAGTTATTTCGTTATTACTGAGCTTCAGAACATCTTCCATTTTACCCTTGTTAATCCCACTTACCCACTTGTACACCTCTATCATATCTCCCCTAACTCTACGCCTGTCATATAACTCATATCTCACAAATCAATCAGCTGTCATATCACTCATATTACTGAGCTGTCACATCACTCATATTACTCAACTGTCGTAACATCATATATCACTTAGCTGTCATATCACACATATCAGTCATCCGTCATATCACTTATGTTACTCAGCTTTTATATCACGCATATCACTCAACTGCCATATCAAAAATATAACTCACGGTCATATCACTCAATTGTCATATCACTCAGCTGTGTAATGAATTTTTATCAGACCACAGCTTACAGCCCAGAGAAATGCAACACATATAACAGTGAGTAGATGCTCACGTGGTAACCCACATAGGTTGACACCTTACAGTGACAGTAAGACCTGACCCAGGAGAGGTCACCGACAAGGTACCTGAGTTAACCCGGCGTTATGACCATGTTACTCAAGAAACTACACCTGGACAAGCTGTCCAGACCTGACCCAAGAGAGGTCAGTCGCATTGACCCAGAGTTCTCACAGCCACGCGATTAGCTTAACTCGGCGACATGACCGTGTTACTCAAGAAGCTACCCTCTAGGGAGTACACCTGTCACCTGACCAGACACACCCAGATTTGTGACGACATCTTCCGGCCTACGCCAATAAAAAGGCCCTGCAGCTCCCTCTTAGGACGCCACACTTCTCGCATCGCTCCTGGACCAAGAAGACCTCCCAACAAGACCTCCTGCTGGACCCGGAACTCTGAAGACCGCCTTCTCCCCTGCGCCATTGTTGGCCATCTTCCCGGACCGGACCACCCAGGACTGTCATCGTCCACAACTACTCACGAGCGTTCTCGGTTTATCGAGCATTCGCTTGCCCTCCCCACTGGCAGTGTGAGTGACCCACACTCCAGCTGGAGAGCAGTTATAGCGCGATATTCCCGGCGTGGTTTGAGCTCTTTTCCTTCTACTACTATTTTTTCCTTTTTCGCTCTGGCCTAGGGACCTGCACCCTCAAAAAGTGTATTCGTCCTGCGGTCCCCCCTGTAACTGTTCACCTCCCTCCCAGGAGATTGTGAACACGAAAGGGGGTCGGAGCAAAACCCTCCCCAGCCGAGTCTTTCCAGGAAAACCGTGATCGTGCGGGTCCACCTGGAAAGAGGGTAGCTATCCTTATCCTTCCCAAATAGGCACACTTAGCTCACGTCTATAAGTGAGCAGTCACCCACACTAGGAAGTAGGCTTCCCCAATCGGGGCTCCGGGAGAGAAGCTCAGGAACCACTCTACGACCACCAGCCAGTGGGGAGTGCTGTAATTCCTCTGCTATTTACTCAAACGGAATAGGTAGGATCTAAAAAAAAAAAAAAAAAAAAAAAAAAAAAAAAAAAAAAAAAACGGTTATGGAGCGCGTACGCCCTCCTAACCGCGATCCCCGCCTGAACCGCCAACCTGACGACCCGAACTACGACAGGCTCCGCACTGAGAAAGCAGACCAGTTACGTGCCTTCAATGAAGCTCTGAAAAGTAAGAACAACACCACCACCTCCAACATCACCACCACCTCCAACAACTCCACCACCACTGCTACCGCCACTGAGGACAACTGGACGAAGGTAGAAAACAAGAAACGCCGACGTGCTTTTTCGGGAAATGATTGCCGTCAAGCAGCCCCCAAGGCACCCATCACCACCACCAGCTCACCCTCAACGACACTGCCAAAATTCCGGATCACGAAAACGGACGCAAAAACAACATATGCCGCCGTCACAGAGATGGAAAAGCTGAATCCACTGGCCAAATTCTCAGTGCGGCCCAACCTAAAGGGGGAGATGATCGTTCACCCCAAAGACAAGAACTCCGCCACCACCCTCGACACTTACCTGCAGAACACCACCACAGTTACTTCAACCAAGCTAGACCCCGCCCAGAAACTGATGAAGTCGGTAGTCCTCCGGTACCCGAAGGAACAACCTCTCGAACCCCTGGAGAACCACCCGAAGATTTTAAAAGCCGAGAGATGCTCTCCCATGTCCGACAAGACGTCCACCACGAAACAAGTGCTCATAACGCACTACGGCTCACCCCCCAGCACCATAGACCTCAAAACCTGGGGGACCTACGAAGTGAGGCCCTTCGTCCCAGAGCCCCTGCGGTGCTTCAGATGCCAGAAATACGGGCACCATCAGACACGGTGCACGTACAAGGAGATCTGCGCAGTCTGCGCACAGAAGCACGGCACACACTCCTGCCTCACCAAGCTGAAAAATGGAGAAAAAATTGCCCCCAAGTGTGCCAACTGCGGGGGCAAACACCACGCCTGGAATCCTGGATGCTCCGAGAGAACAAAGAGGGTACAGGCAAACCGACCAGCAGCAAGACCGGCACCCACCGCCTACACACCAGCCCCACCAAGTACCTTCGTGTGGGGAACCCAGAGGCCAAAACAACCAAGACAACCTCCTCAGCCAGTCAACACCCAAAGTGCAGCCCAGTTTCCTGGCCTCACCACGGCCACACCTCAGCCACCCAAGCAGCAGACAACCACGAGACAGACAAAAGAAGCACACACCAAGGCACCAGAAGGAATGATACACATATCAGACCTAGCCAAGGTACTGACAACCTTCGCGGAGGGCCTAGCCGGACTACTGGGCCACAAGATCCAACCCACACAGCTCCAAATACTCATGGGGAGCGTCCTCGGGCAAGTCGCCACAGCTCCAACCACCTCAGTGGAGGAAGCCACGCCGGTCCCCACACGAGTGACAGCCGAGGTACACTCCACACCGAAGAAGGCCACCAGAGAACCCAAGATACCGTCAGCTCCCAGAAAGAAACTGGACGTCTCAACTCCCCTAAACCGAACCACGGCCCAGAAGGCAAAAACCACAGAACACGAAGATATGGACCTGATCCAGCTGGAACCGAACTTGGACATCTCCATCGAGGACCACCAGAAATCCCCGATGAAACAGTGGTGGAAACCACCAGCACCCTGAACATCCTAACATGGAATGCTCAGGGCATCAAAAACAAGAAACACCTCCTACAAGAAGCAGCAGCCAAGGACAAGCTTGACATCATACTGCTACAAGAAACACTACTACAAGAACACCACTGTTTCAAATTCAGCGGTTACAAGACATACAGGAGGCATTTCACGCAGGCGTCAACAAGAGGATGCATGATCTTGGTCAAGTCAAGCATACCCTCCGCCGATGTCACGCAGCAATTTCCATGTGGCGAAAACATCGAGACACAGGCCGTCAAAGTAACCCTCCAAGAACGGGAACTAACGGTTCACAACATCTACAAGAACCCAAGGGGCTCACTGGAGGTTACTGAATTATTTGCTTCGGCCGCTGACCACGCCACACTCATAGGAGGGGATTTCAATGCACATCATCCCTTCCTAAGCTCGGCAAGCCCCACAAATGAAGACGGCCTACACCTATACACCACCTTTCAAGATACACCCGAGATCTGCCTCCTGAACACCGGCGAGCCCACCCACACTAGGGGAGGAAGGCTAGATCTAACCTTCGTCTCCAGTGCACTACAGCCTTCGGCCTCCTGGCAGATACACCCCACGCTGACCAGCGACCACTTCGCCACCCTGACAACACTGAAGGTGAATAAACTCCCCACTCCACCCCCCCCCCCCCCCGAGATGGAGATACAATACCCAAAAGGCAGATTGGGGACTCTTCAAGAAACACCTAGCTAACTGGCGCGAAAAATCACAGCCGGCCGGCCCAGCACCCGTGGATGAGACAACCCTCCACCACCAATTGGTCGAGGCGTTTCACCAAGCGGCAGAAGAGGCCATCCCAAAAACAAAACCAACATCAAGACAGTACAATGACTACTGGTACTACTGTCCCAGGGTGAAAGAACTCAACCACAGAGTGAACATGGCCCGAAGAAACTACAGGAGACATCCCACGGCAACAAACAGACATCTCCTGCAAGTCATAGTCAAGGACACCAGGGAAGAGAAGGAAGAAATAAAAAACGTAAGCTGGCTCAAGTGGTGCTCCGAACTCAACGAGCACACCTCCCTTGGCAAGATGTGGGCCCAGATCCGAAGGGCATCTGGGAAGGCAACACCACCACCACCAACCCATCCCAACCCAGAAGAGGAAGCCGAGAGACTTGCAAAACTGTTCGCTGACCGAGCAGCAACAAAAAACCTCCCGAGACAGGCGGAGGAGACACAACGGCGTCTGCGACAGGTCAGACTCCAGACGATCGAAGAGGCCTGCAACAGTGAAGATGACACTGACAGACCATTCAACCAGCAAGAACTCCAAAAGTCGCTAAAACGAAGCAAGGACACAGCTCCAGGGGCAGACAGGATAACCTACTCGATGCTCTTTCATGCCGGTACAGCCGGACACGAGGCTCTGCTGCAAGCCATCAATGCTTCGTGGACAGCACAAAGACTCCCACCGGAATGGAAGAAGGCAGATATACAGCCCATTCCGAAGCCCAGAGAACCAGACAAGCCGAGGCCCATCTCCCTTCTCAGCTGCATAGCGAAGACGGGAGAAAGAATGGCTCTCAACCGACTAAAGTGGAAAGTAGGCAGCCCACACCCTCACATCTTTGCTTACACCGAGAACACCGGCACAGGCAACAACATCGCCGAGATACTCAGCACAGTGGACAACAAACCAGCTCTGGTGGTCTTCCTCGACCTGGAGAAAGCCTTCGAACTAGCCAATCCATTGGCCATTACAACTACGCTCGCAAAAAAAGGCGTCAAAGGAAGGTTGCTGGGGTGGATCCAGAACTACCTCACACAGAGGGAAGCACGAGTACGCTTTCAGGGAACAACCTCAAGCTACAGGGTCCATGAAAACGGAACCCCACAAGGAGGCATCCTCAGTCCAATGCTGTTCAATGTCCTGATGGAAAACCTAGTCAAGCTTCCGTTCAGACAAACAGCCAAGCTCCTATGCTATGCAGACGACTTACAGCTCATAGTAAGAGGATCGAACAGACTAGCCAACACGCAACACGCACTCCAACTTATAGAAGAGGAGTGCAACAGACTTGGACTCAAGATAAATCCAGCCAAGTCGAAAGCGATGGCCATCTGCACTGACACACCAGACAAGATGCTCTCCATACAAAACACGCCGGTAGTCTGGACCAACGCCCACCAGTGTCTTGGAATCTGGTTTGACCAGAAACTCACCTTCAAGCCACAACTCGAGTATCTCAGGCACAGGACGAAGAGCAGACACAATATAATGAGGTCGCTCACCAGCAAATCCGCAGGAGCAAACCTTCATGTGCTCAAAGCCTACTACACGGCCGCCATCAGATCGCTGGTAGATTACAGTGCTCCAGCACTCATTGGACTGAGAGAAGACCAAATGGCTAAGCTAGAAGTCATTCAAAACAATGCTCTCAGGACCATGCTCGGAGCACCCATGTGGACCAGAATTTGCAACCTGCAAATGGAAACCGAGCTACCACCCCTGGCAGTACGAGTCAAGCAGGTGACAGCCGGTCTCCTCGCCAAAATCTGTAGAGCAGACAAGCCCACAGCTGCCAAGATTCGAATCAGTGCCTCCCTCCACCTCGACCACAGAGTGCGAGGGGCCACCTGGTCGCACGAGGCAAGCGAGGTCATCCGACACCTGCAAGCAGAAACACTCGTCAAGAACAACCAAGACACACGAGACAATGGTTACGCTGTTCCTCCACCATGGAGCCCTCCACCAGCCACACTCAAATTCACCGACCTAGGTGATAGTAAGGCCAACCTCCAGAAGGAGGACCTCCAAAAAATAACTCTCAAAGCCATAGCCACCGAGACACCGGCTGATGCAGCATCATACTTCACAGACGGCTCGGTGGACCCAAAACATCATAGATCCGGAGCGGCCTTCTACACCCAAGGTCAGACCCTCCAATGGAGACTTTCCAATGACTGCTCCACCCTACAAACAGAACTGGTAGCAATCTCAAAGGCCCTACAACACGCTGCAACCCAACACAACAAGTCCATCATAATTCATACGGACTCGAAATCGGCCATGCAGGCGCTGCAACACAGTCAACCAAGAGACAACGTCCACATCATCACCTCGATCCTCGCACAGCTACAGGAATTCCAAAGCCAAAACCGACCAGTCGTCTTACACTGGATTCCCAGTCATGTAGGGATCGGAGGAAACGACGTGGCAGACGAAGCAGCCAAGGCAGCTACACGTTCTAGTAGCGTACACATCCAAGTTCCAGCAAGTGTGCAACAGATAAAGAATCACCTCAGAAAGACCAGCAAGCTCCACATCAAAAAGAGCTTCCTTCATGCACTCAACGCCGGGTCCCAATCAGCCAAATGGTACCTGGCGGCCACAAAAGGGGAACCACCTTTCGCTGACAGGAAAACCCCAAGACAAACCCAAGTCAGCCTTCATCGACTACGACTAGGGTACAAGTGCTCCTGGCAGATGATCGGCAATGACGTCATGGATTGCACCTACTGTCAGGAGCCAGCAGCCAACCCACTTGAGCATTATCTCCTCGACTGCGAGGTCACACAAAGCCTCCGAAACAAAACTCAAATCTCCCCAGAAACACACACAACGCCAGCGGCCACCCTAACCCGAAAGGCCCATACAGACCACATTCAACACCTACTCCGGGTCATCACACGATACCCACCACCCAGATAGCTTAGAAAGCATCCTCTCCCAGCAAGTGCGGACCCCAGTTCGGGGGGCGCGCCACTCCGAAACTGACCACGTCCAAGAGTGGGGGTTGGTGGTAAGCGTCCACTGATCGGGGGTCCGCTCACACTTGCAACCTGCAGTATCCTTCCATCTGCAGGTGGGACCAACTCCAATCCCAATCCGGTCTGGCTGCTCCTCGAGCTCCAGCCGGAACCACCAAACGGGCCGCCTATAGGCAAAGGCCCGTGTCGGACTACGGTCCGACAATCTCAACAACAACAACAACCCTCTTAGGAACATTAACATTCGGATCATCATTGTAACAGCACCGAGTCTCCAACTAGTAGAGTCTCCCACAGGGGACAGTCCAGCACTCCTTTCAACAGCACCTGCTGGCCACACGTGAGTCTTTGTCAGAGCAATCCAAGGGTGAGCTACTTACGATGGGAAGTGTATCCATTTCACGTTTGTGCCCGAGTCAGTGTCTAGTAACTTCGATATATTGATCTAGTTATGTGTTCATGCCATTCAGTTAATTAATAGATAGTTGTACTGAGAGATGGCGATTAAGAAATTCCCCCTAACTTCCCCCATTACAGCTGCTATATCACACATATCACTCATCTGTCATACCACTTCAATCTCATACCATATATATCGCCTAGAGGTCCTATCACACATATTACTCAGCTGTCAAATCACACGTATCACTCAGCTGACATATCACTAATATCACTCAGCTGACAAATCACTCAAATCACCCAGCTGTCATATCATTCATATCCCTCAGCTGTTATATCATCCATATCCCTCAGCTCTCACATCACTAATAATAATCAGCTGTCATATGAATAATGCCACTCAGCTGTCATATCACACATATCATTCAGCTGTCATATTAATCATATCACTCAGCTGTCATATTAATCATATCATTCAGCTGTCATATTAATCATATCACTCAGCTGTCATATTATTCATATCACTCAGCTGTCATATTAATCATATCACTCAGCTGTCATATTAATCATATCACTCAGCTGTCATATTAATCATGTCACTCAACTGTCATATTAATCATATCACTCAGCTGTCATTTTAAGCTTATCACTCATCTGTCATATTAATCATATCGCTCAGCTGTCATATCATTCAGCTGTCATATTATATATCACTCAGCTGTTATATCACCTATATCACTCAGCTGCTATATCACCCAGTTGTCATATAACTCAGCGGTTATATAACTCATCGGTCATAGCAGTCAGCTGTAAAGTCACATATATAACTCTGCTGTCATATCACGCATATCACTCAGCTGTCATATCACTCATATCACTCAGCTATCATATCACACACATGCTAATTGGCTGTCATATCACTCAGCTGTCATGTCACACGTATGACCCAATTGAATTATCACTCTCCTGTCGTATTATGCATAGCACTCAGCTGTCATACCATTCACGTGCTATATCACTCAGCTGTCATACCACTCACGTGCTATATCACTCAGCTGTCATATCACGCATTTCACTCAGCTGTCATTTCACACTCATCACGCTGCTCATAAAATACAACTTATTTGCAGACGATAGCAATCTCTATGCCAGCAACTCAGACCTCCATTCCGTGATGAGAGCTATGAACACTGAATTAACTAAAGTCGGGACCTGGGTAATACGTAATAAACTGACCCTAAATCTTGAGAAAACCCACTACACGATCTTTCACAGAAGAAAAAACTTACCTCCAGACTTGAACCCCCTGTACCTTGGAAATATAGTCCTCAAACGCGAACAAAATACTAAATTCCTCGGAGTTATTGTTGATGAGAAACATAACTGGAGAAACCACATACAAGCCATACACAGTAAGATCAATAAACAGTACGGTATCATGTATCACACTCGACAGTCACTCACTCTCACAGCAATGAAAGAAATCTATCATGATCTTGTTTACCAACACCTGATACACTGTCACACACTATGGGGGGCCTCTGGCTCTTCAAAAACACAATCCCTGGTTACTGCACAAAAGAGAGTTGTAAGGACAATGACCTACTTGAAAAAAACAGATCACACAAACGAAAAATTTGCTATATTGAAAATTTTAAAATTCGAAGATATTAACACTTACTGCTGTGCCCTCTTTGTTTACAAATCTATCAATCACTTGCTTGACAATAATTACTTCCAGTTCCGGAATAATCAGAGATACAACTTAAGGCACCCAGAGCTACTAAGACCACCCCCCATGCGCTCCTCTCAGTCCCAGACCTCCATAAAATATCATGGTGTGAAGGTATGGAACAACTTACCCCCACCCATCCGAGCAAAGACTACGCTCCCTTCCTTTAAATCATCTCTAAAAAAATATCTATTGTTGAAGTATTAATATTTCTTGTAACATTTACTATATTTACAGTACCTTCTTTTATTGTACCACCAAATCAGTTTTATCGGAAATTATCATGTAAATAAATAAGTAATTACCATTGCAATACACATAATTGCCAACTAGACATAATCCTGAAAGCTCTGTCCTCTTGTTCAACCTTATTACTGCACAACCCAGGTTGTACTGCTCCCCCATTATACTTATGTTTTTTTAAATTCCACTCTAATTTATATGTATATGTGTGTGTGTGTGTATGTATGTGTGTGTATATATATATATTGTTACGAACCCCTCCACCGATTGTCTTCATCTACCTACCCAGCACCACGAGCAACGCCATCTAGGGACGAAACACGAGTATGGCTCGTCTTAGTTACCACTCCCGGGTTTCCCTTCTCCATATCCTGGTTGTTGCGTCACTTCCGCCTCAGTCTACTTTGTCAGCTCCAATTCGAGGAGAGGACACACTTCACTCTGGGAAGCGACCACAGGATCACCTATCCTGGAAACCTACGGCACAGTGACTATTTACCGTCTTCTACCATACTCAGCCTTGCTCGTCAGCCATCTCAGCTCCTCACTTAAGTATTTGTAATCTTGTATTGCCTCTCCCCCCTCCACATTGCTTCACTATTGTTTTATGTTTTATTACTATGTATATACTGTTCATGTTTAGGTTAAGTTTGGTTAAGGGTAGTTTATAAGCTGAATATTTTGTTAAGGAATTTATGGTACTTTATTATATACAACGAAAACTCGCATCCTTTGTCTACCCTTTTATGTCCGATTGTCTTTGTTTTTTTTTTGTTGTTACCCGTTGGGATCTGGGTAGACGTATAACTATATTCTAAATCCCCAACTCGTAACAATATATATATATATATATATATATATATATATATATATATATATATATATATATATATATATTGTTACGACCGTGTCGTATTTTTCTATTTTTTTTATATATAACATGCTTCTATGTTCCATATTATTCCTGTAATGATGTGTTGTATTAACTATTATATAATCTAGTCACCTTACCCTGTGCTGTTAAGGTTTTAACTGTTATTATTTGTTCAAACCCATTTTGTGACTCTGAATTTATTGACGATGAATTGAAACACATTCGTTCTATTGCACATAAACTTGGGTACCCTTCTGTGTTTGTTGATCGTTGTTTTAATAGGGCTAAAAAATCCTTTCATTCCTCTCAAACCAGACAAGTTCCTACACTTAAGAATATTTTGACTCTGCCCTATCGTAATGAATTTGTCCCGTTAGTTCGGTCCCTCAAGCTTCTAAATATTAATGTTGTTTTCAAGTATGACTCAACCATTACTAATATGTTAATAAGGAATAGCCCAAGTTTGAATGTAAATGGTAGTGTTTATTGTATTCCATGTAGCAAATGTAATTGTAATTATGTAGGTCAGACAGGAAAAACACTGCAGCTTAGAATCAAACAACATAAGTATAATATTAGAACTGCATCTGAAAGCAGTGCCTTGTTCGTTCATGTTAGGAATAATAATCACCCCATTGCTTGGGAAAAAAGCATAGAAGTTTTCAAATCATCTTGTGTCACAGAAAGACTTCTTGTTGAAGCTAGTTTGATCAAGGAATTAAAATCAATAAACCTTAGTGATGGTCAGTTCAAAACCGATAATATGTTACATAAATTTATTTGTCAGTGGCCCAAGGTTAAAAATGCTTTAAAAACCTTTGATCTAGATGTATGATAGTTATTTTGTGGGCCTCCTTTTTTCTGACCTGACTTGACTAGTCACGTCACCACCCTTCTCTTAAGCTCCTCTACGTGTGTGTTGGTGTGTGGATTAGTGGATGTCATCATTTTGACCTGACCTCATGTTTTTTAGGTCACCCTGTATATTTAAGCCTCTCTCTGTCCATGTAATCTAGTTGCCTCTGAAGATGTCTTGAATAAAGACGAAAGCTAAGGTACTCCGTTGTTTCCATTTTCCCGTGTGATTTTATCAAGATTTATCTTATCCACGTTTTCATTGTGGATTTTCATATAATATATATATATATATATATATATATATATATATATATATATATATATATATATATATACATATATATTTATATATATATACTTCATTTTTAGTCCATTTAACACGCGGACTTTGAACATACAATCAACGACCTCACCAGCAAGGAATCGAACCCTCGACCTACTGGGTGTATATATGTATATATATGTATATACGTGTATATGTATGTATAAATAAAAAAATAAATAAAAAAAAATAAAAATAATAAATAAAATAAATAAATATTGAAATGATAACCGTGGTAACACTATAAGATGTACTTATTGCTACCATGCTATTGTACTATTCCAGATGATACTAAATGTTACATAATACTTCCTTGAGATAAATGTATAGTATATATCAGGTGCCTCAAAGAGAGCTCAGGTTCTCAACTGGCTCAGCCACGTTAATATTGTTATTATTATCCACTCTGTATCTGTATTTTTCTGGCTAAATAAACTGTTACAATTCAATATCAGACATATCAATCGGCTGTCATATCACACAGCTGTCATATCACTCAGTGTCATATCAAACTCATCAGTCAGCTATCATATCACACATATCAATCGGCTGTCATATCACTCAGCTGTCATATCACACATATTAACCAGCTGTCATATCACTCTGCTGTCACAATTCACATATCACCCAGCAGTCATATTATTCATATTGCTCAGCTGTCATATCACTCAGCTATCATGTCACACATATCACCCAGCTGTCATATACCACATATCTTCCAGTTGCCATATCAATCACATTACTCACCTGTCATATCACCCAGCTGTCATATAACTCAGGTGTTATATAACTCATCGATCATAGCACTCAGCTGTCAAGTCACATATATCACTCAACTGTCATATCACACATATCACTCAGCTACCATATCGCACATACCAATCGGCTGTCATATTACTCAGCTGTCATTTCACACATATCACTCTGGTATCATATCACGCATATCACTAAGCTATTATATCACTCAGCTGTCATATCACACTCATCAGTCAGCTATCATTTCACACAAATCGGCTGTCATATCACTCAACAGCCATATCACTCAGCTGTTGTATCGCACATATTAATCAGCTGTCATATCAATCGGCTGTCACATTACATATATATCACTCAGCAGTCATATCACTCATATTGCTCAGCTGTCATAGCACTCAAATTGCTCGGCTGTCATATCACTCAGCTGTCACATACCACATACCTTCCAGTTGCCATTTCAATCGTGTCACTCAGCTGTCATATAATAAATATCACTCAGCTGTCATATCACACACATATATTACAGGTATCATATAACACATCACTCAGCTGTCATATCACACATATCACGCACCTGTCATATCACACATATAAATCAGCTGCCATATTATTCATATCCCTCAGCTCTCACATCACTAATATCACTCAGCTGTCATATTAATCATATCACCCAGCTGTCATATGAATCATATCACCCAGCTGTCACATGAATCATATCACTCAGCTATCATATCACACACTCACTCAGCTGTCATATCACACATATCACTCAGCTGTCATATCACACAATCACTCAGCTGTCATATCACTCAGCTGTCATATCACACATATCACTCAGCTGTCATATTAATCATATCCCTCAGCTGTTATGTTAATCATATCACTCAGCTGTCCTATTAATCATATCATTCAGCTGTCATATCACACATATCACTCAAGTGTCACGTCACAAATATCACTCAGTTGTCATATCAAACAAATCTCTCAGCTGTCATATCACACATATCACTCAGCTGTCATATCACTCAGGAGTCAAAATACACATATCACTCAGCTGTCATGTCACTCATATCACTTATCTGTCATATCACTCATATCTCTCAGCTGTCACATGCCTCACCTGTCATATCACACTTATCACTCAGCTTTCATTTCAGACATATCACTCAGCTGCCATTCTACACATTTCACTCAACTGTTATATCACTCATATCACTCATATGTCATATCACTCACAACAATCAACTGTCATATCACACATATCACTCAGCTGTCATTTCACACATATCGCTCAGCTGTCGTATCACACACATATCACTCACATATCATAATTATCACAAATATCTCTTAGCTGTCATATCACACATATCACTCAGCTGTCATATCACATATATCACTCAGCTGTCATATCACTCACTTCACTAAGCTGTCACATCATGCATATTACTCAGCTTTCATATCACACCGCTGTCACACGATACATATTATTCAGCTATCGCATCACACATATCACTCCACTCTCATTTCACTCAGCTGTCATATCACACATATCATTCCGCTCTCTTATCACTCAGCTGTCATAACACATAACCCACTTCTGTCATATCTCTCAGCTGTCATATCACACATGTCACCCTGCTGTCATATCACTCAGCTGCCTTATTACTTATATCACTCAGCTGTTATATCACTCATATCTGTCAGCTGTCATATCACACGTACCACTCAGCTGTCATATCACTCAGCAGTCATATCACTCATGTCGCTCAGCAGTCATATCACAAAGCTTTCATAAGACACATCGCTCAAATTGTCATACCACTCATGTCACTTAGTTGTCATGTCACTAATTTCACTCAGAAGTCACATAACTTGTGTCATTCAGCTGTCATATCATAAGCTGTCGTGTCACTCTTGTTGCTCAGCCTCTTAACTGTTATATTACTCATGTCACTCACTTGTCATATCAGTCATGTCATATAGCTGTCATGTCACTCAGCTGTAATTTCACCCATGTCACACAGATGTCCAATTACTAAAGTTATTTGGCTGTCAAATCACTTATATCACTCACCTGTCATATCAGTGATGACATTTAGCTGTCATGTCACTCAGCTGTAATTTCACCCATGTCACACAGCTGTCCTATTACTCAAGTCATTCGGTTGTCAAATCACTCATGTCACTCATCTGTCATATCATTCATATCACTCTGTTATCATATAATTCGTGTCACTCAGCTGTCATAATTATAACTCATGTCACTCAGTTGTCATATCCCTCATGTCACTCTAATGACATAAAATAAATTTTGTGACAGTTGGTAAGTGGAATGTAGATTAGGAGTTAAGGCTTTTAGATCAGTGGTATGTGATTTAAATAAATGTCCTGCATTTTAAGCAAGTGTCATGTAGGTTAAGTAAGTGTTATGCTGTTCAAGTAAGTAGTCTAAAAGGTGTTATATCGTTCATAATAAGTTTTATGTAGTTTAAACAGATGTTATATCGTTCATAATAAGCGTTATGTAGTTTAAACAGGTGTTATATTGTTCATAATAAGTGTTATGTAGTTTAAACTGGTGTTATATCATTCATAATAAGTGTTATGTAGTTTAAACAGAAGTTATATCGTTCATAATAAGTTTTATGTAGTTTAAACAGATGTTATATCGTTCATAATAAGCGTTATGTAGTTTAAACAGGTGTTATATTGTTCATAATAAGTGTTATGTAGTTTAAACAGGTGTTATATCGTTCATAATAAGTGTTATGTAGTTTAAACAGAAGTTATATCATTCATAATAAGTGTTATGTAGTTTAAATAGGTGTTATATCGTTCATAATAAGTGTTATGTAGTTTAAACAGGTGTTATATCGTTCATAATAAGTGTTATGTAGTTTAAACAGAAGTTATATCGTTCATAATAAGTGTTATGTAGTTTAAATAGGTGTTATATCGTTCATAATAAGTGTTATGTAGTTTAAACAGATGTTATATCGTTCATAATAAGTGTTATGTAGTTTAAACAGGTGTTATATCGTCAAAATAAGTGTTATGTAGTTTTAACAGGTGTTATATCGTTCATAATAAGTGTAATGTAGTTTTAACAGGTGTTATATCGTTCATAATAAGTGTAATGTAGTTTTAACAGGTGTTATATCGTTCATAATAAGTGTAATGTAGTTTTAACAGGTGTTATTATCCCCCAGTGAACTAAACCAAGACATGGTTACCAGACGCAGGGTAATAGTATTAGTAATATATCACAATATTTGGCTCTATTTGCAACAGAAATAATTACAGAAGACAAAGTAATAGATAATAATCAATTACCTTTGTATTACAAAGAACTGCCTTAACTCTTCGGCTGTCGAAAATGTTCGCATAATTAATGAATTGCTGCTGTCATTCAACAGTTTGCTTTGAAAAGGGAATAAAAATCCCAACCATAATATTCTTGTTTGCAACACACCCAAAATCCCTGCATATCTTTATTATTTCATTATTCACAAGCATACATTACTGCAAAACGTAGATAAAACAGGAACATACTGATGATTATGCACGAAAAATACTATCTGGCAGCCATAGCTCCTGCAACTACAGGCTCCAAATGTGGTGACTGGCTTTTTTTTTTTACGGGGATTAGCCCACCCGGGCACAGGTCACTGACCCACAACAGGGCCTGGGGGGTGGGGGGGGGGGGCGAAAATGTAATAATAATAATACAAAAATTAAAAAAGAATTCAAAAGTGAGAAACAATATATGTAATGTTGTGCTGTCAATAGTAAGATAAACAATTGAGACCCTGCACTTGTGTGTAAATGAGGCAGAAAGTCAGATCAACAGCCTGGGACTTGGTCACAATTTTTGTGATGCCATGTAGCAGCAGGGTCTACCACAGACAACACATTATGCCTCCAATATCTTCCCAGGCGGTAGCACCTCCCTGTTTGGTAGCTGCCTAATACCTGTGTTGTATTGTGTATAGTTTGCGACCAAAAATAAAAGTAATAGTAATAGGTGACCAAATAATAGTAAGAGTAATATTAATAGTTGACAGCTAAAGTATTAATAAGAGTAATATAATAAAGCAAAATTAAAAGAAATAGTAATATTAATTATGGATACCCAGTATAAATAGACCCCGTGTCTGAATTGGTTACACTATAAACTCTGACTCTCCTGGGGAAGTAACCCACGAGTGTAGAGCCATTGATGACATGGTTACACTATAAACTCTGACTCTCCTGGGGAAGTAAGCCACGAGTGTAGAGCCATTGATGACATGGTTACGCTATAAACTCTGACTCTCCTGGGGAAGTAACCCACGAGTGTAGAGCCATTGATGACATGGTTACACTATAAATTATGACTCCCCCAGGGAAGCAAGTCACTAGTGTAGAGCCATTGATTACATGGTTACACTAAATTATGACTCTCCAAGTAAAGTAAACCACGAGTGTAGAGCCATTTATTAAATGGGTACACTATAAATTATGACTCCCCCAGTGAAGTAAACCATTTCTTAGCAGCAACAGATTGTTTCTAGCGAATGATCATTGTGTACTGATGACCACAATACTTCCTCACTTAACCAAGAAAACATTAAGCTTAAATGGGGTCCAGAATGTAACTTTGATTCGGCTGGCACGTCTGAGCTCTCTTTGATCATCACCATGACCTCATCTGTAAGTTTGGGGAGAAGCTTCTGCACCATCCTCGGTAGCGTCTCCTGCTCCAATTTCGAAATCCCTCGTCCGCGAATTTATGTTTAACCTATAATCGCTCCCAGTCCATACGACCACGTACTGATCACTATAAAAACAGCCCAATTCAAATCATTGTAAACATTATCAATAACTCACTGCCAATCTCTCTTGTGTTCTGTTACTGTTCTGAAATTCCTTACTAAATGACTCTCTCCGCCTTTCTATTACACATTATAATTGTACCACTTAATGTCATTTGTATATTATTTGCTAATCAAATAACCCACCCCTGTATTATGTAATCTGTTTCATATCTCTGTTTACTGTATATTTTCAGCCTATTGCCTGACACGTTTTCTCAATAAGTCGATTATTATTATTATTATTTGTAGTAGTAGTAGTAGTAGTAGTAGTAACAGCACGGCCAAAGTGACAAGCTGCAGCAACTATTGCTGCAAATACCAGAGAATTTGAAAAAAAAGTAGCTATAGCGCAGGAGGTGGGCGCCTCGAACTGGTTAACTACGTTACCGATAAGGGCAAATGGTTCCAGTCTCAATAAACAAGAATTTACAGATGCCATTGCTCTAAGGTACGGTTGGCCCTCCCAATGCGTGTGTGGCTCTTCCTATGACGTCGATCACGCCATGGTGTGCAAGAAAGGGGGCTTCATATGCATGAGGCATGACGAAGTAAGGAACCTCACAGCAAATATGCTGAAGGAAATCTGCGGGGATGTCATGGTAGAACCGACCCTCCTTCCTTTGGACGGTGAGACCTTCCAGGACTTCAAACACAGCTAACGAAGCCCGTGTTGACGTCAGTGCTCGAGGATTATGGACGTGGGGACAGCGAGCTTTCTTCAACATCAGGATTTTTGATCCCATGGCCGCATGTCACCGTAACCTTGCTCTCGATGCTGCACACAGGAGGAACGAGAACTACAAGATAAGGGCATATAGGGAGAGAATTCAAAACGTTGATCAAGGCAGCTTCACTCTTCTAGTGTTCACAACCTCTGGTGGGATGGGACCAGGTGCAAGATGTTTCTACGCCAGACTCGCGGAGGTGATCTCCGAACAGAAGCAGCAGCCCAGAAGTTATGTTACAGCCTGGATGAGATGTCGACTGTCTTTCTCTCTCCTTCGGTCGGCTTTGCTCTGCCTCAGGGGAACGAGAGCTTCTGCCCCAATGCAGACAACAGCTGCAGATATTGACTATGAGGCTACAGTCACTGAATGCCGCATAGATCTGCGGCTCAACTAATTCAACACAGATAGGATTGCTACTCTTGTAGCCTAATAGATTTGTAATTCACATAGCTCCTCCACAGACATGTCACACATATAGCTACTCTTGTATTTGGATATTTAATATTAAGGTAATAAAATGGCGAGAAGGTGTGGCTATTGGGAGAGGCTGGAGGCCACGTTAAAAAACAAAAAAGGTAATAGTAGTAGTAGTAGTATTACACAGTTTGTGGGTCTCTAGAGACACCTGAAACTTTACACTGACTATTCTCATGTCAAGAGACACCTGTAAACTTTAAACTGACCAGTCTCAGGTCAAGAGATACCTGTAAACTTTACAATGACCAGTCTCAGGTCAAGGGACACCTGTAAACTTTACACTGACCAAAGTCTTGTCATTTACAAAATTGTCCGACAGGGCTGTCGCTCATATAACTGTCCAGTCACTGCTCCATACTATTATTACATAATAGACCAGTCACTCACATATCTTACCCCATACAAATATCAGTCACATAACTGCCCCGTATTCATATACTGTACTTAAATTAACTGCCCTATAAACCTACCCTTTATTCACATAATTGTCCCTTAGACTTGTTACTCACATAACTGCCTCATAGACCTGTACCTCACGTAATTGCACCATATTCTCGTCACGTCACTCACATAAATTTCCAATACTCTTGTCACAGATAGAACGGCATCATAGACCTATCCATCACATAACTGTTACACAAACCTGTAACTCACATAGATACCGCGAGGATATATCACTCATATTACCGTGTCTGTCGACTAAATAACTACTTCACAGACCTAGAACTCACATAGCTTACCCATAGACTTGTCACACACATATCTGTCCCATACACCAGTTATTTGCTTAACTACTCAAAATACCCGTCACTCATATAACTGCCCCATGGACTTGTCACTCACATAAACCTGGCACTCACATAACTGTCCCTTAGAGCCTGGTACTCACAAAACTGCTCCTCAGACATGGCGCTCACATACCTATCCAATGACTCATATTTCTCGTGTAACTCACATAACTATCCGTCAATTCTGTCACTCACAAAACTGTCCAGTATACTTATCACGCATATAACTACCCTTACCACTCATATGATGTTCCATAGACATCACTCCTATAAATGTCCCATAACAGTCCATTCACTCAAATTACTGCCTAATAGATTTGTAATTCACATAGCTCCTCCACAGACATGTCACAGATATAGCTGACTTATAGATCTAAACGATATTTCTTAAGAGGAAAATATAAACGTGGTTAAAGCATTACCTTCATCATCCCACTTGCCGAAAAAGTTAGCTCGCTGAAGCACCTTTAGTAGAAAGGTGGCCAAGAGGGAGCGCTGGAAGAAGTCGTTGGGCGAGCGTTGGTCCTCTAAAGCCACCAGCTGGTAGAAGTTGACGTAGTCGTCAGGGTTGTGTGGTGAAGATATCGATGGTATGGTAGTTGGTTGCTGTAGACGTTTTTGAAGCTGCAGCACCAGTACATGTAAGAAAACACAAAGATGAATAGTGAAATATTTGTGTACCACTGTCTTCACCAATTTCATTTGTGCTTACTAAGTTTACTTGTCACCCCATCCGACGTACAATTTTAGGGAAAAGTCATTATTATCACCTCCACAGAGCAGGGTTACGGTTTGCCTAAAATGAATGCTAAAGGTAAATTACACCGGTTGAAAAAACAAATGAAGAGGGAATTCAATAAGTGAGACACTTTGGTCATCTAGCAATAGACGGGGGGAATTGTTAAACATAATAATAATTAGATTGGTGGTAGGAGGGTTGGGAGATGGCTGAGATTAGGATGGATGGCTTAAATAAATAGGTCTAGTTCCCAGAGACATACAAATTCTGGGAGGATTGGTAAAGAAAGTTCAAAATTATTCAGAGTAGTGGGTCGCGGTCGCCAATAGTGGGTCGCGGTCGCCAACCTTCAGAACTCCTCTTTGAGGTATCCAAGAGTAAGTTGCTAAGAAAGGATATATTACGAAATTTTGCTCCAGCAGAATATGACAATCGTCTTTTGTAACAGCTGAAGTGTTTAATGAACACTTTTGATGGGTACATAGTGAAAAGTGTATTATAAGAAAAGTTTTTTTTTTCCGGAGTTTAAACACTGTCTGCCTTACCTGAGGAGTTTATTTAAAACGAAAATGATGTTGTCACCGTAGTTGGCAATATAGGAGACTGTAAAAATAAAGTGCGCGGCGTAAGATTATCTGTTGAGTTGTACCTGTACATGATTTTTTCCGCATGCATGATAACGACAACTCGCACACAATTTTTCGCATGGTCTGAAAAATGGTAGATGAAATTTAATATGGACAAATGTAAAGTACTTAGTCTAGGAGATGTAAAGAGAAAAACCAGATATCAGATGAACAACGATTTTATAAGAGAAATCCGACTGTGAGAAAGATTTAAGAGTTATGATAAGTAGGAATCTAAAACAGACAAAAATGAGTATTTGCTCGAAACAAGGCTTCATACAACGGTGTGTTAGTTACAAGACTAGCACTTGTGAGACCTCACTTGGATTACGCGGTTCAGTTTTGGTCACCATACTATAGAATGGATATAGAATCCCTAGAAATCATTCAGAGGAGGATGACAAGACTAATCCCGGGCATTAGGAACCTTGAGTACAGAGACAGAATAAAGTATCTTAATTTGCACTACCTTGAGAGACGTAGAGTGAGGGGCGATATGATCGAGGTGTATAAATGGAAGTCGGGGCTGAACATGAACGCCAGTGTTTCTTCCACCCCTGGAAATATTTATGGAACTCATTTTCTGGAATAGTTTTTATAGCTGCCGTCGTGCTACTCTCAATGCCATCCACGTCTTAATAATGCGTCCCCTTGATGTGTTTCTTCAATGAAAGAAATAGAAAAAAGTCACACGGGGTCAAGTGAATAAGGAACGAAAAATTCTGAGCGTTTTCGTCTATCTTTTTCTCTGGGTGTTTTAAGCTCGTCAAGATAGTAAAACTGGTTCACACCCTGCCCTGGAGGAACAAATACTTTGTGAACTACACCAGAAGAATAAAAAAAAGTGATGGGGATTGTCTTCACTTTCGACTTTGACATGCGACAATTTTGGGGGCGCGGCGAGTTTACAGTTTTCTACTGATAGCTCTGGTGTTTCGTTTCAGGGTCGTATCGGTGGACCCATAGCTCATCACCGGTAATGACTCGGTGAAATAAGTCATCTCCAGCTTCTACTCTTTCCAAAAGGTTGTGATAGTGGGTTTGACCTCCCCTGACTCCTGATGAAGTTATAGACTCAGAATGTATAACACGAGCAACTACTGAGTCATTGTTGAATAACTTAGTGAATAATTTGGTATTATACATTTAGGTGAATATTTATAAAATGCAAATGGTGCTGTTACAAGGTCCGAGCAAATTTCAACTCTCCTTTGTTTTTGTTCAACACTAAGATTTTTCGGCAACATTTTAGCACAAAATTTTCTTAACTTCAAATCTTCAGTCAAAGCCTTTCTGTTTCCCTGTCAACCTGCACCTCATCTGCCTGTTAGCTCACACAACTTTCCTAATTTTGTTCAATGTTTTCCTCAGTCCTGCTCGTTGTTGGTCGTCCTTCTCTGCCATCGTCATCGTCTTCTCTTCCCTCAGAAATTCGCTGAATCCGCTTGTAAACTGATGTTTCCCCCCTTTTTCACGAAAAATTTTATGTTCAATCTTTGTTCTAAAACAATATCTGTCATTATCACGAACAAAAGAGAAAACACTCTAATACAATAGCTGCCAGTGAGCATGTCCGACTTGCTTGAGATCGACGACACAACTAGGGTAGTAAGAGAAGGGATCAAGGTCACACTCATGCCACTCACACTCGTCACAGTGCTGCCGCTGTAGAATTGGGCATTATAACAACTAAGAGGTGAACTAGATCTTTAATCTATTAATTCTACGATTAGGTAATGGAGCTAGAACATGTAAGAGTTTATTGGGTTTTCTGTAGTGAAACCCAATATGTTCTTTTTCTGTGTTTATTATAAAAAGGGTTTCTATGTACACTTTCAAAAAGGATATCACAGCAACTATCTCAATTGAGCTATGGATGCTAGAAACAGTCGGAAAGCTGTCTGTGAAGCTTGTTTATCGTGAGGGTTGAATGAAGACTGAGTGATCACTGAGGGCAAATAGCCGGCTTCTTATAGCTTACCTAAGGTCTAATAGAGACGCGCCCTCCAGTGGAAAGTTACCTATCATGTGTTCAATGAATGGACCACATGATCACTGCATGACATCTCACTGCTCATGGAAAGTTACCGTGGGTGATAGTTATACAAGACAAATGTAATTAACCAACATTTATATAATAATACTGTCAACAATGAGACAGGGGATATTACACAGGCGTGAGTAGAACGACACCAAACAAAATGAGTTAACCTTTCACTGCCATACTTAGTTTTCTTTCACATGTAATCTAAGAGAGCAGTCCTCACTGACGACCCATTATCGTTTGTGATCACTGTTATAACCAACACTAATACACCAAACGGATAATACAAGAGACTTGATAAGAAATGAAAACTTGGATGCGCATACAGCTTGGGAAAATGTTCGCATATCAGTATCTCAGGCGAAATCTGTAAGGTGCAAGATGTATGAAGAAGTTAATCCAAGGATGGTAGTGCGCGATCACTATTTTCAGTGTCAGGTTACTCATTGGCAATCGAGATGGCGTTACAACAGACCTACTGCCAAAGCATTTAGGTATCAAATGACAAAAATGTTAGCTGTGTTCAATACAGTATTTAATATATCTGTTTGTTTTTATCGTCGATCTATTTATGTGTCCGGAGAGACCAAGGGGTAGTTGTCTTTACCACTTCCCTCTGCTATTAGTAATTTTTTTTTATTTTTTTATTGAATACCAATAATGGGAATATATTATATTATATTATATTATATTATATTATCATCACCCGGTAACTATTCCTTACAGCAGGAAACACAAAAACAAAAATGTTAGTTTTCTTTGGTGTCCGCCAAGCAACTCACAATAAGGCCATGAATGACTGGGCTACTACCCCCAACATCCATCCACAATAGCCTGAATAGATTATGAACATATTTTTTCCTCTACATATTGCGTATGTATTTATTGTAGTCTGTGTATTATTGGTTACCAATGTCTACTGAAATGCGACCTCTGATCACTCTCATCAGCGGCAAGTAGCAACAACATCTCGGTGGAAAACACACACACACACACACACAACCCACTTGTGTCGGAGTGTTTCAGTGTGTCGAAGATGAAAGAGAGAGAGAGAGAGAGAGAACGTTATACGGAAAACTTCAAGTAATGAATACACTGAAGAATATTGATATATGATCTCTGTTCAACTAATTCTTATAATATTCATTCAAAACCGATATCCCCATTGTATTCTGATATTGGACTGGATACTCCTATCACTACGGTTTTCTCCTTTTCATAACCACTAACGTTGCCCGATATTCATATTAATATTCTTCTCATCTCTTTTTGATGAGTCTTCGTTCGAATTAAACTGTTTCGCTGTCAGTTCTTCTCTGTATGCTGGCGAGAGGGTCGGCATAGTGACATGACGTTCAGGAAGAGTGCAACAGGCTATGCACCCTTTACCAAGGGTGTGTAACGAACTTCTGAACAGAACTGTATTTGTACACCCTCCCACACTTCCACTTGCTACAGTCAGCGCTGTCAATCCTAGCCTCCGAGAGTCATAAACCACGAGAGTTTGAACCCACATCTGAAGCATTCACTCCTCCAGTTTATATAGGGTGTTTTACCGAGATATGGACTTTCAAATATGTATAATATAGTTCCTTTACATTACTGTTATTAAATATATGCCCTGAATGTGGTAGATTAACTAACCAAGTGTCAGTGTGTCCTGTTGTCATCCTAATCTCCGAGAGTCGTGAGAGGAGGGTGAGGGGCTAATGGGGTTGACTTTTCTCACACAATGAGTAACAGATGCATTTGATCACGGCTATAAGCAATCCAAAATTTACAAGCAAATATAAAAAACACACAACTATGATTGCTAAGCAGGTCCAAATTTTGAGTGGATATTTTTATTATTTCAGGTTACAAGAATACGAAACATAGCTTCAGTAGTTTATATATTCTGTCTCCTGGACGATAGCACACTTATGAGTTCATGTGCTGTCAGCAGGAGGAGGAAAGGGGAGCGTCAGAGTACCAATTTGCTGTTGTGTGTAATAAGGAATATACTTTTGTTACCTTTGGCCAACCTGTGACATGTGTGTCGTTGGATGGGGGAGACACGTTATAAGGAAATTCTATTCTACCCTATCTGCGTAGGGATTCAATGATATCCTGGTGTGGACCAGAGGTTATGCATGATAGTCGCTAGTTGCTGAAGTAGGTAAACAATATAAAATCAGCAGGGCCGACTGGATATTCCCCAAGATTAGGAGACATTAAGTTTAATTTTTTATTAAGATGGTATTTTTAACGCTGGGAGATATTCCACTGGGTATTTCTATGCCCACCTCCATTCGACATAATGAAGATATCCTTATTCTTATCAGCTAGTATTACGTTCGATATCTGCATGATTCATTCAAGAGAGCTCTGAGTTGACATGTTAACACTTTGACCATCACAAAACCTTACACAAAACATAATCACCCCACACTTATTAAAAAGGCTAGCATTATGCACAATTTGGGCAACGTAAGTTACAATAAATGTTCAGTAAAGTCGACATCGCTAGCTCTCAATTACAGGAAACATTGACATTTGCTTAGTGAATCTATCACATTCAGAACATGTACTTCATAACAATAGTGTAAGTCTGGGTAAAACACCCAATAAACTAGAGGAGGCAATCCCCACATGATATTGGATTTTCACCCTCCTCTCTATACCTAACTGTTGTTCGTCAATAAAATCAATAGTTACTCTGTTTCTTCGCTCTTTAACCAATCAAAGTGAGAACTAGGTTTCCAAGACAGCCAATCACGGAAAACAGAGGTGTTGTCTGGCTTCCAACCATGAAGGCTCACTCATCTCCTGACGTCCACATGGATAGGCAGCGGACTCGGTTAGTCTTACGGGGTCAGATCATCGCACTGCGAGACAACGGCTTCAGTATAAGGGCCATCGCTCACCAGTTAGGTGTTTTTCCTTGGACAGTGTCCAAGTGAATACAGAGATGGGAGGAGACGGGAAATTTGACAGACCTGAGTATGGATGAATGCATAAATGTTATATGCATTATTTTTACGTACTCCTAATGTTTATTGATTTTTTGTATTTATAATATGAGTTTGTGCTAGTATATATGGTTTACCCTTCCCTTCAGCCAGAAGACCCCGTTCCAGAGTCTACAGGAAGACGAACTCATTCGGCAGGCAGCAGAAGAAAATCCCTTCCCGAATGCTGTTGCTATCACAGGCGAACTGCAGCTCCACGTGACCAATGAGACCAGGGGTTCTCAACCAGGGGGGAATTCCCCCCAAGGGGGGGAATTCAGGTTTTCAGCGGGGGGGGGGGGGGAAACTGATTCGGGAGCAAGAGATATGTTCGATGAGAAATCAATCACAGAATTTTGGCCTTGATGTGCGATTCCTACACAAAAGTGGCAGAAAGAGCTATCGGTGCATTGCTTCCGTTTGTGTCGACATATCTTTGTGAGTCAGGCTTTTCAACTCTGTTGCAAATTAAAACGAAGCAACGTAGTAGATTAGAGGTAGAAAATGACCTGCGTTGTGCCCTTTCAAACACTCCTCCGCGTATCCCAGAATTGGCGAAGAAAAAACAATCACAGGTTTCTCATTGACTGTAATCTTCATCCGAATAAAATTAATTACAAATTTACAATATCCTGGTTTTCTATTGATTTTTTTGTTTATTGCATTATGCTTCAGTTTGGTCTGTTAAGTAATTCATTATAAATATAAAAAAAAATATTTTACTTTTATTCAAGTTTTATAAATCCATCAACATTTTCAATTGGCATTTAATTTGTAAAACTCCACTATAAAAATAATCCATGTAAAATTGTAAATGTATATGTACTAATATGGAAAAAATAAAGGATTTTCAGTATTATATGTATATTATTTGGAATGCACTTTTTGAGGCAGACAATCGTGGAAAGGAGGGGGGAATGACATTCTGACATATGGTGAAAGGGGTGCATGGGGCAAACAAGGTTGAGAACCACTGAATAAGACTGTGTGCAGACGGCTGCAGGTAGCGGGAATCCACCATAGGCATTCGACAGGCGCACCGTGAAACGTCAACAAAGGCTGTGAGTGAGCTCTCCCTACAATTCCCAATTCTGATGAATTTAGTGAGACGACTACCTTCAGTCTGTTTAGAGAACTAAAGTGGAGCCCAGTTGTAAGCACAGTGTCGCTTGTGAAATTTATAGTTGTTGGACTTAGACAATATTTTAGATAAAATATCTGGACTTCCTGCCTGGACCATCTTGTCGGTTATTTTCGTATCTGCGCATGCGCAGTGCGAAGAGCTTGACGTTGAATGACGTGGTAGTGACGTCGTTGCCTCTCCATCTCGCCTGTGACCGAACACAAGCATTGCACAATGCCTGGGGAGAGTGGTGGGCAGAAACCTATGAAGGCTTTGGCTAAAGTAGAAAAGATTGCCCTACTGAATAACTTAGAAGACGACCTGAGGCTTTCAAGTAGTGAATCAGAAGCAGACAATCCGCGGCCAACAACAATAGAAGTGATAGACAATTTTCAAGAAGTGATTAGTAAGAAAGAAAAGAAGAGGAGGCGAGAGGAGGCGAAGAAAAGTGAAGGAAGTGACAGTGATGAGATCATGAGTGGTAGGAAGAAAAGGACGACACACACAGAAGGAAACAGAAAGAATTCAACTGGGAATAAAACACAGCAGGTGTTGACTGAATCCAACACCCTTCAAGAGTCAGACCCCAGTGATTATGACAGTGACGGTAATGTTTCTATGGGAAACACTAGTCACAGTGGAAACAGCAATGCCATGGACCCTATCACCCTGCCCTCTGCCAAACAAACAAGTAAGCTGAATCTCCACTTTCCCAAGGACTCATTAAAATCTGTCGAGGATTGGTTTAATTGGATGATGAAGTACTGCAGACAGCATGGTCCCAACATTCAATTCCGACAGGGTAAGAACCGGAACTTTATCAAGTGTAAAGACTCCTGAAGTCTATAAAACCCTTAGTACTGTTGGCTTTGACGGGGTTGTCCTATTGGCCCCTCCAGCAGACGCTGATGAATGTTGCCACATCCTAGTGAAACGATTCCCCCTATACGCTGACATCGAAGATGCACGTGACTTTAATTCTAATATACTCAGTATACGTCGACATTACCGGGGACACACTCCACAAGCTGCTGTTATTGTCAAGTGGAAGGGAAGGGTATGTCCAACCACTGTGGAAGCCCATCCAATCCTTCCACCACTTTATGCAGAGCCCTATCATCCTGGGCCTGCATTTTGTGTTATCTGCTCTCATTGGGGTCACACCTTCACTGCCTGCTGCCGACGTGATCGTCCTAGATGTCGCTTCTGCTCACGTAACCACAACTCCACCGCCTGTGCCCAGAAAATCAAAGACCACCTTAATAGGGGTGGTGTGGGCTATGTAGTTGAGCCCAGGTGCTGTAACTGTGGCGGCCGGCACAATGCTGACTCACGGCAATGCCCCAGTCGCCCTTCTGTCCCAGGGGAGAGGCCTCCCCAAGGACTGCGTCTACCACAACGCCCCCCTCAGTCTTCTGGGTCACCTACCCCTACCTGGCTTCACCAGGCTGCACCACAACAGCACCTACCATTCCCTAACTCAACCACTACTGAGCCTCCTCCCCGTCTCTACTCTGACGCTATCAAGCCTCGTGTTCCCACCAGTTCCCCCCCACAACCCCGTCGCTACTCTGACGCAGTCAAGCCTTGTGCCTCCACCAGTGCCCCCCCACAACCCCGTCTCTACCCTGACGCTGTCAAGCCTTGTGCCGCCACCAGTGCACCCCCACAACCCCGTCTCTACCCTGACGCTGTCAAGCCTTGTGCCGCCACCAGTGCCCCCCCACAACCCGTCTCCAGTGACATGACACAGATCATGTCCCTCTTCCAAGAATTTACCAGCCATGTTGAGAAATGCTTGGTTACACTCTGTACCGCCATCTCCGACCTACACCGCCAACTCCTGCCCTTTGCTGCCACCCAGTCACTCCCCTCTTTTGGTTTGACACAAGCTGGTAGTCCCCCTGTGAGCCCCCCCCCCCCCCTGCTCACAGGTTGTGTGTACTGGGGCCCCCGAGCCAAGCCCTGCCTCATCTTTACGTCACGTGGTGCCTCAACCTGTCTACCCACCTCAAGCCTCGCCTGCTCCTGTGTCCGTGCTGTCTCCACCAAGGCTACCTGTTGGACCTGAGGACTCCACCCCCGGCTACCCATACTCCACCGACATGCCGGCACCTAAGGCCCATCCGTCTACGTCAGGGGTAATCAGTCTAATACACCACAATGGATAGCAACGCTACAGGACTGCAGGTACTCACCTGGAACATAAACGGCTTGCAAAGCAAGTTTGGTGCCCTCAAAACCTACGTCTACACTGAAGACGTCGACGTGCTGTGCCTCCAAGAAACGCGGTGTGCTGCTGGTACCCATGTGCTCAGTGGCTACACATGTGTTGAGAGCCCATCCACTCCTGTTCTCCGCATCGACGGATTACCACGAAGCCATGCACGTGGACTACGGATCTACGTCAAGAAGGATGTCCCCTACCAACCTCTCGACGTCCCCCTTGATGACGACACCACCGACGCACATGCCATCACAATCACACTAAAAGGTATGTCCCTCAATATTGTCAATGTCTATGTGCGTCCCTCCACCCCTACTGTACCTGTCCTACCACACCATATCACCTCCACCCCCACCCTCCTTGTGGGGGACCTCAATGCACGTCACCCTAGTCTCGGCTCCCAGGGGCCCCACTCAAACTCCCGGGGTAACTCCTGGCTCTCCTACCTACAATCCACCGATGACCCTGTACGTCTTCTCAGCCCTCCATCACCCACCCACATCGGGGGAGGGAAACTTGACTACATAGCTCTCTACTCTGACCCTCACCGCCCACACTCCACCCGCATCCTCCACTCCCCCCACAGTGACCATTTCCCTATCCACACTACCCTCCAGTATGTGAGAATACCCGTTCCACCCAAGGGCCCTAGGCTCAGGCTACCCCCTGCCAACATACCTGCCTTCATCACTTCCATTGCTGAATGGTTTCAGGGTTACACTGTCACCACCGCAGACCAACTCTACCTTGATCTGTCCAAACAATGCACTGACCTCCTCCGCCCTGTCCCAAAACACCGCCGCCCTAACCGCCAGCCCAGGAGTCAGTGGAACGTTAACCGTGACCCTCATGTTAAGTCTATCCGAGTATGGCACCGAATAGCAGTCGACCAGTGGAAGAAATCTCCCAGCTCCCCTGACTCTCTACGCTTCCTGATGCGCACAAATAAAGAGCTCCAATCTGCCATCACTCTCGCACGAGAGAAGCAGTGGTTTGATTTTGCTTCTTCTATTGACCAGTCTACATCTATAGGTGATATATGGCGCACCATTAACCGTGCCCGGGGCACCAACGCCAGACCCGCGCTCCACCCCAGACCAGCTGCCCGAGCTGAGGCGCTCTCCCAGACGTGGCAGGAGGCCGCCTCCATTGATGCGCTACCACCCTCTGTACGAGACCTCACCCTCGCACTGCAACCACAACGCCGACAGCGCATCTTCGAGTACCAAGACCTATTTGCAGACACTGACGTGCCTTTCACACAGTGTGAACTACTAAATGCTGTTAAGCGTGGTCGGTCCACCGCCCCAGGCGATGACGGCGTCACATATGATGTGTTAAATGCCCTTATTGCCACCCTTGGTAACCCCCTCCTCTGTCTATTTAACCTCTCTTTTGATACTGGTCAGCTGCCTCACTCATGGAAGACTGCCACCACCATCCCAGTCCCTAAACCAGGCAGACAAGATGAATATCGTCCAATATCCCTCATCTCCTGCTTCTCAAAGATGATGGAGCGCATGATACTCCACCGCCTCCACTGGAAAATTGAAGCCCACCTGCACCCTGATCTCTATGGTTTTCGCCCCGGAAAGAGTACTGCTCACTGCATCGCTCACTACATGGCAAACACCTCCGCCAAAACCTCCCTCTTCGTCGACTTCAAGGGTGCTTTTGATAAAGCCAACAGTGAAGTGATCCTTGAGGGCCTCACTCACATGGATGTGAAGGGCAAACTCCTCACGTGGATTGCTGACTACCTCTCCCATCGACAGGCCCGTGTCCGTTTTCAGGGCCACTACTCTAAGATCAGGGACCTTGATCTTGGCACGCCTCAGGGAGGTGTACTCAGCCCTACACTCTTCAATGTTCTCATGAACTCCATCTGCCGTCTCAACGTCATCTTTGCTGAGCGAGCCCTAGACGGTCACATCATAAGCTACGCTGATGATATCCTCCTCCAAATTACTACAGTGCAACATGAACAACCTATACTCTCCACGTTCGCCCGGACCTGTCAAACACTCGGGCTAGTCATCTCACACACTAAAACCAAGTTCATCTCACGCTTCCGGCGTCAGACACCACTGATTCTGCAAGGACAAGACATCGATCAAGTACGCACCTACAGGTACCTTGGTCTACCTGTGCGAGCCACTACCAGAGCCACGACCTCCGCTGTCGCCGCCCACGTCATCTCCCAGTGCCGCCAACGAACGAGGCCCCTCCAGTCCCTCACTCACGGCCTCAAAGGAGCCTCTGTCAGGGTCCTACGTCTCATGTACATTGCCATCGTCAGAGCTGTCATAGATTATGCCTCTCCTGTCCTTGTAGTTGCCTCCCAGCGCGAGAAACAAAGCATAGAGAAAATCCAAAACAGAGCGATGAGACTCATCCTCGGCTGCCCTATGACCACCAGAATAGAAGTCATGCAGCGCGAACTAATCCTGCTTCCCGTCTGCGATCGAATTACTGCTCTCAATGCCATCCTTGGTGTTAAACTTCTTCGCAGTGAGCAACCGACTCCCCTGTCGCGCTCACTGAACTCACATCTTAACACCCTCCTGCGCCGGCCTGTCCCCATTACTTTCCCCCCTCCCTCTCAACTCTGGCCCGTCCACACTGCTGCTGACATCCTGCGTTATCACCTCTACACCCCCTCGACCTCTCTCCCTCCCGAGTACACTCATCCGCCTCTACCGCCGTGGACCTCCCCGTGTGTTGATGTTGTCGTCCACACCTTCCCTGGTCGTAAATCCACCCAACTGAGGTATATGCTCAAACTTAACTGCCTTGAGCAGATTAATGATGTCGCTTCCTCTCTAAAGACCTCCCACCCTCCTATCCTCGTCTACTGTGATGGGTCTGTTACCACGCTGGGCAGCGCTGGGGCAGCTGTGTGGATTCCTGAGCGCCAGGCCTGCAGGAAAATCAGGGTCCACGACTGGGCCTCCTCCACTGATGCTGAAAGCATAGCCATCCTCGCGGGCATTCATGAGGGGGCGACCTATGCTCGCACTGAACGCCGGAACCTCCTTATAATCAGTGACAGCACTTCTGCGCTAGCGAGGCTCAAATTACCCTCCCCCTCCTCCCCTGCCGCCCAACACACCCTAGCCGCCGTTGCCGGGCTAGAACAAACTGATGACATCCGTGTCAAGTTTCTTTGGATCCCGTCACATATAGGAATAACTGCCTGTGACACTGTGGATCGGCTTGCCAAAGAAGCTACACAAGAAGAAGATACTGAAGCCACTCTCGCCCTCTCCCTGAATTATCTCAAATCTCGCATACACGCCACACAACGAGAGGCATTCAACGAAAATTGGACACACCTGAAACAACGGGGTAGCGTCACACTATGCCACTATGACGCTGTAACCGGTGACGACAACCGCCACTACAAAGAATATCAATCCCTGACTCGATCTCAACAGCTTATATACATGAGACTGCGCCTAGGGTACAGGTACCTATGGGAGTACATTGGCAACCCTGAGCCTCACCGCACTGTTTGTAAACTTTGTGGCCAACCCGACTCTCACACCCTCTCTCACTACATCCTCACTTGCCCTATGACCTCCTCCTATAGGTCCCCAGCCGTTACCAACACCTCTTCCCTCCCAGACCAGATATCCCTCCTCCTAGTCACAGGCCTGGCATTTGACATTTTTAGGGACCTGCCACTCTTTGCCATAAACAGATAAAATGTACCGGGAACTTTCCCCCCACACACTCATCATTCTCTCACTTTATGTAACTTGACAGAACCTATGACCCTTCAGGCTTTTACGCCCTTAATGTACGAGTCATAAAGGCAAGTATGAACTTTTCATACTTCCCTGTTGGGCCCTGTAAACGCTTCTGCGCTTCACCTTGCACAGGATGTAAGGGGGTGCCCAATAAACTAGCCCCCTCGGGGGCAAATCTGAATCTGAATCCACCATAGGTAGGACATCGAAATGAATAAATGGTTAACTATTTATATATTTGCGCAATGTAAATATGCAAATAATAATTTTTACATTACAGGCAGAAAGACGTTTCAGTGCGGCATGAGTATTGAATAGCTTACACTCATCTGTAATAGTGAAACTGCTGAATGGCATTTTTTTACGCTTGTAGCAGAATTCAAATCAAAAGGCAAAAACAGACAAGAGATATTTTGAATAATATAATTACTACAAAGCTGTTACAAATGTGCATCGCAAAACCTATTTTCATTAACAACCAGAACATCACTAGTCTGTTACGCTCTAATTGTTAATAATTTATCGCTTTGTTGGAAAATACCAAATAACTAAATTTCACAGGGTTGCTGAAGCAAGAACGCCTCACCAATTAACACCGCGCTGCGGAGCTCGCCTTCGCTCGCCAATATATTGGCGAGGGGTTTGTCTTTTGGTCAAGAATGGTCTTCGCTGATGAAATTGGGATAACGGGTTTTCATTTGCAGGAAGCACGCAGTGGACACGTTACCTGCAATACCTGGGGGGGGAGGGGGGGGGGGGGGGCGGGGGATCTCCATCCATGGTGTGGGTGATGTGAAAAATTGAGGGAAGGCTCACTGCCCAGAATTATATAGACATCCTACAAAATTTCTTCCTTCATTCCTTCCTTCCTTGCAAGAACGAAACTTCCCATTCCTACCAGGCCTAGTCATTTTCATGCACGATAGCTGCCCCATCCAAACAGCCAGAGTAGTCACGGACTGGTTTCAACAGCAACATAATTTGTTTCTGATGGGATGGCCAAGCAAGGGTTGCCATGTAATCCTATAGAAACCTGTGGGGTACAATGGTCAATACGTGGGAGCTTGGGACAGAAAGGGTATCTCGACAGCTGGTGGCCCATACTAGAAGTCAATGGAAGGATGGGCAATGCGTTAAATGTGAAAGAAATGCTAATACTATATTGAGGTGATGCGTGAGTTATGATTACCCTACATGAAAATGAAAGCAACTTCTACACCTCGCAGTGGTTAACCATACCAGGTAGAGCAGCGTGGTTAGATCTAAGTGGAAGCTTTCTCTAAATGACTATATTGGTCGTGAGGGGAGTGGGACGCCAAAAGCAAAAGTCTCGAAGATAGCGGACTTCAGGGATCTGACAACGTGTGCGAGTTATATACACACCCAGGTATTTTGTCTCATTAACCCAGTCCAAGGGCGTTCCTGATAAGGGAAAGGGGGGAGGTACTATCGTGCACCAAAGTCGTGCCCACTACCCATCCACAGTGAGGATTCGAATAGCCTTGAGTCTGAATTTTCGAAACAGCTGGGGGAAATGCTATGGTCGGCCAACAGATGTCGCCCACTGTAGTGTGTGTGTGTGTGTGGGGAGGGGGGGGGGATAGAGGAGGTGGGGGTTTGTCTAGAAACAGGTTGTGTGTAGGTGGAGCATAACATCGTGAATTCCGCAATCACTGATAACAATAAGAATGTCATGAAGATAGTTAATATTATTAAGCATGGTGAGAGATGTGTAACGGGTAAATAAAAGCACTACAACGACCATATCTCTGCCATTCATGGCTACGACTGTGCGACTAATGGGCACACAAGTTGTTACCAAGGTTGGCGCCACCCACACCAGGGGAAGGAAGTGATGTCGAACACTGAAACATGCCGAGGTTTCATTCCTACCATCGTCGTCACCAACAGGTAAGTCACATTAAATTTGTCAGCACAGCCCATGTCGTCCTTATACTATTGCAGGGTGTCCCATGAGTGACAGCAGATATTTGTAGAGGTGAAAAATTATGTGATATTGAGTTGAAAATCTTCTATACACATAAGCATTTTTTGGTTTAATTTAGGCGTGAGGTGGGTTGTAAAAATTACGCAGGGCAAAAATTTTGCCATGTTATATTTTATTTTTCTTACCAATTGCAGCCATACTGTGTGCTGTTGTAATCCTTATTGGTGGATTACATAAGGCCTATTAATAGCGCGAAAACCCGTTTTAAGATGCTGTTATGTTCCATAACTTGCATTAAACAACATCATACATTCACGAGTTCCAACTCCGCGCCTAGCCTCCCCCCCCCCCCCCGCCACTACCCACCCAACTATTAAACCTCATAATTTGAGCATCGTGGGTTACCACACCTAAACACTAATCGACTACTTATTCTCTCCCCACATTCCCCCTCTACCATCCCCCCCACTCCACTCCTCCCTCCCCCACCTCTTCCCTTCCATCCCATCACATTACCTTTCCCTGCATTCCCCTCCCCCTATTCTACCCATGGCGACGAATTGGACTACTGTAATGAACACTCACAGAACCGACGACATGGTTCCTCCCCCTTGTATTTAGAGTTAAAACCTTTACAACAAAGGGCAATCTCACGTAACTTGAGCCGGATTAAGATATATGGAAAAAAAACAAGCAACACCCATGGCCACCCCAGTACCCCAACCTAAAATCATAGCCACCACGTCTCTATCTCCATCCGTTTTCCTCTATCTATAATAAAAAGTGTAACCCTACTCAGAAAAAATAATGAATGGGTCCTCCAAACAAATTAAAGATGAGGTGCAAACCACCCAAATAAGGATGGGCCCTCCAATTCGTTTCGCCTTCTTTTCTCCACATCCTTTCCACCCTTCCATCGCCCCAGTCACCCCAACCTACCACCCAATACCATGCAGTGGGCAGAAGGCCACACATTTTCTCTCTTCCTAAAAGTCTGTTCCGATTAACCCACATTCTTTCACTACTAAACCTTCTTCCCCCTTTCCTATATTTCGCTATCATTATTGGTATCTCCCGCCTCGACTCTGCCATTTCTAATGGTTGCCTTGAGTAATTTGCAAAATCCACCTCACGGCTAAACGTAAACCGAAAAACCCATATATGTATAGAAAACGTTTTTATATAACGAACCTTAACGTAATGTAACCTATTACAGTTATATGTAATCTGGAACAAATATGTTATAGCTGAAAATTGTAAAAGAAATATGCAAAGCAGTGGAAAACCATATATTTTGATTATCGGCTAGGCTAACTACCTATAAACAATTAATATTTGACGATTGGCAAAAGTTCTGGGAAAATGAACCAACAATTCATTAGCTAAAATGGTCAAATCATCTGTATATCCTTGGTCACCATCAAAACAATCCTCTCGATATCATGAAACTATTCTGAATCGTCTAAGAATTGGGCATACGCGATTGACGCATGGCCAACTCATGTCTTCCCCTAAAGGAGCCCTACCTATGTGCTCCAACTGCCGAACACAAATAAGAGTCCAACATATTCTCATTGAATGCCCTATCTATAATCGGTATCGAACAATGAGCTTCACTAACCCTACAATGTAAGATATTTCAGCAGAGGCCCAAAAATTTTCCCTAAGTTCAGTTTTGACCTTTTTGAAATACAGTAGTCTCCTCCAAACAATATAACACTAAATTATAGAAACACAAATATGTGTTAACTAACCCCTCTGGCCAGCCCTAGGAGAGACTCAAATGTGTGTCAGTGGTCTGGTTAAACTAAATCTTGATGATGATGATAATTATCGGCGAATGTTCACTCTACAGTCGCAGGGGTGGAGGTGGTGGTTTGGGGGGGGGGGGGGGGGGAGGATCCACTTGCAGTTCACTATGAATACATGAAATAGAAAGGGTTTCTTGGGCAGTTGATCCAAAAAGATTTACCAAAACGTTATGTCAGAGTAATAATACTTGATCTAGGTGTTACTAATACCATTAATTCACTCTAATATATAAAAGCCTGCATCAGATACCAGAACATAATATTACTCTGCCATTTCAGATATGCCTGCAGGACGATAAAATTCGTCGGCAGTGATTGCTGAGCCAGGCCAAATCATCGGGATGTGGAGAGCCGGGGCAACTGTGTGGAACATTGCTCTCGAAGTGGGGAGGAGCACCAAGACGATTAGGAGGTGGATCCGCCGGTGGGAGGAAGAGGGCTCAGTGGAGACGAAACCTCGAAGCAGGAGGCCACGAGTAACGTCGGCAAGGATGGACGCCATGATCGTGGCAGCTGTAACGGCATATCCAATGCGAACATCAGTGGAGCATACAAGAAATCTGGGCCTCAACTGCCATCACATGATGACGAGACGCCCACTTCATGAAGCTGGGATCGACTGCCATATTGCAGCTCACAAAGGGTGGCTAACACCTACTCGCAAGGAGTGTCGACTCTGCATTGCATTGGAACACTTTCCACATAGAGAAGAATACTGGAGAACCAATATATTTACTGATGAAACGGTATTCAGGTCAGTGGGAGCCGAAGCAAGGCAGTGCTGGCGGCCCCCCAACACACGCTACCATGAGAAACACATTCAACATCGAGCAGTGAGTGGATGGGAGTCAGTGTCATTCTGGAGGTGGATGTGGGCACATGGGCCAGGTGAACTGGTCAAGATCAATGGCCGTTTCATTGGTGAGCAGTATGTAGACATCCTGGAGCAAGTGCTAATTCCTACAGTCCGGGCTATGGCAGTTCCAGCCCCCCACACTATCAGGCTGGTTTATGACAACAGTCTCATTCATACCAGCAACATAGTGAAGGACTACCTCCAGGATCACCCTGAAATTGAGGTCATCGACTGGCCAACACTAAGATGTGATATTAATCCGATTGAACATATTTGGGCCATGATGAAACGTGATTGGGATATTGGGGAGCAGCGAACCTGTGCAGCAATAGAGGCCAAAGCTCACGACGTGTGGGAGTGTATACGTCGACGACCAGGGGTGTGCCTGAAACTGGTCGACTCTATCCCTAATCGCCTTGATGAAGTCCTGAATGCAATGAGTGGCTGGACCAAATACTAAGATGTGTGTATTGGTGTATTGTTTGGATTTTAGTATTGTTTGTAAATATAATTAATATATATTAACTCACCTACAGTGTTATCTTAAATCCATGTCCTTAATGATGTCTTAAACTATATCGCATGAAAATTCATAACTAAGTAACTTAACAGCCACAAATTGTGCATTGTGTGGTATACAGTGATCTGTATGACAAGTCGTGGAATGTGTTGTCTTATACCACAATATAATTATATAGTTACAATTGCTACCATCATTGAAATGCTCATGATGTTCAGCACACAATATTACCGATAGTACCTCCCCCCTTTCCCTTATCAGGAACGCCCTTGGACTGGGTTAATGAGACAAAATACCTGGGTGTGTATATAACTCGCACACGTTGTCAGATCCCTGAAGTCCGCTATCTGAAGAGACTTTTGCTTTCGGCGTCCCACTCCCCTCACGACCAATATAGTCATTTAGAGAAAGCTTCCACTTAGATCTAACCACGCTGCTCTACCTGGTATGGTTAACCACTGCGAGGTGTAGAAGTTGCTTTCATTTTCATGTAGGGTAATCATAACTCACGCATCACCTCAATATAGTATTAGCAAAGGATGGGTGGAATATAAATAAATATTACCATAATCTCTTTGTCGGAATAACAACAAAATTGTTATGTGGTCGCTAAGTAAAACTAGCTGATCCTTGCATATTTCATTTTTATCCTTAATATATTCCATCCTTTAAAGTATCATTGTGTCCAGAGCGGCAATAAGCACCCAGGACACTGCACCTGTTCTATGAATTCGTAACCATAAAGAAGCAACTGTAAGACAAAACGTAGTTAAAAAGGCAGCTTGAAATTATGGTGGTATAAATAATAAATAAACCTGCCTCTCATCCAGCCCCCACCTTCTCTATTCCCCCCCCCCCCCCCACACACACACACACTGGGCGACATCTGTTGGTCGACCATAACGTTTCCCCGGAGCTGTTTCGAAACTTCAGACTCAAGGCTATTCGAATCCTCACTGTGGATGGGTAGTAGACACGACTTTTGTGCACGATAGTACAACACGACCGTGCCACATGGCTTTTGTTTTCGCAGTTGAAAGAAGGAAATCAAGTGAATCACACTCTCTGGTGACCAGATCAAGGGCTTCCTGCATGCTGAGGTAATCAGGGGCTTGGAGGAGGACATCGTCGGCATACCCTGAGTGGACAACTTATGTTGGCCACGAGAGAGATGCAGTGGAGTGCATGAGAGGTAAACAAGGTAGGACCCAGGACTCCCCCTTGAGGTTCATTTCTTGAACAGGAGATATAGAGCCTTCAACATGAACCCGGGCTTGACGTCCAGTGAGGTAAGAGGCGATCCATCGAAGAAGTCTCCCTTTAACCCCTAACCGTGCAAGTTCAGCTAAAATGAGGGCAGGCTGAGCCGTATCAAAGGCTCCCTTGATATCAAGGAAGACGGAGACGCGGGCAGTCTGATTGCAATAAGAGGAAGCAATGGAGTGTGCTGTACTGCGATGTTGTATGAAATCACTGAGGGAGTTGTGGAAGCTGCCTATGGTGTGAAGAAGACGACAATGGAGTATCCTCTCCATCATTTTGCAAACACAGGAGGTAAGACTAATGGGTCGATATTTCCCAGGATCTCCCGGCTTAGGGATGGGGATAATAGTGACATTTTTCCAGTTAGATGGGAGAACCCCATGTTCATAAGGCATATTGTAGAGAGCAAGCTAGGGGCAGTTAGGAATATTAGTACCTGCTTTGAGGACGGAGTCGGTTATCTGATCATCCTCAGGAGAGGTGTCTTTTCTAGAGCGACGAACACTGTCAAGCTCAAACTGTGTGATGGGATGATGGGGACTACCCATTTGAGGTCCACGGCGCAATAAGCTCGATGAACAGGCTTTGTGTGAAATATAATAGAGTCTTGGACTGCTTTTAGTATCCTGGTGGTCCAGAGGTAGCGTTCCCCAGTCACAGTCATGGGCTCGTGGGCCGTGGGTTCGAATCCTGGCGGGGTGAGGTGTTGATTATGTGTAGAAGTCCGTGTGCTTTATTGGGCTAATGAAATATATATATATATATATATATATATATATATATATATATATATATGCTGATAACCACCAGGAAAGAAGAAAACACGAAGTTCCCAAGTGCTTTCGTGTAATTCACATCTTCAGGGGTGAGTACAGTCTGTACTCACCCCTGAAGATGTGAATTACACGAAAGCGCTTGGGAACTTCGTGTTTTCTTCTTTCCTGGTGGTTATCAGCATATACCTAGATCACGCGCACCTACAGTGATTTACTTGCATATATATATATATATATATATATATATATATATATATATATATATATATATATATATATATATATATATATATATATATATATCTTTTCTCACTCTTGGTTCAGCCCATCCCAAAGAAAGGTGGCCATTCTAATCCCTCTAACTATCGCCCCATTGCCCTAACTTCTCCCCCCTCTAAGATTTTCGAATCTATCTTAAACTCTCATTTTCTTTTTTGTCAGATCACCAGTACGGTTTCCGCCAGGCGAAATCTACTGGTGCTCTGCTCTCCTACTGCATCCATCTTTGGTCATCCTCTCTAGAGATTATGGGGAAACCTTTGTCGTGGCCCTCGACATCTCTAAGGCATTTGATAGGGTATGGCAATAGTCTTTGCTTCCTGATTTTCCTTCTTATGGTTTCTCTCCTCCACTCTGTTTTCTCATTTCTAGCTTCCTTGAGAAACCGATTCATGGCAGTTGTTGTCGAGGGATCGATCTCTCGCTCTCTCTTTACCAATGATGTTCTATGAGGTTTTGTTTTTTTCAAATACTCTCTTCCTTCTTTTACCAATGATTTACTTCACACTACTGCTAATTCTATCCATTCTTACACTGATATTCTACTCTTCACTCCTCTTCTCATTTTTCCCTCCCCCGAATTCTCAAACTAGATCTGTTTCTAGATCTGATAATTATTGTTTCTTCTATCACTGTGGTTCTGCGTAGCATCTCCGAATGTGGAAGTAGAATTTGAGTAAATTTATTAAATAGAAAACATGGTATCTACCAATTACACTTTCCAACCGTTTTGCCAAATTCTAAAAAGAATATGCTGAGCCTCACCATTTCCTCTAATATGTCATGGAAGCCACACATCCACAACATTGCTAAAGCTATCTCCCGAAAGATTGAAATGCTGTATAGATGCCGTAGCTATAGTACTTCACTTCTGAGCAGTGCTTCAAGTTTACAGGGTGTAAGGGAATTATTTGTCCTAAACTGGAGTACTGCTCTCATATCTAGGGTGGTTCTTCTTCTGTCCATCTGTCAGAAAGGGTAGAATCAAAGTAATTTCGTCTTATTAACTCTCCTCATTTAGTCAATAAATCTCTTCCCTTTCTCTTCGCTGCATGGTTGCTTCTCTCTTTTTTACAGGTGCTTTAACGGGCAATGTTCGGTGGATTTGTCACCCTGTGTACCGCCGGCAAAGCAGTGGGCTCATTGCACCTGTATTATATATATATATATATATATATATATATATATATATATATATATATATATATATATATATATATATATATATATATATATATATAAATAAAATCAACGACCTCACCAGCCAGGACTTGAACCCTCGATCTACTGTGTGGGACCAGGGAACGCTACCGACCATGCCACAAAGACACAAAAAGAAGTTCTAGACTATGTTATATTTCACACAAAGCCTGTTATATGTTCAAAGTTCGCGTGTTATATGGACTAAAAATGAAGTATATATGGTACCTCATGTTTCATACCAGCTGGATTGGGTAAAATGCTACTGACAACCACATTAATGGCATGGGCATTTCCCAAGGGGAGGTTCACGGCGCCATGAGTTCGATGAAGTGGCTTTGTATGAAATATAACATAGTCTAAAATTTCTTTTAGTGTCTTTGTGGCATGGTCGGTAGCGTTCCCTGGTCCCACAAAGTAGGTCGAGGGTTCGAATCCTGGCTGGTGAGGTCGTTGATTATATGTTCAAAGTCCGCATGTTATATGGACTAAAAATGAAGTGTATATATATATATATCCATCGGGAACTGGCGACTTATTAGGTTCTATTTTATTTATTTGTTTACTAACATCGTTACTATTCACAAATAACTCGCTCAATCTATTTTCTTCAGTGCATCAGTAGATAGTCGGTTTAAAATTTTCGCTGGTGAAAATTGTTGAAAAATATCTAATCAGATTATTGCTCATTTCTTCGTCATTATCAGTTAGCTCGCCGGTATCTGACTGTATTGGTCCAATCTTGTCTCGTGTTTTTGTTTAATACATTTGGAAAAATCCCTCAGTCTCCCTTGCTACCTTGATTTCATTATTCCTCTTTGCTTTCATTATCTCGGTCTTGACCCTACTGGCCAATACTTTATAATAATCTCGGAGATAGACATCACTGCGATTCATTCCCCTACCTATAGACTTCCTTTGGCCAATAATATTCTTTAAATAATTATCTATCCTTTCTGGGGTCATTGTTATCTGATCTGATTTTAAATTGTTCTGGTACTCATCAACCTCATACCTCGTGGTCAGGTCACTCCCAATGGGCATGTTTTGTGATATTATCATGGTCAGGTCACCTGGTAAAGTGGGTACATTCTGTGAGGTCACGTTATTTACACCCTTTTATGAGATCATGTAATTCAACATATCAAAGTTTACCTTACTGAAATCTGGGTTTTCAATGAAATTTTCCTTGCGACTGACATTAGGTTCTATTTTGAATCTTACTTATTTGTGGTCGCTGTTAGCTAGTTCTCTCCCTACGTTAAAATTATTAATGAGGTTTACTCTGTTCGACAAAACTAAATCTAGTATAAGAATGGAGGACACTACAGCGAGCCTATTGGCCCATACAGGGCAGTGCCATTTGCACCCAACCCCTATTGTTCATATATTCATCAACCTACTGTATGTTTGAAGCTATACAGCGTATTCGCGTTAATGATGATGTTTGGTAACTTGTTCCACTCGTCAACTACTCTATTTCACCCCTAAATCTATTTTTTTTATTTAAAACCATTGTTACGATTTCGCTCCTGATTGGATAGTTTGAGTACCTTTGCAATGTCCCCTTTGTTCAGCCCAGACTTCCATTTATATACCTCCATCATATCGCCCCTCACTCTACGTCTTTCGAGGAGTGCAAATTAAGAAACTTTAACCTGTCTCTGTACTCAAGGTTCATAATACCCGGGATTAGTCTTGTTATTCTCCTCTGAATTTTTCCAAGGATTCTATATCCATTCTGTAATACGGTGCCCAGAATTGAACTGCGTAATCCAAGTGAGGTCTCACAAGCGTAAGATATAGTTTTAAGATAACTTCGCTAGTCTTATAACTAACACTCCTTTGCATGAACCCAAGTACTCTATTAGCCTTGTTTCGAGCAAATACACATTGCCTACTTGGCTTAAGATTCCTGCTTATCTTTACTCTTAAATCTTTCTCGCAGTCGGATTTCTCAATAACATCGTTGTACGTCTAGTATCTGGTTTCCCTGTTTACATCTTCTATACTGAGTACTTTACATTTGTCTGCATTGAATTTCATCTGCCATTTTTCAGACCATTCGAAATTTTTTTTTAGATCTTCCTGTAGTTTTGCTGAGTCATCGTCAGATTTAATTACACGCCTTATTTTAGTGTCACCAGCAAATTTACTTATGTTGCTGTCTACGCCGATATCTATGTCGTTTATGTATATAATAAAAAATAATGGTCCGAGTATTGAGCCTTGGGGAACTCCACTAGTGACGTTGCTCCAATGGGATTTAGTGCCGTTAATGCTCACTCTCTGTTTCCTGTCCTGTAACCATGCCGTAATCCATTTTAGAATTTCTCCTTTAATGCCATGAACCTCTACTTTTATTATTAGTCTTTCGTGGGGGACTCTCTCCAAGGCTTTGCTTAAGTCGAGATATACCACATCATAATTGTGCCCCTCGTTAACTGATTCGAAAACAGATGAAAAGAATGTTATTAGATTAGTTAGATATGAACACCAGCTTGTGAAGCCATGTTGGGAATCATTGATCAACTTGTGCTTCTCCTGGTGATTTCGAATAGAGTTTGAAGTGATTGCTTCCAGTAATTTGCCTACAATTGATGTTAGACTGATTGGTTGGTAGTTACAGGATAGTCATCTATCTCCCTTCTTGAAAATCGGTATTACATTCGCTATCCTCCAGGATTCTGGTACTACACCCGTTTTTAAGGACATGTTAAACAACTTTGCTAAGGGCATACTAAGCTCTTCCTTAGATTCCTTTAATACTCTGGTAAATATCTCATTGGAACCTGGTGACTTATTAGGCTTTAGTTTGTCTATTTGCGAACTAACATCGTTACTAGTCACTACTATCTCCCATAATTTTTTTCTTCGCTATCTCTGTATAGAGTTGGTGCTACGGGTATTATGTTTAAATTTTCGGTGGTGAAAACTGTTGAAAAATATTTATTCAGATTATTGCTCATTTCTCCATCGTTATCAATTAGCTCGCCGGTATCTGACTGTATTGGTCCAATCTTTTCTCGTGTTTTAGTTTGATACATTTGATTGAATCCCTTGAGGCTTGCCTTCGCCTTCCTTGCTATCTTCAGTTCATTATTCCGCTTTGCTTTTCTTATCTTGGTCTTAACCCTACCGGCCAATACCATATAATTATCTCAGAGGTAGACTTCACCACGATATATTCTCCTACCTATAGCCTTCCTTTGTCCAATAATATTCTTTAACTAATTATTTATCCATTTAGGGTCATTGTTGTTTGATCTGAGTTTTCTGTATGGCATGTTCTGCCTTTGAGCATTAAGTAACTCATTATTTAAATTGTTGTGAAACTCGGCAACCTCAGATCTCGTTATCAAGTCTACCGGTAAGGTGAGATCGCCCTCTGTGGATACATTGTGAGAGGTCACCTCATGTGAGGTCATGTAGGTCACCCCCAAGCGTGATTCCCCTTCTCTCAAGTGCCTCTTCAAACTATCAAAGCTTGCCCTTCTGAAATCTGGGACTTTAGTGGAATTTTTCTTGCCGCTGCCCTGAAAATCTAACTGGAATCTAATTTCTTTGTGATCGCTGTTAACAAGTTCATTCCCTACCTCGACATTGTTAATGAGGTTTTCTCTGTTTGACAGAACTAAATCGAGTACATTATTACCCCGGGTGGGTTCGGTTATATGTTCGCTTAGGAAACAGTCCTGGATGGTTTCAAGAAAATCCTCTGATTCTGAGTTACCCATAAGGCTAAAGTTAAAGTCGCCTACTATGCAGACTATGCTATGTATGGAAGCCCTGCACATTTCATCCCAACTAAGTCGCTCATTAACTCTATCAAGATTAGGCTGTCTATATATTACTCCTGTGATTAATTTTTCCCTACCTTCGATTAGTTTTATCCATCCACATTTTTTATATTCTGTTTTGTTTTTATTACCTTATTTATTTCACACTTCAGTTTATCCCTGGCATAGATTGCTACTCCGCCTCCTTTCCCAATCTGCCTATCTGTATGGAATAATTTGTAACCTGCAATTTGGTATTCGACAGGTAACTCACGTGAGTCTAGGTCTATCCATGTTCTGGTGAATGCTATTATATCGATTTTTTCGGTACATGCCAACGCCCTCATTTCATCTATCTTGTTTCTCATACTTCTACTGTTTGCATAGTAGACATTTATGTTAGTCGTGTTCTGAGTCCTCTCTTTGTCGCCTTTATGTTTTAACTCCCTGCCTAATTTAGTTTTGCCATAATTCCTAGCACTATTTCCCTGTAACCTTTCACTTTGTTAACCCGCTCCCACTGCAGTCTCCTCCTCCCCCGTGCTCATATGTTTTCTTAGCAGTTTAAAGACTTTGACATCTTTCGAACTGCCCTCTGTAGAGAACCAGCCAGGGTTACCACCCCATCCCTAGACAGATGCACCCCATCCCTTGCATAAAGGTCCCTTCTGCCGTAGAAATTGTCCCATTTGTCATTGAATAGGACTGACATTGACTTGCAATATCCGTCAAGACGATCGTTGACACCAACTCTCCTTCTAGGCAGGACACCACATATGATAGGGATCCCTCCCTTCGACCTAATACATTCTATAGCTGTCTTGAACTTATCAAAAAGCTCCTCACGCCTACACCAGCCAATATCATTGCCTCCTGCACTAAGGCAGATCATGAGTTTGTTCCCATTACCAGACAAGATATTGTCCCTGTCAACTATATCCCCCACCCCAGCTCCTGGCAAACATCCCCTCATCCTATTTTTATTTATACCACAAAAAGCTCTGTCCAGGTACAGTACCTGGGAATCGCCAACAATAAAGGTTTTCGTACCTTCCTTGTCAGTCTTGTCCTTGACTATGCTAACGTCCAATTCGTCTATCAAAGGACTGAAAGGGTTGGTACACTTAGCTGTTGTTGTCGTATTCTTGGTGGGTTTTTCCACCACCTTGGTGTGTTTTTTCACCCCAGTTTGGTCGTCCCTCTCCTCACAACCTCCCATTCACCTGAGTTTTCGTCAGACACAGGCTTTCCTTGTCTTGTCTCCCCTTCATCCTCACTACGTATCTCTTCCTTTAGTTTCAAGTTTTCTTCCTTGGTCCACTCTAACTATGCCCTCAGAAGGGCAAAACCCTGATCACAAGTAGCTCTAGCCATTACTGACAATTAATCCCCGGGAGCTAAGCCTGCCGTGACCTTTCCTCTAGTGAGGTCAGAACACAACTGACAATGGTTTTAAATTGGACAAAAATATGGGGGCAGGTGGTTGAAGCGGTACCGCTCTTGCCTCGCAAGCAAGATGTCACGGGTTTGATTCCCGGGCCGGTGGAAGTTGTTTGGACATACTTCCTAGCCCCCATTAGTCCCTGTTCACCTAGCAGTAAAGTAGGTACCTGTTGTAAGTCGAAAGTTGCGAATTCGTATTCAGGGAAAGTTGTTGGAGCTTCCAATAACTTGATGACATAAAACCATTGACTCTTCAGGCTTCTACTCCCTGAACTCATGAGACATAAAGGCAAGCATGAACTTAGCATGCTTCCTTGTTGGGCGCTGTAAACGCTTCTGCGCTTCACCTTACACAAGGATGTAGGGGGGGGGGGGGGTGCTCTAAAAAAACAAAAAAAAACAGACAAATTTAGATTTATGCGCGAAATAGGAAAACATTGGTTTGGAAATAGAGTAGTGGATGAATGGAACACATTACCAAATATCATCATAAACTCGAATACGCTGGGCAGCGTCAAACATAGGTTGCAGGGATATGTGATCAATAGGGATTGGGTGTAAATGGGACTGGCCAGTATGGGCCAATAGGCCCGCTGCAGTTTCCCTCATTCTTATGTTCTTATGTTTTATCTATATATAAAAAACAAAGAAGTATGTCTGTGTGTTTGTGTGACTGCACGAGAATCTTGGAAACTACTTTACCGATCTGTAGTGATGATGGATGGTATTATATGTAGTGATGATGGATGGTGTTATATTTAGTGATGATGGATGATGATGTTATATGTAGTGATGATGGATGTTGATATATGTAGTGATGATGGGTGGTGTTATATGTAGTGATGATGGATGGTGTCATGTGTAGTGATGATGGGTGGTGTTATATGTAGTGATGATGGGTGGTGTTATATGTAGTGGTGATGGATGGTGTTATAAGTAGTGATGATGGGTGGTGTTATATGTAGTGATGATGGATGGTGTTATATGTAGTGATGATGGATGGTGTTATATGTAGTGATGATGGGTGGTGTTACATGTAGTGATGATGGGTGGTCTTACATGTAGTGGTGATGGATGGTGTTATATGTAGTGATGATTAATGGTGTTATATGTAGTGATAATTAGACAATATAATAATAAGAGTTTAATGCTAAAAAAATATACTTTGCTGTACCGTTGTTGCGAAAAACATGGTGAAACTTACATACACCGTTAATGAAAAATTGATGGAAGAAGTTTTGGGGACTGAACAGTGAGACCATGTGGAGCCTCCCGGAGGGTGGCATCCTACCGTTGCCTAGCGAAGGAAACTTCATGTTTTCTTTTTCCTTCTGGTTATCAGCATATACCCGGATCACGCGCACCTACAGTGATTTATTTGCATATATATATATATATATATATATATATATATATATATATATATATATATATATATATATATATATATATATATATATATATATATATATATAATATTTCATGTAAAACCACAATGAAAACGCGGATAAGATAAATCTTGCTAAAATCACACGGGAAAATGGAAAGAACGGAGCACCTTAGCTTTCGTCTTTATTCAAGACATCTTCAGAGGCAACTGGATTACATGGACAGAGAGAGGCTTAAATATACAGGGTGACCTTAAAAACAGAGCATTGGATTCCTGGCCTGTCCTAACAGGTAAAGATCTTGCAACTAGAATTAAACAACACAAATACAGTGTTAGGACAGGCCAGGAATCCAATGCTCTGTTTGTTCATTTGAGGGATAACAAGCATTGCATTGACTGGGATAATGCCTCCTCACTATTACCATGTAATTCAATTGAAAGTAGGAACATCATAGAATCTAGTCTTATTAAACATACCGAAGCATTCAACATGAATTTGAGTAGCGGCATGTACAAGCTGGACAATTTTGTAATTAAGAAGATTTGTGACCAGGTGAGAAGGCCGGGTCACCTGACCATCTGACCTGACCACCAACCGTTGTGTGCTATTTAAAGATTAGTAGGGTCATTACCTATTACCTGACCATTGTGGACCTGGTCTCACCCTCCTCTGTATATATACACCTTGATTTGTATTTCTCTCTCTAGTCTGTACTCACCCCTGAAGCTGTGAATTATACGAAAGCGCTTGGGAACTTCGTGTTTTCTTCTTTCCTTGTGGTTATCAGCATATATATATATATATATATATATATATATATATATATATATATATATATATATATATATATATATATATATATATATATATATATATATATATATATGTGTGTGTGTGTGTGTATGCCGATAACTATATAGGAATCAAGAAAACACGAAATTTCCAAGCTCTTCGATGTAATTCACAGTTTCCGGGGTGAGTACAGACTTTGTTCTCTAATTTCTAGCCTTCTTGAGAACCGATCCATGGCAGTTATAGTCGAGGGATCGAAGCCATTTCGTCTTATTAACTCTCCTCCTTTAATTGATAATCTCTCTTCCTTTTCTCTTCACCGCAATGTTGCCTCACTCTATTTTACAGGTACTTAAAGGACAATGTTCGGTAATTTTTATGAGCACGTGTCGAATAAAAATTCAACATTTATTTAAATTGAGCATTCTATTTCATACAGGATGTGCCAAAGTCCCTGTGCACCTACCATAGACGATCACTATATACAGAGTATGAAAGTTACTGATCACACAGACTCTGCAGACGCTGCTGCACTCGAATAACCACCAAGTAAATGTCAGAAAGACGATCCATAAGTCACTAGCAGTGAAACATCACTGAATGAAACACTGACTCTACTATTAGCCGCCAGTTGTGATGATGAAGTGGAATTGGTTGCACAAAAATCATGAATGGAGATGGCGAAGAGGTACGACAAAGAAAAGAGATTGACAGCGAGTGGTAACAGTTAAGAATGGCGGAAAGAAGAGTGTGCAGAATATTCCACTGTAGGTAGACTTGCAAGGCGATTCCTTAAGTGGTGCTGGCATTATTTACGATGGAAAACGTAACACACTCAAGGGAGAGACAGCAGAATGATTGTTGTTCCTGAAGTACAATCTACCTCTCTTAAAATTTAACTATTTAACCTGAGAAGAACACAATTACTGTAACTGGGAACTTAGTGTTTACTAAGCTGGATTCGGGAAAATGCTATTCCGACCACATACTGTAGATGGCACGGGCAATCCCCAGTGGAAGTTCGCGGCCCTGAAAGTTGCACGATGAACTGGCTTTGTGTGCAATATAACAAATCGTGGGAATGCTTTTGCTGTCCTTGTGGCGCAGTGGTAGCGCCACAAGGACAACACTAGTCGAATCTTGACTAGTGAGGTATTGTTTGTATACGGAAGTCCGGGTGCTTTATGGACTTATGATATATATATATATATATATATATATATATATATATATATATATATATATATATATATATATATATATATATATAAATAAATATATATATATATATATATATATATATATAGATAAATATATATATATATATAAATATATATATATATATATATATATATATATATATATATATATATATATATATATATATATGCAAGTAAATCACTGTAGGTGCGCGTGATCTAGGTATATGCTGATAACCACCAGGAAAGAAGAAAACACGAAGTTCCCAAGCGCTTTCGTGTAATTCACATCTTCAGGGGTGAGTACAGACTAGAGAGAGTAATGCAAAACAAGGTGAATATATACAGAGGAGGGTGAGACCAGGTCCACAATGGTCAGGTAATTAGGTAATGACCCTACTAATCTTTAAATAGCACACAACGGTTGGTGGTCAGGTCAGATGGGACAGTGACCCGCCCTCTCACCTGATCACAAATCTTCTTAATTACAAAGTTGTCCAGCTTGTACATGCCGTTACTCAAATTCATGTTGAATGCTTCGGTATGTTTAATAAGACTAGATTCTATGATGTTCCTACTATCATGTAATTCAATTGATAGCAGGTTTGTAGGGTTAAGAAAATGGACTCAATAATTGTAGATATAAGACGATTATAAAAAAAAAGAGTCAAAACAGTGCTTACCTTTTTAAAGAAAGGAAGACCATGTTGGGTGATGACCCTTAGTGCCAGGTAACAGTTCAGGGACACCCCAGAACCCTTGAGCAGGTCAAGGAACTTACATTCCCAGCGGTGGTAAGACGCAAGAGCCAATTCCCTGCAACGACCACTGCAGAACGCTACTCCCGAGCACCACCGACACGGCACTGCTGCTACCAGTCTGTACATACATCAACATAATGGTTACTGTTCCCAAAACTACCAAGATCATTCATACTGTACCCTACACCACAAGTCATAGATACTGTACCCTACACCACAAGTCATAGATACTGACCCTACACCACAAGTCATAGATACTGTACCCTACACCACAAGTCATAGATACTGTACCTTATTCCACAAGTCATAGATACTGTACCCTACACAACAAGTCATAGATACTGTACCCTACACCACAAGTCATAGATACTGTACCCTACACCACAAGTCATAGATATTGAACCCTACACAACAAGTCATAGATACTGTACCTTATTCCACAAGTCATAGATACTGTACCCTACACAACAAGTCATAGATACTGTACCCTATACCACAAGTCATAGATACTGTACCCTACACCACAAGTCATAGATATTGTACCCTACACAACAAGTCATAGATACTGTACCCTACACCACAAGTCATAGATACTGTACCCTACACCACAAGTCATAGATACTGTACCGTACACCACAAGTCATAGATACTGTACCCTACACCACAAGTCATAGATACTGTAGCCTATACCACAAGTCATAGATACTGTACCGTACACCACCACAAGTCATAGATACTGTAGCCTATACCACAAGTCATAGATACTGTACCGTACACCACAAGTCATAGATACTGTACCCTACACCACAAATTATGGATACTGTACCGTACACCACAAGTCATAGATACTGTACCCTATACCACAAGTCATAGATACTGTACCGTACACCACAAGTCATAGATACTGTACCGTACACCACAAGTCATAGATACTGTACCCTATACCACAAGTCATAGATACTGTACCGTACACCACAAGTCATAGATACTGTACCCTACACCACAAGTCATAGATACTGCACCTTACACAGAGCCCGATTAAGGGTTTTGTAGGCCTTGTGCACTTTTTTTTATAGAAATCCCCTTAATTTCCTGATGCACCATTATGTGCCTTATTTTACCCTGACGACCTTCAAACATCACGCCAACACCAGCAACTCATGGCTTTGTTGACACAGGCAGAGAGACGCTGATATGTAAGTTTTTCCGTAATTTTAGGTAATTCTGTTTTATTGCGGTTTTCGCCTGTTAAATCTAACAAATATACTCTTTGTTATGAATTGAAGTTGAGTTGAGTTGCTTATTATTTTGAGGATTGATAAAAACTACATTTGTTTTGCAGTATGTCTAAGAATAAAGTTGTCCATTTATTAATTCGTGATTATTTAGTCCTTTGTGACGTCTACTCAATCAATGGTAGTTTCCAGAAAGTCAGGTTTAAAGGATGTCTGAGCACTAACCAAACAGATACTAAATTTACGTTTATAATCACTTTGTCTTATGACTGCAATGTATTTCTCTCTTGTCAATTTTTCGATTATTTTCATTTACCATGTTGGAACATAAAAGTTAATAGGCCATACCACAGTGAAAATACATACATCATATCTCAAATTTCGTAGGCCCTGGGCACTGTGCCCACTGTGCCCCCTTGATAATCCGGCCCTGCTTACACCACGAGTCATAGATACTGTACCCTACACCACAAGTCATAGATACTGTACCCTACACCACAAGTCATAGATACTGTACCCTACACCACAAGTCATAGATACTGTACCCTACACCACAAGTCATAGATACTGTACCCTACACCACCAAGGTCATTCATACTGTATCGTACACCACACACACCAAAGATATTGCACCCTAAACTACAAACAGCAAAGATATTGTACCATATACAACACACATATCAAAGATATTGTACCTTATACAACACACATATCAAAGATATTGTACCATATACAACACACATATCAAAGATATTGTACCTTATACAACACACATATCAAAGATACTGTACCATATACAACACACATATCAAAGGTATTGTACCATATACAACACACATATCAAAGATATTGCACCATATACAACACACATATCAAAGATATTGCACCATATACAGTACAACACACTTGTCAAAGATATTGTGCCATATACAATACAACACACATATCAAAGATATTGTACCATATACAACACACATATCAAAGATATTGTACCATATACAGTACAACACACTTATCAAAGATATTGTGCCATATACAACACACATCAAAGATATTGTACCATATACAACAAACTTATCGAAGATATTGTACATTATACACCACATTCATCAAATATATTGTACCATACACACGAAACACTGTATGTTGTATCCTATATCACACACATCAAATGTATTGTACCACATTCCACACACATCAAATATATTGTACCATACGCCACACACACACACTAACTATGTTATGCTATACACCACACTTTAATAATATTGCACTGTACACCACACACAACTGATATACGAGGTCCGACACGAAAATAAAGAGACTGACCCTATAATTCGGGAACCAAGAGCGGGAGGGGAGGGACAAATAAACGGTTATTGAACATGTTCTAACCTGTCACAGTGGGACAAGGCTCAACCCGATCGCTTCACTCCGTACAAGTGGAAGCGTGTTGAAGTACAGGCGTATTCTTACGCTCGAGAGGAAAATGTCGGAATGCAAAACTGAGCAACGAGTTAACATCAAGTTTCTCGTTAAACTTAAGAAATCCGCGACAGAAACTTTTCAATTATTGACTGAGGCTTACGGTCAGAAGGGAACTACTTTGAAGGCGATCACAGTTGATTTTCTTGATTTGGTAAATAAAAAGAGCTACAGCATGTCTCGTTTTGTGTGTGTGTGTGTGTGTGTGTGTGTGTGTCGGACCTCGTATTGTACCACATTTGTGATAGCAGTGAGTGGTTAGGTTGAGTCACCCTTTTACACACCTGTTGTAGCAGTGAGTACAATGAGTACCATTCTTGTTGTCCATAAGTATAGCTGAGTAGGGACGCTCTGCTATCACCACCTCACCCGCTGGTATGTGCCGTGCTGCCGCCAAGTATCGACCTGTGTATGTACTATTGCATTGTACCAGACCCTTATTAATGAACAAACTACAATGAAACAGTCTCATAAGAAAGTGCCTTATAAGCGAAACAGTCGCAGTGGAGGCCTTATGCATTTTTGTTAAACAATTTGCTTAGATTACGACAATCTCAGTGCCATACAATCCTGCAAAAGCCCACAAGTATAAACTCTCTACAACAAAAACTCAAGTAGAGTTTTCTGCCGTCTCTTACATTACTGGGTCAATTGAATTTGGGATAATTCTGTGGAATGGATGTTTGTAGAAGACATTTAAATTGTGCCCACAAGCCTAAAATACAGTGTGAACCTCTGCACTAGTTCATTATACATAAAAATAACGATGCCTAATAAATTACGTAAGCAGCTATCACCACTGACCTTCTCCTGGCGAAGATTGTAGGGTAAGCGCAGCCGAGGCATTGGGCAGGATCGGACTTGATCCACCAAACAAAGTCACTTCGTTGTTACTAGCTGGCACAGGCTCGTCTGGTGAACACGAATTACGTTTGGTTTAGTTAAAAAAAAACAGAAAAGATCCCTGCATGAGAATTTGGTAAGTTTTTGTTTATGATGATATTTTAAACACAGGCAAACGGGAGCAGTGAGGAGCCATTTCGTGTGTAGACCCGAGACCCGGGAAAAACTTTTACTCAGTGGGTGAATCAGCCACTTCTAAAACGCTTTCACCTGTGAAAATTTGGTATTGTAGTTTGTTTCTCTAGGCTGTTAGATGATAAGACCTGGGCGGTAAGGGTCAGCTGCGCCCAGTAATTTAAAGTGGCAATGGTTAACTAAGCAAATACCACATCAGAATAGTTCTTACCAATCTTGTGTTAGGAGTCTAGACTCTAGAGCATTACCAACTCAACCCATAGACCCCTGAAATGTACGAAGTGTATAATATTATGGAAAAGAAAATCGAAAAAAGTTAAATTAAAATGAAATACTTGTTCATCAACCATGTATTTTCCCACTATACTACAGGATTATGGGAATTAAGAGCAAAACTTTCATACACTGCTATCATTCGTCACCAGAGCCGTCCCTAGGGTATGGCAACCGGTGCGACCGCCCCGGGCCCCGCGCTAGTGGGGCCCCGCGTCCTTTACCTCACCCAACACCAGAATTAGTGACAGGAGACCACCTGAAGGATTAGTGATCAGCACAGTTAGGCAATGCATCTGGTGACATGAGGTCAAAGGTAGGATCTTACCACCCAGACTGAAAACAATGTCATTCTTTACTGTGCTCTCTGTCGAAGAGGAGTGAGGACGTTGAGAGCTGTCACCTGTCAGTGTTGTCGAAACTCTAAATCTTCAGTTGTCCGTGATTTGTGCTTTGTGAAACTGTTGATATACATTATTTTACTATCATACACAGCCCTCGTTTTTTATTATACCATTGGCCGGCAGGGATAGAGACAGATACAGAAAATACATCTCGGTTGCAGACAAAAAGTAAGAGAGAAGAAATCGAAATGTCAATGAAAGGTTCCCTAGAAAAATATGTATTTTCAAAAACACCTAAGGCTTTTAAACTGGACATTTATACCTACGCTAACGGCATGCTGATGAAGATCTATGTGATCCAGCCAACTGGCTGATATTTAGGTATAAAAGGGACCTGTTAAGCTATCTAGTGAAAATTACGTGCTTCCAACAAATGGTGAAAACCGACACTTTTCAGACGAGTTTTACATGCGAAGATTGCCAAATGGAGAAATATATGAAAGATGTTATAACATAGTAAATTACATAATACTTGGCATAGTAATAGTATGATTGGGAAATTAACAATATGTATATTACAGTATGTATGTATGTAACTACAGTATAAAAATCAAAATAAATTAGTCCATATAGCACGCTTCAACATACAGTACCGACCTGACCTAGCTCAGTACCGACCTGAACTAGCTTGGAGAAGGACGTGCCTTTATGTGCTCGTTTTAGTGACCATAGAAAATGGCCGCCGTGGGGGAAGAGGAACGGTGTGTGGGGAGAGACGACCCCCCGGCCACTCTGTTAACTCAAGTGGAACAACTGCAGAGAGAGATGGACGTTTTAAAAGAGAGAACGAAGCCCTCAGAACTGAACTCCTTCAGGTGGGTATCCTGCTCAGCAGGACACCTACAAAGGAGGGTCAGGAGGAGCAGGAGTGGAGAGTGGTTGTCTCCAAGGGTCTAAGGTCAGACTCAGGAAAGCTGACTAGGGTGTGGAGTGCAGAAACCCCTACCAAGTGTTGGAGGAAGACAAGAGGCATGACGGCGTGGTGGCAGAAGAGGAAAGGGCAGTTGGTCAAACCCTGCTCAGTGGTAAGGTCGTTGTAGTTGGGGGCAGCCAGGTGAGGTTCTTAGATACGACTTTTTGCGAAAGAGATAGGAAACATAGGACTAGGGTGTTTTTACCTGGGGCTGGGATAGGACATGTAGCTGAGAGGATGGATAGGGTTTTGTCAGGGTAGGGTACCAAGCCAGTCGTGTGTCTTAGTGTAGGAGGTAACGACATAGGAAAGGTTAGGAGTGAGGAACTTTTCAGGAGGTATAGGAAGGTGCTAGGGAAGGTTAGATATAGGGGAGGAATCCCTAGAGCATGTGGTGTCTTGCCTAGAAGAGGGATTGGTGGTGAGTGGCTGTCCAGGGTAATTGCTATATTTTGCCTCCTGGAAAAACATTGTGCAAGCAATGGTTGGGCATTCATTGATAACTGGCGACCGTTCTATGGCAACGACTTCCTGTTTCGCACGGGGGTAAGGATGTTGTCTGCATCCCTGGAGCGTGAAATTGTCCTCTCAGTAGAGAGAGGTCAGGGTAAGTGGGAGTAAAAAAACAAGCGGGTCCTGGGGAGTAAAATTGGTCACTCAAGACAAGGGGTAAAACAGGACCAGGGAAGGGTAGGTTTAAATGTATACTATACAAACAGTAGGAGCGTTAGAAATAAAATAGATTTGCTGAATGCGGTTGTATGTACCGTGAAAGTAGACGCCATAGCAATCACCGAAACTTGGATGACTCTTGCGATCAAGAACTTTTTATCAGAGTTCACATAGAAGGTAGAAGGGTACAACCTTTTTCACAAGGACAGGGAAGGTAGTGAGGGGGGAGGGGTGGCACTCTTCGCCAGGGATACATTAAAATGTTGTATTAATAATACAATAAAGGGTGAAATATGAACCGAGTCTGTATGGGTAGAAATTGCGGAAGGAAGAGAAAAACTAATTATGGGAGTGATTTACAGGCCCCCAAGTCTTGGGAAAGAAACAGCTCAGCCCATATGGCAAGAAATGAGTAGCTCAGCAAAATAAAACAACCTGTGCATTATGGGGGATTTCAATTTCAGAAATATTGACTGGGACAACAGTATAGGTGACTATGAATCTGACGACTTCCTAGACGCAGTACAGGACAATTTTTTAAAACAACTAATTACAGAACCTACTAGAGGTTACAATATATTAGACCTAGTATTAACAAATAAAGAAAATATCAGAGATATCACAATAGGGGAAGAACTAGGGAACAGTGATCACAGAGAAATCAGGTTTACCCTAAATTGGGAAGCGAAAAATAATTACAATATGGTCACAGTCCCAGACTTTCGATCGGCGGATTATAAGGGGTTAAGAAGGTACCTAGGTGAGGTCACCTGGGAATGGTCAAGTCAGTCTCGGGTAGGAATGGGTGAAGTCACCGGCGGCACAAAAATTGATCATGACTCTACTAAATTCACTAGTATATTACGTAAAGCATAGGAACAAAATATACCATGAAGAAAAATTAGATCAAATAAGAATGAGCCAAGGTGAATGACCAAAAACTTAAACATGACATAGGAATAAAGAAAGGAATTTATAAGAAATTAAAGGGAGGGGAGGAGAATCTCAGAGATAGGGAAAATGAACTATCTAGGAATGCTAAGAAAAATATACAGAAGGTAAAGAGGGACTACAAAATCAGGATAGCAAGAGAATCCAAGGCGAATCAAATTCGCTGCACTAATAGAAGCAAAGGACTCTTTCATAGTGCTTTGCTTAAAAGAAAAGGATGTAGGTCTCATGTTATCGACTGAATTGATAGATACGCTAAAAAGAGATAACTTTGAAATAGCCATCCCACCACAGCTAAGAGCTAAGAAGTCAATCGTTATCAAAAGATTGGATAAGACCATTACTAACAAATCACCAACTGAATTTGCGCAAAAAAATAGAAGAGAAAAACACATGGGCTAACGTGGAAGAGGTGGTACTGCTCCCCAGGGCTGCAACGATGATGAAAATAAGATTCACAGAAATCGCCATGGCTCAGAAGGCAATAGAAAATGGCATTTGCATCACCCACTACCACCTTTCAAAAACACCAAATTGAAAAAGAAGACTTCTACCCCATAACACCATGCTGGACTTGATACAAATATAACCACGTATCAGCCAATTGACCTTATAAAAACAGAAAGTTCTGCTCGGAATATGGAGCTGAAGGGCACACATTCATGGAGTGTAACAGCAACGAAAACCCAAAATGTCTCAATTGCAAAGGACCTCACCATACTTTGCAGCTCGCTGCCCTGTAAGGAAGGACATCATTAAAGACATGAATGAAAAAGAAAAGTCGAACAAACAAATAGAAACTGACCTAGCGAAAATCTATGCTGCAATACCAAAGTTGCAAGACACCACTTCTAAAGTGTTAGAAAAAACAAAAGATAAGTCCAACGCAGAAAGCACTTACCTGAAGCTAAGTGGAGGTCTACCCTTCACAATACTAACCACACTGATACAAGCCCTCATAAACAAAGTGGCTAAACCAGGTACATTCGAAAAAACTGTCAGAGAAATGTTTGCAGCGGACAACCTACCACAGGTAAACTTCCCAGGCGATGCCCCATCAGCAGACATTTTCAAAATAACCGAAAACAGCCAAGAAATCACCAGCAAGGATAAGGAAGAGAAAATAACAAAGCAAGAAGATTACACAGGCGAAGAGAGTGAAATGGAAACAACCCACTCCCAACCAACCACAACACACCACGAGACCCTAAAGAACACAACCGACCAATCAGAGAAGCCACCATCAGTAAAACCACGTAGAGAGATCCCCACTGGACAACGTGCTCCCCCATCATCACCAACCAGAAAGCAGAGGCCAACCGACGTCGGAGAAAGCATAGGAATCAGATTTTACTCAGTCACCTCCCAGCCAACAGTAACAAATGAGAGACTATTAAAAGGCACTCAAGAAGGAATAACCAAATACACATACGAAGATAACAGGGTAGAAGAGGGACTCATAGAAACATGAATACGTGGAGGAAGAATAAGCAGCAAACATTGTACATGTTCTGGGTACTCAGTTCTAACTACAGGAGCGAACACAAACACCTGTAGAGCTCTTTGTAGGTTCTATTTGCTGGATCTGCACAGGTACTCCCCTACTCTCTCTATGGGTCAACTGACCTCTCAGGCGACATGTGGCAAGTGATACATTAGCAGCTTCCACATGTCGCCAGGCACATTATCTAAGCCTGTGGTGACATAATAAAGGCATTGCCACACGCTGCTGGCTAATCTAAATAAGTAATGTATATAAATGGAGTACATACATAATATACATACAACATACATAATATACATACACCTCCCCCCCCCCCTTATACGCTCATAGCAAAGTCTTGAGCGGACCTTTTCTTTTGGAGCCATTCTGAGCGTCGAGGGACTTGATCACTGGGGAGGATATGGGACTCGACACAGGTGGCAGGTTCAGCAGAAGGCATTGTTACGGGCGGAGAAAACGGCGGTTCCTCCACCACACACGGCCACTGGGTAACCGCACCTGGTAGTCCCGTGACCTACGGAGACCCATGACTATGCCCACTTTGTCCCAACGTAGGGAGGTCGGGTCCTGAACACGGACTTGGGTGCCAACACTCAACTTGGGGAGAGAACGGGCGTGGTCGTTGTAGCGGGCGACAGCATCATGAACACTTTCGGCAGCTCGGCAATCACAATCCTCTGTCTTGGCCTGCCATTCCTTGGAGAAGGACCGAGGGTGAGCAGGGACACAAGAACGATGGGGGCATCCATACAAGACCTAGACAGGTGAGTGTCCGGTGTAATTGGGTGTGTTGCCGAGTTCAAGGAGACCCAGGTCGAAGGCCTCGCAGACAATATTCCCAGAAGGGGCCACTTTGAGGATGAGGTGCTTCAGGGATTTGACAGCAGCCTCAGCGTGACCGTTGGACTGTGGGTAATGGGGCGATGACAACACATGCCGGACTCCCTATCGATCAAGAAACACAGCAAAGTCCCGGCTTGTGAACTGGGGCCCTCCGTCGGTTCGCAGGCGCACAGGAACGCCCAAGTCACGGAAGTAGTGGCAGAACTTGTTGATGGTGCCGGCAGACGTCGTATCATTACCGCACTTGATGACAACAGGCCAACCAGAGAGACGTTCGATGATAACAAGGAAGGACTTTCCTGACACACAGAAAAAGTCGGCAGACGCAGACTCAAAGGGGAGGGTGGGGTTGTCGTCACTCATGAAGGGTTCCTTCTGCTGGCTGGGTTGTAGTACTTGGCAGGGCTCTCACGCATGGACAGCATTGTAGATATCGGAGTCGATTCTGGGCCAGAACACAGTCTGTCTTGCACGCCGTTTGGTGGCCTCAGCTCCACGGTGACTGTCGTGTAGGCGAGCCTAGATGTGGGGACGTGAGGCAGCAGGGACAAATACACGTGCTCCATACAGAACAAGGTCCCCGTCGCAGTAGAGTTCATCGCGGAGTTTCCAATACGGGAGCAGGGTGTTGTGAAGGTCGTAGCGGTTGCTCGGGAATCCATTCCTCACACAATCGACGAGTCGGACGTAGGAAGGGTCATCTTGGGCCGCTGTTCGAAGGTCCTCCATTGCCTTGTCGTCATCTGGTGACAGGTCCGAACAAAGGGATTGGACGGCGTGTAAGGTGACCATAGTCCTCACGGAAAGAGCGAGGTCGGCGTCGAGCGCATGGTCTTCTGGAGTAGGGCGGCTGACAGGAGTGTAGGTTATGTATCTAAGCTACTGTGCCGAGTAGCAACCATATATATAAGCTACTGTGCCGAGTAACATTTATATATGTAATTACGTGGCAACACTGCACGTGTTATGTGGCAACATTGCCCCGAGGCTGTCATATGGCAAGGCAGTCTCAGTCTGACTCTGTGTGTCGTGCCATGCACGACACACAGAGTCAGACTGAGACTTCAGTGTTACCCGGTGTTTCCCTTCCCATCACTGCCTTCTTCAGGGAACACTTGGAACCTTCATGGCGCAGTGAGTAGGATTTGTGGACTTACAAGTATGTGAACAATGCCGACAGTTAGCCGACGATGTGCGCGGCGACTCTGTTGTGTTGTGTTGCGTTGTGTTTCGCCGCAACGTGCAGTGTTGCGCAGTCACAGTGCGTTTTAGTGACGGTGGCAGTGTTAGTGTCAGTGTATTAGTGTGTCTAGAGCTGAGAGTTGAGCATTGGCCTGTTTTTTGTGGTACCCACGGAGCACACAGGCGTACACCCTTCTCGTGTGACATCCGGGGAGACATTGACGTTCTTGACTCCGCGGCGGCTCCAGCCACCCGCATTAAGGCCACCACGATCTGCTCTCTCAGACACACACACACACACACACACACACTCACACACACACACACGCACGCACGCACTCACGGACAGAACAGTGGACTCTATGCCTTATTTCTGCGCTGTTTACGTCATATATATGTGGGTCGAGCTGATGAGGCGCCACTTTATATCCTAAACAGTGCAGTTCAAGCATACTAAGATGGGCGGTAAGAAGGGACAACGTCAAGATGGGAGATACGACTCCCCACCATCTTCCCCTCCACCGGGTGCAGACTCTCATCCTCCACTTCCAGCGACGGACATTGCCACAATTCTGAGGTGGATGGACGACAGGGACGAGAGATGCAGAGAGATGGAATTTCAGAGGGAGGAGATACGAAGAGAGGAGGAAAAGGCGCTTTTTGATGCACTATTGGCGACCCTGGTGCTAACCCACCCTCCCTCACTCGCAGGTATTGCGCACCAAGGCGCCAGTACCCTCCCTCCCCCACCACACCAGCATCCTCCAGGTACTCTTGCTACTCCAACAGCTCCCAAGGCATCTGTTCAACCCCCACCCGCCCTCTCACCAGACGTCACGTTTCAGCTTTTTCGTGAGTGGAGGCGGCGGTGGACAGATTACTCCACGATGGTGGACCATGATAGCATGCCTCCAAACAAACATCACATCCAACTGCGGATGTGTTTGTCGCTGGATACCCAGAGAGTTTTGGAGCACACGTTGCGAGTGCCACCCGATTCTACGTCTTCAGTGACGGATGTGCTCGACCTTTTAAAGGAACACGTTAAAGGCCGGAATAACGAGGCTTTGCGTCGCCGCGCCTTCACCAGCTGCAAGCAGGTGAAGAATGAATCCTTTGATGACTTTTTGTGAGTTTGAAGAGTTTGTCGGAGGAGATCGATGTCTGCAAGGCGCACTGCCGGGAATGTGAGGAAGCCTGGATCAAGCACAGGATCTTGACAGGTGCCAGGCAAGAAGAGTTGGTGCAGCGACTCATCCCCCTGGACGCTTCCTCCACACTCCAGGTGGTAGTGACTGAATGTCGGTCATACTAGGCCACCAAGTCAGCCACCTCTGCCTTATGGGCCCCACCTGCTGTGAGAGCTATCACAGTACAAGAAGGGTAAGAAGGCGGCCAACAACGTGAAGGCTGCCGCACGTTCTTCCACATCAGGAGGGTGGAATCGACCACACGCCCCAGGGCTACCCCTTCCCCTACCATCCGCGTCGCCGTCACACACGGTGATGTGTCGGGTCACATCGTGGTGATACCGGACACCGACGCTGATACTACGGTGATAGACCTGAAGCACCTCCAGAAACTGGGCCTCACCAAACGCGACCTGGGACCACCGCCGCAGCTGCAGTACTACAATGCTGACGGTTCCCAGATGCCGGACGCTGTGGGCTCCTTTCAAGCAGAGATTACCTACGGCGACAGGTCGTGTTACCGATGGATGGACGTGCAGCCTACTCTCACTACACCCTTGTTGTCATGGGAGCACTGCAAGGAGTTAGGCATGGTGCCCAGAGACTTTCCTGAGCAGATCCCAGCTGCTCGGTACACCGCCAGCAGGGTGAGTGAGTCAACGAGCGATGTGCCTGGTGCTGCCGCACAGAGCTGCCCAGAACCCGCGTCCACTCCCTCCCCACCTCCACCCAAGTCACGGCTGCTTCCTCTTCACAGCAAGATGTCTCCTTCAGCCGCAAGGGTCTACTTCCTGAAGGAGTACTCGGAAGTGCTGGTGAAGAAGGAGGCCCTACGGGTCCGCCTATGAGGATACACCTGCTGGAAGATGCGCAGCCGTTTGCCATACACACTCCCCGGTTGATCCCTCTCGCCTTCAGGGATTCAGTGAAGAAGGAACTGGATTCCATGGTGGCCCACGGTGTCATCGTACCCGTTGGTGATGACCCGTCCCCTTGGTGCCACCCTCTAGTCGCTGTGGCTAAGACTAACGGTGGAGTGCAGATTACTACTGACTTGTCTAAGCTTAACAGCCAGGTGTCCTGTCCCGCCCACCCTTCACCCACACCTTTTGCAGCTATATGGAGTGTGGACCCGAAGGTACGGTACTTTTCGATAATGGACGCCCTCTGTGGTTACTGGCAGATCCCACTGAAGAAGAAGGATCAGCCACTGATCACTTTCATCACGCCTTACGGACGCTTCCGCTACTGCCGTGGCCCTATGGGATTCGCTGCTACGGGGGACGCCTTCTGTCTCCGTGGTGACATGGCACTTCAAGGCGTGACCAACTGCGTGAAGGTAGTGGATGACGTCCTCCTCTATGATGAGGACTACCTGACGCTTCTTCGCCGCATCGACGAGGTACTGACTAGGTGTAGGACGCGCGGCATCACTCTGAATGCCGAGAAGTTCATCTTTGCCGCACCTGCAGTGTCTTTCTGCGGCTACCGACTCTCAAGGGATGGCATTGCTGCGGACCCGGAGAAAGTTCGCACCATAGCGGACTTTGCCAAACCTGCCAACCTTACGGATCTCAGGTCTTTCATGGGCCTGGTGAACAAGCTGGCAGAATTTTCTCCTGACGTCTCCGCCGTTGCCAGGCCTCTCCGCCCCCTGATGAGCCCGAAGAGGACTTTCACGTGGACCCCTGACCACGACCTCTCCTTTCATAAGGTGAAGGAGGCCCTGTCAAGTGCACCTATCCTCGCTACATTCGACCCAGCGCTCCCCACCGTCCTCCAGACAGACGCCTCGCGCCAATGTGGGGTTGGTTACGCCCTTCTCCAGGATCACGGCGGAGGAAAGTACCGGCTCGTACAGTGTGGCTCTCTCTTCCTCTTCAATGCTGAGTCTCGCTACACTACCATCGAGCTGGAGCTGCTGGCAGTGGTATGGGCCTTATCGAAGTGCAAATTTTACTTGATTGGCCTACAGCACTTCGACCTCATCACAGACCACTAGCCCTTGGTCCCCATTCTTATCCACTATTCGCTACGCCATCGAGAAGCCCCGCCTCCAGTGCCTGAAGGAGAAGATTTTGGCCTTCGTCTTCACCGCGGCTTGGCGCGCAAGTAAGGAGTTGTGCATCGGGGATGCCCTCTCCCGCTCCCCTGTCAGCCGCCCGACACCTGAAGACGAGATGCTCAGCACCGAGGCCGGTTTCTCCGTCAGCAACATCGTCACTTTACAGGCTGTAAAGTCTCTCGCCAGCACCCACGCCTCAGTGTCGCCACCTGACAGCGATCTGGCCCTTGAGGAACTACGGACTGCGGCACGCGACGACCCCTCCTACACTCAGCTCTTGGAGAGTGTGAGGACTGGGTTCCCTCGCGACCGTTTTGACCTCCACAACGCCCTACGCCCGTATTGGAAGATATGTGAGGACCTCTATGAAGATCGGGACCTCGTACTGTATGGTGCCATCGTGGGGCAGAGGCCACCAAGCGCCGCGCAAGGCAGGCTGTGTACTGGGCCGGCATTGACGCGGATATCGTCAATACGGTCCGTGCCTGTGAGCCGTGCCAGATCATGCAGCCCAGTCAACAGCAGGAGCCCCTCTTGTGCGACGACGAACCCACCAGGCCCTTCAAGTCCGTGTCGGCTGATTTCTTCAGCACAGCTGAGAAACATTTCCTCGTTGTCGCCGACCGACTCTCTGGCTGGCCTGTGGTGGTAATCTGTGGCTCGGACACGACGTCCGCGGCCACCATTCGCCACTTCCGGCACCTCTTTCGTGACCTGGGCGTCCCCGTACGCCTGCGGAGGGACGGTGGGCCACAGTTCACCAGCCGGGACTTTACAAGATTCCTGGAGCGTTGGGGAGTCCGCCACATCGTGTCAACACCCCACTACCCACAGTCAAACGGCCACGCTGAGGCTGCGGTCAAGACAGTCAAGCACCTCATCCTCAAGGTGGCCCCTTCAGGCAACATAGACTGTGAGGCGTTTGACAAAGGACTCCTGGAGTTACGTAATACTCCCATCCACACAGGACGCTCCCCTGCCCAGATCCTGTATGGTCACCCACTCCGCTCTTGCGTTCCTGCACACGCCAAGGCCTTTGTGGAGGAGTGGCAGACCAGAGCAGAGAGCTGCGACGGCCGCGCCGCTACACAGGCCAAGGACGCCAAGGCTCGGTATGACGACCGTGCCTGCCCTCTTCAGCCGCTGAAGATTGGTGTCCTTGTCCGCGTCCAGGACCCGATGACGACACGTTGGGACAAGGTGGGCATAGTGATGGGCGTCGGCCGGTCGTGGGACTACAAGGTCAGGATGCCGAGCGGCCGCGTCTAGTGGAGGAACCGCCACTTCCTCCGGCCAGTTCCACCCCCTGCTGCTGGCCCCCTGACAGAGGTTGAGTCCCCTACACCTCACGAGGATCCACCCCACAGTGCACCTCGACGCTCGGAGCGACTGAGGACTAAGAAGTCCGCTCAAGACAAAGATTATGAGCGTGAGGGGGGGAGGGAGATGTAGGTTATGTAGCCGAGTAGCATTTATATATGTAATTACGTGGCAACACTGCACGTGTTATGTGGCAACATTGCCCCGAGGCTGCCATATGGCAAGGCAGTCTCAGTCTGACTCTGTGTGTCGTGCATGGCACACGCTAGTCACTACTTGTATTTCTCCTATCCGTTAATAAATGGACTTCAGTGTTACCCGGTGTTTCCCTACCCATCACTGCCTTCTTCAGGGAACACTTGGAACCTTCAAGGAGAGTGGGATAAGGCATCAGGGATGCAGAGCTCCTTACCGGCACGCCACGCTGCTGTGAAGATGTACGCCGAGAGCTTCTCCTTCAGACGCTGGAGGCGAGGGTTCTCAACGGCGTCAAGCGTGTAGTGGTTGAGGATCGGGACAAGCGGGCGATGGTCGGTCACTAGGTGAAAGTGTTGCAGGCCTATGAGGTAAAACCTGCACTTGGACATCGCCCAAACCGCAGCCAACAGCTCCAACTCAATGGTGGCATAGGGCGTCTCGGTGTCAGAGAGGACACGCGAGCCACACTGGATGAGCCGGAACTTCCCTCCACCATCATCCTGCAATAGGGCGTATCCCACGCCATACAAGCATGAGGCATCTGTTTGCAGAACCGTCAGCAAGGCTGGGTCAAACGTTACAAGGACAGGTGGACTAGACAGGGCCTATTTCACTTGCTGGAAGGCCTTGTCGTGGTTGGGAGTCCACAGGAATGTTCTATTGGGGCTCATCAGGGGGCGAAGTGGGTGGACGGCTGCGGAGATGTCCGGCGAAACTCTGCTAACTGGTTGACGAGACCGATGAAGGACCTCAAGTCGGTGAGGTTAGCAGGGGTGGGAAAATCCGTGATAGCGCGGACCTTCTCCGGGTCAGCTGCAATACCATTCCCGGAGAGGGTGTACCCACAAAAGTCCACTGAAGAGCCGGCAAAAACCAACTTGTCGGCATTTAGGGTGATGCCATGCTTCCGGCACCTGTTGAGTACCTTGTAGATACAGCAGATGTGATCCATGTAGTCCTCATCATACACGAGTATGTCGTCGACCACTTTCACGCATTTTGCCAGACCTTGTAGAGCCATATCGCCTCGAAGGCAAAAGGTATCTCCTGTAGCGGCGAGTCCCATGGGGCCACGGCAATAACTGTAACGTCCATGCTGGGTAATGAAAGTTGTGAGTGGTCGGTCTTCTTCGGCAAGCTCTATCTGCCAGTATCCACACAGGGCGTCCATCGTCGTGAAGAAGCGCGCCTTCAGGTCCACACTGAGAATGGCTGCAAAGGGCATGGGAGAAGGGTGCACAGGACGAAACACCTGTCTGTTGAGCTTGGAGAGGTCAGTGGTGATCCGAACACCACCTTTGGGTTTTGCGACGACTACCATAGGGTGACACCATGGAGACGAGTCATCCCCGGCTGGTGCAATGATTTCTTGGGCGACCATGGAGTCAAGCTCGTTTTTGACCGCATCACGGAAGGCCAGGGGGACCAGTCGAGGGGTGTAGATAGCAAAGGGCTTCGCGGCGTCCCTCAAGTGGCTCTTCATGGGGGGCCTACCATCTTCTTGAGAGGCTTGGAGTCTAGAGCAGACTTGGTCACCAGAACGTCGCTGAATTCCTTCAGGAAGTACTTCCGAGCATCCAAAGGAGAGGTGTCACTGGCAAGAGGTAGGGGTAGGGCGACAGCAGGGTAGTTGCTGCTCCCTTCGTGCACCCTGTTGGCGTGTTTTACCTCGAGAATAGGTTTTGGGAAGTCCTGGGAGATGATGGCCAACTCTTGACAATGTCTGTAGGACAGCAAAGGAGTCGGGACACCATTATGCGCATCAATCCAGGCTTGACACGACCTGTTGCCAAAGGTGACATGTGCTTGGAGTGAACCTAGGGCTGGGGCCATCTGTGAACCATCTGCCGTGAAGCGGAGATTCTTGGGAGGCGGTCCTAGATCACTTGGAGAGAGCTCCAAACATTGCAAATGCTGGGGACCGATGACTGTAGCATCAGAGTCAGTGTCGGGCAGCATCTCGAGACAGGATGACACACTGCTGTAGGTCACGATGACACTGATGTGCTGGGGAACTTTGGTCCTGGGATGCGAGAGGGGAGTACACTTTCCTAATATGGCTCGAGCGTTGTACAGGGTCGTTATGCTTCTCATTGGATGACTGTGGGTGGCCCTCACTGGTGGAAGGGCGCTGCTGCGTCCACCAACGCTGTCCCTTGGGTTTGTTGGTAGGGCAACACTTGTCATAGTGGCCCAGACGACCACACACATTGCACTGGACGCGTTTGGCTGGGCACCATACTGTAAGTGACCAGTGGCCCTTACGGTCACAACTGTTGCGGGTAGACTCAGCAGCTGGCCACACCTGTGTTCCGTGCTGCTTACCACAGCTGTTACAAAAGGAGCCGGGCGTGGTGGGCGAAGGCGTTGGGGTACACTTCTTGTCCTTCTTGCGCTGGGACATAGCCAGTACAGTTGAAGGGGAAGCTCGGATGGCAGAGGTGGCACACCTGGCAGCCTCATAGGAGCGACATTTTGTCAACACATCCTTAAGAGAAGACGAAGAGTCGAGGGAGGTGAGGTGTTGGACAAGCTCCTCGTCCTTAACACCCATCAGGATCACCTGCTTCAACTGGGTCTCCTCGCACTGCTGGTGATTACCGGGACATATGTCTACCTCTTCCGAGGCTCTCTTGAGTCGTATATAGAAAGCGTCAAAAGTCTCGCCCTCCATCTGTCTACAGCTAAACAATTCCCTCCTGCGTAGAGCTTCATTCTGCTGACCTTTTATGTGCCCTGCCATTGTAGAACATCCAGTACCTCCTCTACAGACAACGAAGAAGTCGGGGGCACCTGCAACGTATGTTCCAAGACATGCTGCGTTTCCAAAGACAGACACACACGTAGCTGAACGAGTTGTTTAGGCTGTGACAAGCTCTGGAGATCCACCATTGTAGCATAATCAATCCACTGCCACTGCCATTCACGAAAAGTCTGGAAAGTCATATCAGGCTTCAAAGTGGGTGGGGGTTGGGCAGCCGCTTTGGTTGCGGCTGGAGGGGGTGAATAAGGCGTTGACGAGGTACCTGAACCAGTCGGTTGTAAACGCCTAGGACTTAGGGATAGAAATCCCTTACCAGGCTTATCAGGATCTTAATAATGGAAAGTCAAGGACCATGCTTTTCTGAGGAATAACAAACAACCGTTTGAGATTGGCATCTCTTTACTATAAAAAATATAACACAAAACTCTGACACCACTCAACAAACCTCAAATAATTACGGAAGTCAAACAAATAAGGCAGTCAATAGTTAATGGAATCAAACAATTAAAGGAAGTAAACAATTAAAGGAATCAAACAAATAATGGGAGTCAGCAATTAATGGATTCAAACAATTGTAGAATCAAACCATGAACAAATATTTCCTAAGACAGTGGCCCTGGGGGAAGGTTCTGGAACACGGTGATGCACACTCAGGGTAGGGAAGCGTCCCACACTCGAGCGACGTCTTGAAATGGTAGAACACCGGGGCACAGACGGAATGAGATGTATTGACGGTGGTGGTATGCGGTAGTGGTAGATGACCAGAGAGTTGACAGTTGGTGGTCTCTGTCTGCCTTCCCTTGTCTCCTTTCTTCGTCCTCAACACGTCTTCTAGATTCGTCCTCGTGCCTTTCATCCCTCAGAAACTTCATTAAAGCAATTATCTCTGAAGACAAGGCTGACGATTGAGGTGAAGGACTTCGAGATGTGGTGGGAGGAGATGGAGCATCTCTCTCCCGTTGGTCATCCATCTCCGTAGAGCTGTCATCCGTCTGACGCGCACCACTACGTAAGGCAGGAGACATAATTACTTAATCTGTATATTGTATCTCAAATCAATGTTGACCGGTCAGCCCGTCGTATCAACGAGATATGAGAAAAAAATTAATTGAATACACAGATAAGTAGATTATATATAAATATATATAATCAACACCTCAACCCGCCAGGACTCGAACCCACTGCGGGTTGAGGTGTTGATTGAATGTAGAAGTCCGCATGTTTATTGGGCTAATGAAATATAAATATATATAAAGAAATGACTGCAGTCTGTGCATTCGTGTGTGTGTACGTGTGAGGTGGTGTGGCTGGTGGGGATGTAGAGGCTGGCGAGCGCACTGAGTCAGTTACCCTCGAGACACGGCACAGGGAGGGTGCGCTGAATGCTGCTCCTTAAAAATGCCCTGTACAAGCCTTCCACCTTGGGGAATCCTTTAGAAAAAGGGCACACACTTAAAGCACTGCACACACAAGGCACTTATAACACTTCACAGAAACTTGCTGTCACTGCAACACTCCTCAAACTTGCTGTTAATTCAAAGCCAGTTCTTGTGGGGAGAGGTGTTGGCGGTTGGCGAGCGGGAGACTCCATGCGCCAGTCTTGCAAACAAACTTTACACAAAAGCACTTGCCCTGATCCAGTCAATTAACTCACTGCGCCATGTACATGTTCTGGGTACTCAGTTCTAACTACAGGAGCGAACACAAACACCTGTAGAGTTCTTTGTAGGTTATATTTGCTGGATCTGCACAGGTACAAGCAAGACGGTACTCCCCTACTCTCTCTATGGGTCAACTGACCTCTCAGGTGACATGTGGCAAGTGATACATTAGCAGCTTCCAGATGTCGCCAGGCACATTATCTAAGCGTGTGATGACATGATAAAGACATTGCCACACGCTGCTGGCTAGGCTAAATAAGTAATGTATATAAATGGAGTACATGTATAATATACATACAAACATAATAAAATTGAGAGGGTAGACCTAATGCATTCAAGAAAGAGCAAGACTGAAGGTAGAGAGACAGAGACACTTTACAGGAGAAACCCGAGCAACCAAACAACTAGCACCAAGTTCCCGCGAACCACAATTACACAAAACAGAACACTGAAAATAATACAACACAACATCCTGGCTTGGACATTTACATGAAAAACAAAACTAACAAACATAAACAACATCATAGACCCAGACATAATTCTCATAAATTCACAAGGACGAAAAAACACTGACAAAATAAAACTCTTCAACTATTACACACATCAACTGAACATACACGACGAATTTAGCGACGACGCAGTAATAGCCCTCAAAAGAATCATCAAATACAAGCTCAAAGACAACTGCCAAACCAACTTCTTAGCAGTCGTAATCAATACAACTAAAAGCCCAATAGCAATTGGTACAACATATTTACCTTGCCGACGACAAACATTCCCGACAGGTGAATTACTAAGACTAATGAGACATAACACACCAGCGTATTTTACGGGAGACTTAAACGCGAGGCACACCATACTCGGACACCGAAACAGAAACCGAAGATAATACACGACTTATTAGAAAACGGCAATATCACACACCTTGGCCCAGATTTCGAAACCTACATAGCTGCAGGAAACACTGGGAAGCCAGATATAGTTCTGACCAATAGACAATACCATTTGAATACACACATGAAACCTGGACCACCCACCACTAGCGATCACCTGCCCATAATTATCACTCTATCAACATCACCAATACACATCCCCTCCATCCTCAGATTCTCTTTTAACAGAGCAAACTGGGAGGGTTTTAAGGCAAAACCTCGACACAAACGAACAAATACATCTACACAACAAAAACACAACAGACATTGACATTGACCTGGAAACATGGTACACTAATGTCACCACAGCCATGGAAAACAACACCCCCAAGAATCTTACCATACACTACCCCACGCACAATTAACATACGAACATAAGATAATCCAGACAAGACTGAATAACTTACTCGAACATACAAACACACACGACTGGAACCAAGAAACAATAACTCTTTTCAGAAGCCTAAAGGAAGAACTGAAAGAAATATCTAAACAATCACACAACGACAAATGGAACCAGCTAATCACAAACACAGAGGCAGGCTATCACATTCCAAAACTCTTCTGGAGTAAAATAAAAAACCTAACAGGCACTAACTCCATAGATAACAGCCATCTTACAGATGACAACGCCTTAAAAGCTACAATGGGGATTGCCCGTGCCACTTATGTGGAGGTTCACGGCGCCATCAGCTCGATGAACAGGCTTTGTGTGAAATATAACAAAGTCTAGGATTGCTTTTAGTGTCCTTGTGGCAAGGTGGTAGCAATCCCTGGTCACACACATAAGGTCGAGGGTTCGAGTCCTGGCTGGTGAGGTCGTTGATTATATGTTGAAGTCCGCGTGCTATATGGACTAAATGAAATATATATATATGGTACCTCGTGTTTCATACCAAGCTGGATTCCGTAAAATGCTACTCCCACCACATACAGTAAGTGGCACGGGCAATCCCCATTGGAGGTTCACGGCATCATCAGCTCGATGAACAGCATATGTGTAAAATATAACAAAGTCTAGGATTGCTTTTAGTGTCCTTGTGGCAAGATGGTAGCAATCCCTGGTCACACACATAAGGTCGAGGGTTCGAGTCCTGGATGGTGAGCTCGTTGATTATATATATATATTTATATATATATATACATATATATAAATATATATATATATATATATATATATATATATATATATATATATATATATAAATACATGATGTTACACTTGAAATAAACATAGTTGAGGAGGACAATTTTTTTTTTTTTTGCACAGAGAGAGAAGCCCCAGTCAGAGTGCAATGGCATCAGTCGAGATATTCATCTGAAAAAAAGGGAAGAGAAGCGACGAGGGACTGAATAAAAGGTGAGGAAATGAAAATTGACAGCAGAGCAAGAAACTGATTGGCTGAAAAGGAAAGTATTGATCTCTTGGCCATCTTTGTATCAAGCAAAGGAAGCTCCCAGCTGCTTAGCATTCCAAAACTTCTTTCAGGAACCGGTGATGCTCAAGCGAGTGCTGTTTTTGAGGCTCTGAACAGTGGGGAGCTGAAAACCGAGTTAGCGGAATGTGCTTCGACATTACAAGCTCCAGTACTTGCTGTACCAATGGAGCATGCATGAATTTAGAGCAGTTACTTGATCGAGACTTACTGCATATTGGTTGTCGACACCACATCCTTGAGCTGAGCTAGTAACTGGTGCTGCTTCCATTGAAGCAATAGGTACTTCCTCTTCCCCAAAAATCTTTGTCTTCAAACGGTTTCAATCCCACTGGATGAACATCGACAAAGAACGCTTAAAGACCAACAGGTCACTGAAACCGCTACTGGCGTAAGGGAAGATGTGTTGAAGTTTGGCCACAATGCACTGATTGAAGAACATCACCAAGATGACCACAAGGAACTTTTGGAGCTCACATCAAAATTTCTACGCTCTGTACCTACTTGTGGCCCACGATTTGTAGCTCCTGGGGCAAAGGTCGTTTATGCTTTTAAAGTTTGGATGTTTCGATCGCAATTCAAACTTTCCAAACGGGAGGAGACAGGACTTCACAATCTTTGCATCTTCTTTGCCAGAATTTGTGTGTAGGCTTAGCCAACAGCCCCACTTGCTGCAAAAGACCTGCAAAGTGATCTTATTCTACGCAAAGGTCCATATGTGTTTTTTGTCAGAAGAATTGATGAGCCTCGCTTTCTTCGATGATGATGTGGCCCAGGCATTAAAGATCGGATGGTGAAGGCCATGGCAGAGATTGAAGGAAAAGGGGAACTTCTCAAATGAGCCACTGTTGATTTTTATGTCATAAAAGAATCGACACTGGTACCCTTTACGACAAAAAACTCCAAATGGGACAGTAATGAGTTTTACATAAAAGCAAAAGAAATCGCAAAAACATTGGCTGTAACGAATGACCACACTGATTAGTCTTCAATTAGAATATGACGTCCAATGTATATGAACCACTGTCCTGCATGGCAGTGAACAGTGACATCAGCCACATGACTCTGACCTATATATACTGATAATGAATATGATATATTTCTTTGTGTATGAACCTCTGTCCTGCGTGGCAGTGAGAAGTGATACCACCCTCAGCGTCAAGATCTGACTGAATTACTCAGAATAGGCAAATTGTACTCCAAGTTTGTCAATAAACTTGTTAAACTAAACTAAAATTATTGAGCGCGGTGTACCTCTTGTACAGGAGTACCCGGCCATATAACAAAAGAAAGAAGAAATGGTGCAGTATCTATTGCAAGACTTTGCTGATTAAAGAAGGTAATTTCCTAAACACACAGTGTTTTTAGTAACAAATGGAAGCTTTGGCAAGGGTCAGGTAAAAAAAAAAAATAAAAATCCCTATATTCTGTTTGGTCAGTACAAAATTGTTAATATATCACATATTTTTATTTGTCAGTGGCCCAAGGTTAAATATGCTTTGGAATTATTTTTATAAGTTCTTCTTTCGTTTTCAGTGGAGGTGGTGTGTGGATTAGTGGATCGCATGTTATTGACCATGACCTCATCCCTTGTATATAAGCCTCTCTAAGTCCCTTTATATTCAGTTGCCTCTGAAGACGTCTTGAATAAAGACGAAAGCTAGGGTGCTCCAGTGTTTCCCTTTTTCCTGTGTGGTTTGATCAATATCTATCTATCTATCTATCTATCTATATATATATATATATATATATATATATATATATATATATATATATATATATATATATATATATATATATATATATATATATATATATATATACTTCATTTTTAGTCCAATTAACACGCGGACTTTGAACATATAATCAACGACCTCACCAGCAAGGAATCGAACCCTCGACCTACTGGGTGGGACTAGGGAACCCAGTAGGTCGAGGGTTCGATTCCTTGCTGGTGAGGTCGTTGATTTTATATATATATATATATATATATATATATATATATATATATATATATATATATATATATATATATATATATATATATATATATATGCAAGTAAATCACTGTAGGTGCGCGTGATCTAGGTATATGCTGATAACCACAAGGAAAGAAGAAAACACGAAGTTCCCAAGCGCTTTCGTGTAATTACCCGAAAGCGCTTGGAAACTTCGTGTTTTCTTCTTTCCTTGTGGTTATCAGCATATATATATATATATATTTGCTGATTGCTGATAACCACAAGGAAACAAGAAAACACGAAGTTCCCAAGCGCTTTCGTGTAATTCACATCTTCAGGTGTGAGTACAGACTAAGGAGAAATACTTGACAAAAAAAATATATACAGTAGGGGAGAGTGAGATCAAGTCCCTAGTAGTAGAGCGGATAATAGAAAAATCGTGCAAATGGTGATACAAGCATGAAATCTGGCATGATCATTGATCATACCCTAGGGGCTACTTGTCAAATCTGCCTGATTGGCCATTTGGAAATCCAAGATCGCTGCCATTTTCAAGATGGCTGCAAAATTGACCTTCGAAAGATGATTTTTTTATAGAAATTTATGTAGTTGGTCAATCTAAATGATCTTAGTGTCGATATGTATGTTTTCATGCAGGCTCAGATGATTTTTTTTTCTATTTCTGATACTCTCAGATACATATTTGTCTTATTTATGACTGGTTTTATGTACTGGTTTTATGTTTTTTTCCAACTAGATGAAGGTAGCATGCAGAGGGTCTCTGCACGTGAGGGAGTGATTGTCAGGCACTACCAGGGCACAGTGTCAGCTAAGAAAAAGTATGTCATACTGCAACAGCTTAGTGTCCCAAATGCTGCTTAACCAACCCCAAATCAGTTAAGCAGCCGCACCTGAATTTACAGGATGTGCCAGCGCGGGAGAGCCGAGCCAAGGATAACGGGGTTTTAGTTATCTGGATGGTGTACAGATCGCACGGGAATAATGGCACTGGATGAACGATCGGACTAGGTGTAGGGCAAAAGGCATGAACCTAGTTGTATCCCATACAAGAACGTGCTCATTAGGGTGGTAAAGGGATAAACCCTCGGCCCTGAAGATCAAAAATAGTTATGGACACAAAATCTACCAACAAATCATTCCTCACTGACTGGGCAAAATGTTGTCTTTGTCAACAGGATAAGAAGGTAGATCTTACGTCTCCACATGCAAATCCTGCCAAAAAAGGAGATGACGGTTACAAGAGCTACTACAAGACAGTGGTTGGACCGGTTCCCTTGTTGAAGCGAGAGTGGCTTCATCTGGTACAACAGAGTCTTTTCTGTCTGTATCAAGTGTAACTAAGACAAGACTAGCACATCAAGTCACAGCCTGCAGCTTGTACAAACTGATGAAGGAGGCATACCAGGACTATTGCTCTGATGAGTCTGAAAGGTCAACTTTGAGCTTTGTAGACTGGTGTAAACAACGGAGGCTTGAGAGTTCCAATTCTGGAACCGTGTGCTGGACATGGAGCTCACCATCTTCATGTTGATCCGCTCATTCAGGGAAGGCAATTTCAAACTCTACCTTGAAGCACTCTCAGAGCTGATCCCCTACTTCTTTGCGAACAACAATGTTAATTATGCCCGATGGCTTCCAATTCACCTTCGAGACATGATGTGCCTTGAGCAACCACATCCAGAGGTAGCGAGGGAGTTCTACAGTACAAGGGGAACTTTGTTGTCCACAAATCAGGAAGAGAGTTCTCTGCCATTGCTATTGATGAAGCCCATGAACAAAAGAATGCAGTGATTAAAGTCGATGGAGGAGCAATTGGGTTGACTGAGGACCCAGCAGCACTTCGTAGGTGGGTGGTGGCTGGACCTGAAGTGAGTCGTCTTGTTGCTGGATATGAAGCTGCGTCAGGTGCAAAAGATGGACCCACCACCAGCAGCCGACATCATGAGCAGACCCTGAGTGCACAGAAATCTTTCTTTGAGAAGGTGGAAGCACATTCCAAGGTGCTGCGGGAGATGGGCAACCCTTTCCAAGGAGAGTCATCTGACCTTCTGGTGTTAGACACGAACAACTTTGTAAATCCAGATATTGTTAAAATGGTTGGTACACACCATGACAGAGGAAAAGAGCAATTCCTGTCATTCTTAGAGGGACTAAAGAATGAAGGTAAATGTCTGTTCTACCATCCAATCAAGAAAAACAGAGCCTCCTTCTTCAAACATGACCACGTTGTTAGCAGTTCCAAAAAGAAGGTACTGAAAGATGACTGTCAGCTGTTCTCGCGACTCTTCATTTCCAGTCAGAACAGACAGTATGACTTGCAAGAATTCTTCAAGCATGAGAACCAGTCAGCTCCTGCCTCCCTCAGTGACAATGGCAAGCTTCATACATGTCAGAAGTCACAGCCGGCTGAAATTCTTCAAGCACAAGTGAATGCTACAGAAAGAGAACCACATGGAGATGCTATCATCATAGATGGCTCAGCACTGATCAATGCCCTGCCTCCACGCACCTCAAAGACTTTTGATGCCTATGCCAGAGAAGACATCCTGCCCAAAGTGGATTTTATGGTGCCAAATACAATAGGGTGGATGTAGTGCTTGATGTGTATAAAAAGTCAAGTCTGAAGTCTGAAGCCAGGTCGAAACGAGGACAGGAGATCAGGAGAAGAGTTACAGGTACCAGTAAGACTCCCCAAAACTGGAGAAGCTTTCTGCGAGATGACAAAAACAAGACAGAACTATTCCATTTTCTCGCGGAAAAAATGTGTGAAGCACAGACGACAAGCACGGTGGTTGTGACAAAGGGAGAAGATGCCATTAGCAACACAGAGAAGTCCCTAGAAGTTGTGGCTCCATGCTGTCATGAGGAAGCAGACACACGAATATTTGTGCATGCTAGGGATGTAACAATGGAAGGTAGCAAGTCCCTCATCATCAAAGCCAATGACACTGAGGTGGTCGTCATAGCAGTATCTGTAATGCCATCACTACAGGAGCTTGGTCTTGATAACATGTGGATTGCCTTTGGCCAAGGAGCCAGTCATCGATGGATTCCAGTTCATGATGTAGTTTCTGCGATAGGGCCTAAGAAAGCTAGTGGGATCCTATGCTTTCATGCTTTCACTGGCTGTGACGTTGTGTCTGGCTTCCGTGGGAAAGGAAAAAAATCTGCATGGCAGACATGTAATGTCTGTGATGAAGTTTTAGAAACATTCACCAAACTCAGCTAATGTCCAACAACAGTTGCTGATGTTGACCTGCAGAAGCTGGAAAGATTTGTTGTCCTCATGTACGACAGATCTAGTGCAGCCACTGGTGTAGATGAGGCAAGACTAAATCTCTTTTCCTACAAGCAGAGACCATATGACTCCATTCCACCAACCCAGGCAGCCCTCAAGGAACATGCAAAGCGGGCTGCCTACCAGGCTGGTATCATCTGGGGCCAAGCAACAATCTCCACTCCAAAAACCAGTAGTCCTGTCAACTTGGGATGGACCCAGAAGGGTGAGGCATGACAGATACGTTGGACTCCTCCTCCCCCGATTGCGACATGCTGTCAGGAGCTGACCAAATGTTCCTGTAAGAAAGACTGCAACCAGAGATGCAAATGCTTTCGCTCTGGACTTTCCTGCACAGCACATTGCAGCTGCATATGTGAACAGCAGTAAATGCACAAAGATGTACTGTCAGGAGAAGTCACAGGAACCAGTGCTAATAGTGAGAACTTTTTTTTTTAGTAAGTTCTTTTTTTGTGTTTTTACTAAACGTGTTATTTTATGTTGATAAAAACGTTACAATGGACTTAAAACTATAAAAAAATCATCTGAGCATGGTTGAAAACATACATGTCGACACCAAGACCACTCAGATTGACTAACTACATCAATTTCTATAAGAAAAATTTACTTTTGAAGGTCATTATGGCGCCGCCATAATATGGCGGCCATCTTGAAAAATAGCCGCCATCTTGGATTTTCAAATGGCCAATCAGGCAGACTTGACTAGTAACCATTAGAGAATTACCATGCCAAATTTGGTGCTTGTATCACCATTTGCATGATTCTCTTGAAAAATTGCATTTAGCTGCCCCACTATTAGACGGATACAACACATGCCTGAGCTCACATATTACCAAATCAACTAAGGGATGTTCTTAGTCAACGGGAACACTGGATTTCCCTTCTAGCTGGGGCAAAGTACACTTGGTTGTACTTTGACCTGACCGAACTGGGCTTGATTGACTGTCGCTCTTTCCCCTCCTATAAAGTAATGGAGAGTGAACTTGCCCTGGGTGCATAGTGAGTGAACGGAATGGTCAAACTCGGGGAGCCGGAAATCCCCTTGGTGCTAGTGAGTGCTAAATTTCCAGGGTACTAGTAGTTAATTGGTACATTCACCTCTCCAGTATTGGGTGTATGTGGTTTCTCTAATCAAGTCCTGGCGTAGGGTCAACGACCTTTTGGCTGATCGCACACGCTGGACATAGGAGTGTCTTTTAAAGAATTATTTGGTGCTGTAGTACCACTTGAGGTGATGGTGTATTCTGGGCAAATGTTGTGAAGCATGTATACGGGTATTGGTGGAGGAATACACTCGTGACTCATGAACCCAGGAGTATGGAAATAAGCGAAAAAGCCGCCTACCTGACGAGTCATGAGTTATTTTCTCGGTTAAAACAGAGCTTTGGAGTTTCGTGTGGGTGCATGCTACTGAGCAGGTTAGTAGTTACAATTTTTGGGTTCTGTAATATTACTTTGTGGGTCATTCAAGACATGCTGTGATTGATCCATGTTCGTGTGTAACATAACTAAATTAGGATTGATATTCCTCAGGGGTTAATATTATTTTGTATGATGTAATTAATGTATTTTCTATTGTGCCATTAATATCTTTTGTTATTTCATTATTGGGCTGTTAGCATTTGTGCCTAGCGATGTAAGACATGTCGAGAAATTAATCTAGTGTCTCTTGTAATAGTTACTATCTTTTTCTTAGTGTTGTAAGGGGGTGCTATCAATGTAATATAGGCGATATCACTGCCAGCGTGTTTGTTTATCCCCAGTCACAGAAATCTCCAGTCCCGATCAAGGTAAATACTTATTAATTTTGTTTGTGGTGGTTCGGAATTCTGAGGGGCCCTTCCACTGCATTACCATACAGTTTAATAACAAACCCCAATAAAAATATTCCTACCGGTTACGCATATAGTATTACCAGTCATACCAAACACACACACACACACACACACACACACACACCTAAAATATTACCAGCCACACTCCTTGGCTCAATAATGAACACGTAAAGTTTTTCACTAACCTCCATCAACTTTCTCCTCACATGTGTGAATCTTCATCCTCAAGTCGTTCTTCCATAGTTCCTGTTTCTTGTGGTCAAGGCTTGATGTAGCTAGGGCTTCGGCAGCCTCGGTAAAAGCGTTTAAGGCGAGAGTGAACTTCCCTAAACACAAGTAACACTGACCCCTACGGTCTAGCACCTGTGTGACAGAAACAAGTGTTACACCGTTACTAATAGTGCTCAAGTCATCTGTGATTATGATAACAAGTAGATACTGAAACATTTGTCCATTTAGCAAAGCTGACATGAACAAAGGATTTCCTGTACAAAATTTATTAATAATGCAATCAGATTCCCTCTCGCCAATATTCTCATTCTCACTCCATCGTAAAAATTTGAAATACAGTAATTCCATCAAATGTAATGACATCTTCAAATGTAGTAACACCTTTAAGGTAATTAACACCAATAAATTTATCAACACCCATAAGAAATATAATTTCCTAAGTGTATTAACACCCTTTAATAATAGAACACTCGTAAATAATAAAAAGACATAAGTGTATTGGCACCCTTTAATAATATAACGTCTTAAGTGTATTAACATTAATAATATAACGACATAAGTTTAATAACACCCTTTAATAATATAACGACCTAAGTGTATTAACACCCTTTAAAAATATAACGCACAAAGTGTGTTAACACTAAAAATATAACAACCTCATTTACACACAATTGCAGGGTCTCAATTGTTTCTCTTACTATTGACAACACAACATATATATATATTGTTTCTTACTTTGGATCTTTTTTTTATTTGTGTATTTCTTTATGGTTCTTTATTATTATTATTATTATTATTATTATTATTATTATTATTATTATTATTATTATTATTATCATTATTATTATTATTATTATTATTATTATTTATTATTTATTATTCATTATTATTTATCATTTATTATTATTGTTATTAATTATATTTATTATTATTATTATTATTATTATTATTATTATTATTATTATTATTATTTTTATTATTATTATTATTATAATTATTATTATTATTATTATTATTATTATTATTATTATTATTATTATTATTATAAAAAATTATTATTAATATTATTATTATTATTATTATTATTATTATTATTATTATTATTATTATTATTATTATTATTATTATTATATTTTCGCCCCCCCAGAACGCGACGTGGGTCAGTGACCTGTGCCAATGTGGGCTAATCCAAGTAAAAAAAAGAAAAAGAAAAAAAAGTGTATTAACACCCTTTAATAATATAACGACCTAAGTGTATTAACACCCTTTAATAATATAACGACCTAAGTGTATTAATAAACTTTAATAATATAGCAACCTAGGTGTATTAACACCCTTTAATAATATAACAACCTAAGTGTATTAACACCCTCTAATAATACAACAACCAAAGTGTATTAACACCCGTTAATAATATAACGACCTAAGTGTTTTAATTCCCTTTAATAATATAATGACCTACGTGTATTAACACCCTTTAATAATATAACGACCTGAGTGTATTAACACCCTTTAATAATATAACTACCTGAGTCAATTAATACCCTTTAATAATATAACGAACTAAGTGTATTAATACCCTCTAAGAATATAACAACCTAAGTGTATTAACACCCATTAATAATATAACGACCTAAGTGTTTTAATACCCTTTAATAATATAACAACCTAAGTGTATAAACACCCTTTAATAATATAACGACTGTAAGTGTCTTAATACCCTTTAATATACCAACCTAAGTGTATTAACACCCTTTAATAATATAACGACCTAAATGTTTTAATACCCATTAATAATATAACAACCTAAGTGTATTAACACCCTTTAATAATATAACGACTTAAGTGTATTAATACCCTTTAATAATATAACGACCTGAGTGTATTAACACCCTTTAATAATATATCGACCTAAGTAAATTAACACCCTTTAATAATATACCTACCTAAGTGTTTCAATACCGTTTAATAATATAACGACCTAAGTGTTTTAATACCCTTTAATAATATAACAACCTAAGTGTATTAGCACCCTTTAATAATATAACGACCTAAGAGTATTAATACCCTTTAATAATATAACGACCTGAGTGTATTAACACCCTTTAATAATATAACGACCTAAGTGTATTAATACCCCTTAATAATGTAACAACCTAAGTGTACTAACACCCTTTAATAATATAACGACCTTAGTGTTTTAATATCCTTTAATAATATAACAACCTAAGCGTATTAACACCCTTTAATAATAAAACGACCTAAGTGTTTTAATACACTTTAAAAACATAACAATCTAAGTGTTGTAATACTCTTTATTAATATAACAACCAAGTGTCTAAACACTCTTTAATAATATAACGATCTAAGTGTATTAACACTCATACTATAACGACTTAAGGGTATTAACACCATTTAATAATATAACGACCGAAGTGTATTAACACCCTTTAATAATATAACAACCTAAGTGTATTTACACCCTTTAATAATTAATAAAGGGTGTTTTAATACCCTTTATTAATATAACAACCAAAGTGTATTAACACTCTTTAATAATATAACGATCTAAGTGTATTAACAATAATAATATAACGACCTAAGTGTTTTAATACCATTTAATAATATAAAAACCTAAGTGTATTAACACCCGTTAATAATATAACAACCTAAGTGTATTAACACCCTTTAATAATATAACGATCTATGTGTATTAACACAAATAATATTACGACTTAAGTGTATTAACACCATTTAATAATATAACGACCTAAGTGTATTAACATCCTTTAATAATATAACAACCTAAGTGTATTAACACCCTCTAATAATATAACGACCCAAGTGTTTTAAAACCCTTTAATAATATACCAACCTAAGTGTATTAACATCCGTTAATAATATAACGATCTTAGTGTATTACCACTAATAATAGTACGACTTAAGTGTATTAACACCATTTAATAATATAACGACCAAATTATATTAACACCCTTTAATAATATAACAACCTAAGTGTATTAACACCCTTTAATAATATAACGACCTAAGTGTTTTAATACCCTTTAATATTATAACAAACTAAGTGTATTAACACCCTTAAATAATATAACGACCTAGGTGTTTTAATACCCTTTAATAATATAACAAGCAAAGTGTATTAACACCCTTTAATAATATAGCGATCTAAGTGTATTAACATTAATAATATAACGACCTAAGTGTATTAACACCCTTTAATTAAAAAACGACCTAAGTGTTTTAATACATTTAATAATATAACGACCTAAGTGTATTAACACCCTTTAATAATATAACAACCTACGTGTATTAACACCCTCGAATAATATAACGACCTAAGTGTTTTAATACCATTTAATAATATAACAACCTAAGTGTATTAACAACCTCTAATAAAAAAATGACCTAAATGTTTTAATACCCTTTAATAATATACGAACCTAAGTGTAGTAACACCCGTTAACAATATAACAACCTAAGTGTATTAACACAATAATAACAATATAACGATCTAAGTGTATTTACACTAATAATATTACGACAGAAGTGTATTAACACCCTTTAATAATATAACAACCTACGTGTATTAACACCCTCTAATAATATAGCGACCTAAGTGTTTTAATACCAATTAATAATATAACAACCAAAGTGTATTAACAACCTCTAATAATATAATGACCTAAGTGTTTTAATACCCTTCAACAATATACGAACCTAAGTGTAGTAACACCCGTTAATAATATAACAACCTAAGTGTATTAACACCCTTTAATAATATAACGATCTATGTGTATTAACACTAAAAATAATACGACTTAAGTGTATTAACACTATTTAATAATATAATGACCTAAGTGTATTAACATCCTTTAAAAATATAACAACCTAAGTGTATTAACACCCTCTAATAATATAACAATCTAAGTGTTTTAAAACCCTTTAATAATATACCAACCTAAGTGTATTAACATCCGTTAATAATATAACGATCTTAGTGTATTAACACAAATAATATTACGACTTAAGTGTATTAACACCATTTAATAATATAACGACCTAAGTATATTAACACCCTTTAATAATATAACAACCTAAGTGTAGTAACACCCTCTAATAATATAACGACCTAAGTGTTTTAATACCCTTTAATAATATACCAACCTAAGTGTATTAACAACCGTTTATAATATAACAACCTAAGTGTATTAACACCCTTTAATAATATACCAACCTAAGTGTATTGACACCCTTTAATAATATAACGACGTAAGAGTTTTAATACCCTTTAATAATATAGCAACCTATGTGTATTAACACCCTCTAATAATATAACGACCTAAGTGTATTAACACCCTTTAATAATATAGCAACCTGAGTGCATTAACACCCTTTAATATTATAACGACCAAAGTATATTAATACCCTTTAATAATATACCAACCTAAGTGTATTAACACCCTTGAATAATATAACGACCTAAGTGTATTAATACCCTTTTAAAATATAACGACCTGACTGTATTAACACCCTTTAATAATATAACGACCTAAGTAAATTAACACCCTTTAATAATATAACGACCTAAACTGTTTTAATACACTTTAATAATATAACAACCTAAGTGTTTTAATACCCTTTAATAATATAACGACCTAAGTGTTTTAATACACTTTAATAATATACCGATGTAAGTGTATTAACACTCATAATATAACGATTTAAGTGTATTAACACCATTTAATAATATACCGACATAAGTGTATTAACACCCGTTAATAATATAACAACCTAAGTGTATTAACACCCTTTAATAATATAACGACCTAAGTGTTTTAATACCCTTTAATATTATAACAAACTAAGTGTGTTAACACCCTTAAATAATATAACGACCTAAGTGTTTTAATACCCTTTAATAATATAACAAGCAAAGTGTATTAACACCCTTTAATAATATAGCGATGTAAGTGTATTAACACTAATAATATAACGACCTAAGTGTATTAACTCCCATTAATTAAAAAACGACCTAAGTGTTTTAATACATTTAATAATATAACGACCTAAGTGTATTAACACCCTTTAATAATATAACAACCTACGTGTATTAACACCCTCTAATAATAAAACGACCTAAGTGTTTTAATACCATTTAATAATATAACAACCTAAGTGTATTAACAACCTCTAATAATATAATGAACCTAAGTGTTTTAATACCCTTTCATAATATACGAACCTAAGTGTAGTAACACCCGTTAACAATATAACAACCTAAGTGTATTAACACAATAATAATAATATAACGATCTAAGTGTATTTACACTAATAATATTACGACAGAAGTGTATTAACACCCTTTAATAATATAACGACCTAAGTGTTTTAATACCCTTTAATAATATACCAACCTAAATGTATTAACACCCGTTAATAATATAACGATCTAAGTGTATTAACAATAATAATATAGCGACTTAAGTGTGTTAACACCATTTAATAATATAACGACCTAAGTGTATTAACACCCTTTAATAATATAACAACCTGAGTGTATTAACACCCTATAATAATATAACAACCTAAGTGCATTAACACCCTTTAATAATATAATGATCTATGTATATTAACACTAATAATATAACGACCTAAGTGAATTAACACCCTTTAATAATATAACGACCTAAGTGTATTAATACCCTTTAATAATATAACAACCTAAGTCTTTTAATACCCTTTAATGATATAACGACATAAGTGTATTAACACCCTTTAATAATATAACGACCTAAGTGTTTTAAAACCATTTAATAATATAACAACCTAAGTGTATTGACACCCTTTATTAATATAACGATCTAAGTGTTTTAATACCCTTTAATAATATAACGACCTAAGTGTATTAATACACTTTAATAATATAATGACCTAAGTGTTTTAATACCCTTTAATAATATAACAACCAAAGTGTATTAACGCCCTTTAATAATATAACGACCTAAGTGTTTCAATACACTTAAATAATATAACAACCTAAGTGTTTTAATACCCATTAATCATATAAGAACCTAAGTGTCTAAACACCCTTTAATAATATAACGATCTAAGTGTATTAACACTCATAATATAACGACTTAAGTGTATTAACACCATTTAATAATATAACGACCTAAGTGTATTAATGCCCTTAAATAATATAACAACCTAAGTGTATTAACACCCTTTAATAATATAACAACCAAAGTGTATTAACACCATTTAATAATATAATGACCTAAGTGTATTAACATCCTTTAAAAATATAACAACCTAAGTGTATTAACACCCTCTAATAATATAAGTACCTAAGTGTTTTAAAACCCTTTAATAATATACCATCCTAAGTGTATTAACATCCGTTAATAATATAACGATCTTAGTGTATTAACACTAATAATATTACGACTTAAGTGTATTAACACCATTTAATAATATAACGACCTAAGTATATTAACACCCTTTAATAATATAACAACCTAAGTGTAGTAACACCTTCTAATAATATAACGACCTAAGTGTTTTAATACCCTTTAATAATATAGCAACCTAAGTGTATTAACAACCGTTAATAATATAACGATCTAAGTGTATTAACACTAATAATATAAAGACTTAAGTGTATTAACACCATTTAATAATATAACGACCTAAGTGTATTAACACCCTTTAATAATATAACGATCTAAGTGTATTACACTCATATAACGACTTAAGAGTATTAACACAATTTAATAATATACCAACCTAAGTGTATTAACACCCTTTAATAATATAACAACCTGAGTGTATTAACACCCTTTAATAATATTACGACCTAAGTGTTTTACTACCCTTTAATAATATAACAACCAAAGTGTATTAACACCCATTAATAATATAACGATCTACGTGTATTAACACTAATAATATACCGACCTAAATGTATTTACACCCTTTAATAATATAACAACCTAAGTGCATTCACACCCACTGATAATATAACGACCTAAGTGTTTTAATACCCTTTAATAATATACCAACCTAAGTGTATTAACACCCGTTAATAAATTAACAACCTTATTGTATTAACACCCTTTAATAATATAGCGACCTAAGTGTTTTAATACCCTTTAATAATATAACAACCAAAGTGTATTAACACTCTTTAATAATATAACGATCTAAGTGTATTAACACTAATAATATAACGACCTAAGTCTTTTAATACCATTTAATAATATAACAACCTAAGTGTATTAACACCCGTTAATAATATAACAACCTAAGTGTATTAACACCCTTTAATAATATAACAACCTGAGTGCATTAACACCCTTTAATAACATTACGACCTAAGTGTTTTAATACCCTTAAAAATATAACAACCAAAGTGTATTAACACCCATTAATAATATAACGATCTAAGTGTATTAACACTAATAATATAACGACCTAAGTGTATTAACACCCTTTAATAATATAACAACCTAAGTGTATTCACACCCTCTAATAATATAACGACCTAAGTGTTTTAATGCCCTTTAATAATATACCAACCTAAGTGTATTAACACCCATTAATAATATAATGACCTAAGTGTTTTAATGCCGTTTAATAATATAACAACCTAAGTGTATTAACACCCTTTAATAATATACCAACCAAAGTGTATTAACACCCTTTAATAATATAACGACGTAAGTGTTTTAATACCCTTTAATAATATACCAACCTAAGTGTATTAACACCCATTAATAATATAATGACCTAAGTGTTTTAATGCCCTTTAATAATATGACAACCTAAGTGTATTAACACCATTGAATATTATAACGACCTAAGTATATTAATACCCATTTATAATATAACGACCTGAGTGTATTAACACCCTTTAATAATATAACGACCTAAGTAAATTAACACCCTTTTATTAATATAACGACCTAAGTGTTTTAATACACTTTAATAATATAACAACCTAAGTGTTTTAATACCCTTTAATAATATAACAACCTAAGTGTCTTAACACCCTTTAATAATATACCGATCTAAGTGTATTAACACTCATAATATAACGATTTAATTGTATAAACACCATTTAATAATATACCGACATAAGTGTATTAACACCCGTTAATAATATAACAACCTAAGTGTATTAACACCCTTTAATAATATAACGACCTAAGTGTTTTAATACCCTTTAATATTATAACAAACTAAGTGTATTAACACCCTTAAATAATATAACGACCTAAGTGTTTTAATACCCTTTAACAATATAACAAGCAAAGTGTATTAACACGCTTTAATAATATAGCGATCTAAGTGTATTAACACTCATAATATAACGACCTAAGTGTATTAACACCCTTTAATTAAAAAACGACCTAAGTGTTTTAATACATTTAATAATATAACGACCTAAGTGTATTAACAACCTCTAATAATATAACGACCAAAGTGTTTTAATACCCTTTAATAATATACGAACCTAAGTGTAGTAACACCCGTTAATAATATAACAACCTAAGTGTATTAACACAATAATAATAATATAACGATCTATGTGTATTTTCACTAATAATATTACGATAGAAGTGTATTAACACCCTTTAATAATATAACGACCTAAGTGTTTTAATACCCTTTAATAATATACCAACCTAAATGTATTAACACCCGTTAATAATATAACGATCTAAGTGTATTAACAATAATAATACAACGACCAAAGTGAATTAACACCCTTTAATAATATAACGACCTAATTGTATTAATACACTTTAATAATATAACAACCTAAGTCTTTTAATACCCTTTAATGAAATAACGACCTAAGTGCATTAACACCCTTTAATAATATATCGACCTAAGTGTTTTAATACCATTTAATATTATAACAACCTAAGTGTATTGACACCCTTTAATAATATAACGATCTAAGTGTTTTAATACCCTTTAATAATATAACGACCTAAGTGCATTAACACCCTTAAATATTATAACGACCTAAGTGTTTTAATACCATTTCATATTATAACAACCTAAGTGTATTGACACCCTTTAATAATATAACGATCTAAGTGTTTTAATACCCTTTAATAATATAGCGACCTAAGTGTATTAACACCCTTTAATAATATAACAACCTGAGTGTATTAACACCCTTTAATAATATAACAACCTAAGTGTATTAACACCCTTTAATATTATAGCGATATATGTATATTAACACTAATAATATAACGACCTAAGTGAATTAACACCCTTTAATAATATAACGACCTAAGTGTATTAATACACTTTAATAATATAACAACCTAAGTCTTTTAATACCCCTTAATGAAATAACGACCTAAGTGCATTAACCCCCTTTAATAATATAATGACCAAAGTGTTTTAATACCATCAAATAATATAACAGCCTAAGTGTATTGACGCCCTTTAATAATATAACGATCTAAGTGTTTTAAAACCCTTTAATAATATAACGACCTAAGTGTATTAACACCCTTTAATAATATAACATCCTAAGTGTATTACTACACTTTAATAATTTAATGACCTAAGTGTTTTAATACCCTTTAATAATATAACAACATAAGTGTCTTAACACCCTTTAATAATATAGCGATCTAAGTGTATTAACACTCATAATATAACGACTTAAGTGTATTAACACCATTTAATAATATAACGACCTAAGTGTATTAAAACCCTTTAATAATATAACAACTCAAGTGTATTAACACCCTTGAATAATATAACAACCTAAGTGTATTAACACCCTTTAATAATATAACGCCCCAAGTGTTTTAATACCTTTTAATAATATAACAACCTAAGTGTATTAACACCCTTTAATAATATAACGATCTAAGTGTATTTACACTAATAATATAACAACCTAAGTGTATTAACACCCTTTAATAATATAACAACCTAAGTGTATTAACACCCTTTCATAATATAACAACCTAAGTGTATTAACACCCTCTAATAATATAACGACCTAAGTGTTATAATTCCCTTTAATAATATACCAACCTAAGTGTAGTAACACCCTCTAATAATATAACGACCTAAGTGTTTTAATACCCTTTAATAACATACCAACCTAAGTGTATTAACATCCGTTAATAATATAACGATCTAAGTGTATTAACACGAATAATATTACGACTTGAGTGTATTAACACCATTTAAAAATATAACGGCCTAAGTATATTAACACCCTTTAATAATATAACCACCTAAGTGTACTAACACCCTCTAATAATATAACGACCTAAGTGTTTTAATACCCTTTAATAATATACCAACCTAAGTGTATTAACACCCGTTAATAATATAACGATCTAAGTGTATTAACACTAATAATATAAAGACTAAAGTGTATTAACACCATTTAATAATATAACGACCTAAGTGTATTAACACCCTTTAATAATATAACGATCTAAGTGTATTACACTCATATAACGACTTAAGAGTATTAACACAATTTATTAATATACCAACCTAAGTGTATTAACACCCTATAATATTATAACAACCTGAGTGTATTCACACCCTCTAATAATATAACGACCTAAGTGTTTTAATACCCTTTAATAATATACCAACCTAAGTGTATTAACACCTAAGTGTTTTAATGCCCTTTAATAATATAACAACCTAAGTGTATTAACACGCTTTAACAAAATACCAACCTAAGTGTATTAACACCCTTTAATAATATAGCGATCTAAGTGTATTAACACTAATAATATAACGACCTAAGTGTATTAACACCCTTTAATTAATAAACGACCTAAGTGTATTAATACCCTTTTATAAAATACCGACCTGAGTGTATTAACACCCTTTAATAATATAACGACCTAAGTAAATTAACACCCTTTAATAATATAACGACCTAGGTGTTTTAATACACTTTAATAATATAACAACCTAAGTGTTTTGATACCCTTTAAAAATATAACAACCTAAGTGTCTTAACACCCTTTAGTAATATACCGATCTAAGTGTATTAACACTCATAATATAACGATTTAAGTGTATTAACACCCTTTAATAATATATCGACATAAGTGTATTAACACCCGTTAATACTATAACAACCTAAGTGTATTAACACCCTTTAATAATATAACGACCTAAGTGTTTTAATACCCTTTAATATTAAAACACACTAAGTGTATTAACACCCTTAAATATTATAACAACCTAAGTGTTTTAATACCCTGTAATAATATAACAAGCAAAGTGTATTAACACCCTTTTATAATATAGCGATCTAAGTGTATTAACACTCATAATATAACGACCTAAGTGTATTAACACCCTTTAATTAAAAAACGACCTAAGTGTTTTAATACATTTAATAATATAACGACCTAAGTGTATTAACACCCTCAAATAATAAAACGACCTAAGTGTTTTAATATCATTTAATAACATAACAACCTAAGTGTATTAACAACCTCTAATAATATAACGACCTAAGTGTTTTAATACCCTTTAATAATATACGAACCTAAGTGTAGTAACACCCGTTAATAATATAACAACCTAAGTGTATTAACACAATAATAATAATATAACGATCTAAGTGTATTTACACTAATAATATTACGACAGAAGTGTATTAACACCCTTTACTAATATAACGACCTAAGTGTTTTAATACCCTTTAATAATATACCAACCTAAATGTATTAACACCCGTTAATAATATAACGATCTAAGCGTATTAACAATAATAATATAATGACTTAAGTGTATTAACATCATTAAATAATAAAACGACCTGAGTGTATTAACACCCTTTAATAATATAACAACCTGAGTGTATTAACACCCGTTAATAATATAACAACCTAAGTGTATTAACACAATAATAATAATAAAACGATCTAAGTGTATTTACACTAATAATATTACGACAAAAGTGTATTAACACCCTTTAATAATATAACGACCTAAGTGTTTTAATACCCTTTAATAATATACCAACCTAAATGTATTAACACCCGTTAATAATATAACGATCTAAGTGTATTAACAATAATAATATAATGACTTAAGTGTATTAACATCATTTAATAATAAAACGACCTGAGTGTATTAACACCCTTTAATAATATAACAACCTGAGTGTTTTAATACCCTTTAATAATATACCAACCTAAGTGTATTAACACCCTTTAATAATATAACGACCTAAGTGTATTAATACCCTTTTATAATATAACGACCTGAGTGTATTAACACCCTTTAATAATATAACGACCCAAGTAAATTAACACCCTTTAATAATATACCTACCTATGTAAGTGTTTTAATAACCTTTAATAATATAACGACCTAAGTGTATTAACACCCTGTAATAATGAAATAACCCAAGTGTATTAACACCCTTTATTAATATAACGACCTAAATGTTTTAATACCCATTAATATTATAACAACCTAAGTGTATTTACACCCTTTAATAATATAACGACCTAAGTGTTTTAATACACTCTAATAATATAACAACCAAAGTGTTTTAATACCCTTTAATAATATAACAACCTAAGTGTCTTAACACCCTTTAATAATATACCGATCTAAGTGTATTAACACTCATACTATAACGATTTAAGTGTATTAACCCCATTTAAAAATATACCGACATAAGTGTATTAACACCCGTTAATAATATAACAACCTAAGTGTATTAACACCCTTTAATAATATAACGACCTAAGTGTTTTAATACCCTTTAATATTTTAACAAACTAAGTGTATTAACACCCTTAAATAATATAACGACCTAAGTGTTTTAATACCCTTTAATAATATAACAACCTAAGTGTCTTAACACAGTTTAATAATATACCGATCTAAGTGTATTGACACTCATACTATAACGATTTAAGTGTTTTAACCCCATTTAATAATATACCGACTTAAGTGTATTAACACCCTTTATAAATATAACGACCTAAATGTTTTAATACCCTTTAATATTATAACAACCTAAGTGTATATACACCCTTTAATAATATAACGACCTAAGTGTTTTAATACACTCTAATAATATAACAACCTCAGTGGTTTAAAGCCCTTTAATAATATAACAACCTAAGTGTCTTAACACTCTTTAATAATATACCGATCTAAGTGTATTAACACTCATACTCTAACGATTTAAGTGTATTAACCCCATTTAATAATATACCGACATAAGTGTATTAACACCCGTTAATAATATAACAACCAAAGTGTATTAACACCCTTTAATAATATAACGACCTAAGTGTTTTAATACCCTTTAATATTTTAACAAACTAAGTGTATTAACACCCTTAAATAATATAACGACCTAAGTGTTTTATTACCCTTTAATAATATAACAAGCAAAGTGTATTAACACCCTTTAATAATATAGCGATCTAATTGTATTAACACTAATAATATAACGACCTAAGTGTATTAACACCCTTTAATTAAAAAACGACCTAAGTGTTTTAATACATTTAATAATATAACGACCTAAGTGTATTAACACCATTTAATAATATAACAACCTAAGTGTATTAACATCCTCTAATAATATAACGACCTAAGTGTTTTAATACCATTTAATAATATAACAACCTAAGTGTATTAACAACCTCTAATAATGTAACGACCTAAGTGTTTTAATACCCTTTAATAATATACGAACCTAAGTGTAGTAACACCCGTTAATAATATAACAACCTAAGTGTATTAACACAATAATAATAATATAACGATCCAAGTGTATTTACACTAATAATATTACGACAGAAGTGTATTAACACCCTTTAATAATATAACGACCTAAGTGTTTTAATACCCTTTAATAATATACCAACCTAAATGTATTAACACCCGTTAATAATATAACGATCTAAGTGTATTAACAATAATAATATAACGACTAAAGTGTATTAACACCATTTAATAATATAACGACCTAAGTGTATTAACATCCTTTAATAATATAACAACCTAATTGTATTGACACCCTTTAATAATATAACAGCCTAAGTGTTTTAATACCCTTTAATAATATAACGATCTATGTATATTAACACTAATAATATAACGACCTAAGTGAATTAACACCCTTTAATAATATAACGACCTAAGTGTATTAATACACTTTAATAATATAACAACCTAATTGTATTGACACCCTTTAATAATATAACGATCTAAGTGTTTTAATACCCTTTAATAAAATAACGACCTAAGTGTATTAACACCCTTTAATAATATAACAACCAAAGTGTATTAACACCATTCAATAAAATAACAACCTAAGTGTATTAACACCCTTTAATAATATAACAACCTAAGTGTATTAACACCCTCTAATAATATAACGACCTAAGTGTTTTAATACCCTTTAATAATATACCAACCTAAGTGTATTAACACCCGTTAATAATATAACGATCTAAGTGTATTAACACTATTAATATAACGACTTAAGTGTATTAACACCATTTAATAATATAACAACCTAAGTGTATTAACACCCTTTAATAATATAACAACATAAGTGTATTAACACCCTCTCTTAATATAACGACCTTAGTGTTTTAATACCCTTTAATAATATACCAACCTAAGTGTAGTAACACCCTCTAATAATATAAAGACCAAAGTGTTTTAATACCCTTTAATAATATAACAACATAAGTGTTTTAACAACCCATTAATAATATAACGATCTAAGTGTATTAACAGTAATAATATAACGACTTAAGTGTATTAACACCATTTAATAATATAACAACCTAAGTGTATTAACACCCTTTAATAATATAACGACCTAAGTGTTTTAATACCCTTTAATAATATAACAACATAAGTGTTTTAACAACCCATTAATAATATAACGATCTAAGTGTATTAACAGTAATAATATAACGACTTAAGTGTATTAACACCATTTAATAATATACCAACCTAAGTGTATTAACACCCGTTAATAATATAACGATCTAAGTGTATTAACACTATTAATATAACGACTTAAGTGTATTAACACTCTTTAATAATATAACGGCCTAAGTGTTTTAATACACTTTAATAATATAACAACCAAAGTGTATTAACACCCTCTAATAATATAGCGACTTAAATGTTTTAATACCCTTTAATAATATACCCACCTAAGTGTTTTAATACCCTTTAATAATATAACAAACTAAGTGCATTAACACCCTCTAATAATATAACGATCTAAGTGTATTAACACAAATAATATTACGACTTAAGGGTATTAACACCATTTAATAATATAACGACCTAAGTGTATTAACACCCTTTAATAATATAACAACGTAAGTGTATTAACAGCCTCTAATAATATAACGACCTAAGTGTTTTAATACCATTTAATAATATAACAACCTATGTGTATTACCACCCTTTAATAATACAACAACCTGAGTGTATTAACACCCTTTAATAACATAACACCCTAAGTGTAAAAACACACTTTAATAATATAACGGTCTAGGTGTATTAACACTAATAATATAACGAACCTAAGTGTTTTAATACACTTTAATAATATAACAACCTAAGTGTTTTAATACCCTTTAATAATATAACGACCTAAGTGTATTAACACCATTTAATAATATAACGACATAAATGTTTTAATACACTTTAATAATATAACGATCTAAGTGTATTAACACTAATAATATAACGACTTAAGTGTATTAACACAATTTAATAATATAACGACCTAAGTGAATTAACACCCTTTAATAATAAAACGACCTAAGTGCATTAATACACTTTAATAATATAACAACCTAAGTCTTTTAATACCCTTTAATGATATAACGACCTAAGTGTATTAACACCCTTTAATAATATATCGATCTAAGTGTTTTAATACCATTTAATAATATAATAACCTAAGTGTATTGACACCCTTTAATAATATAACGATCCAAGTGTTTTAATACCATTTAATAATATAACGACCTAAGTGTATTAACACCCTCTAATAATATAACGACCTAAGTGTTTTAATACCATTTAATAATATAACAACCTATGTGTATTACCACCCTTTAATAATACAACAACCTGAGTGTATTAACACCCTTTAATAATATAACACCCTAAGTGTAAAAACACACTTTAATAATATAACGGTCTAAGTGTATTAACACTAATAATATAACGAACCTAAGTGTTTTAATACACTTTAATAATATAACAACCTAAGTGTTTTAATACCCTTTAATAATAAAACGACCTAAGTGCATTAATACACTTTAATAATATAACAACCTAAGTCTTTTAATACCCTTTAATGATATAACGACCTAAGTGTATTAACACCCTTTAATAATATATCGACCTAAGTGTTTTAATACCCTTTAATAATATAACAACCCAAGTGTCTTAACACCCTTTAATAATATAACGATCTAAGTGTATTAACGCTCATAATATAACGACTTAAGTGTATTAACACCATTTAATAATATAACGACCTAAGTGTATTAATAACCTTTAATAATAAAACAACTTAAGTGTATTAACACCCTTTAATTATAAAACAACCTAAGTGTATTAACACCCTTTAATAATATTACGCCCCAAGTGTTTTAATACCCTTTAATAATATAACAACCTAAGTGTATTAACACCCTTTAATAATATAACAACCTAAGTGTATTAACACCCTTTAATAATATAAAAACCTAAGTGTATTAACACCCTCTAATAATATAACGACCTAAGTGTTTTATTACCCTTTAATAATATACCAACCTGAGTGTAGTAACACCCTCTAATAATATAACGACCTATGTGTTTTAATACCCTTTATTAATATACCAACCTAAGTGTATTAACATCCGTTAATAATATAACGATCTAAGTGTATTAACACTAATAATATTACGACTTAAGTGTATTAACACCATTTAATAATATAACGACCTAAGTGTATTAACACCCTTTAATAATATAACGACCGAAGTGTATTACACTCATATAACGACTTAAGAGTATTAACACAATTTAGTAATATACCAACCTAAGTGTATTAACACCCTTTACTAATATAACAACCTGAGTGTATTCACACCCTCTAATAATATAACGACCTAAGTGTTTTAATACCCTTTAATAATATACCAACCTAAGTGTATTAACACCCATTAATAATATAATGACCTAAGTGTTTTAATGCCCTTTAATAATATAACAACCGAAGTGTATTAACACGCTTTAACAATATACCATCCTAAGTGTATTAACACCCTTTAATAATATAACGACGTAAGTGTTTTAATACCCTTTAATAATATACCAACCTATGTGTATTAACACCCTCTAATAATATAACGACCTAAGCGTATTAACACCCTTTAATAATATAACAACCTGAGTGTATTAACACCCTTTAATATTATAACGACCTAAGTATATTAATACCCTTTAATAACATACCAACTTAAGTGTATTAACACCCTTTAATAATATAACGACCTAATTGTATTAATACCCTTTTATAATATAACGACCTGAGTGTTTTAACACCCTTTAATAATATAACGACCTAAGTAAATTAACACCCTTTAATAATATAACGACCTAAATGTTTTAATACCCTTTAATATTATAACAACCTAAGTGTATTTACACCCTTTAATAATATAACGACCTAAGTGTTTTAATACACTCTAATAATATAACAACCTAAGTGTTTTAATACCCTTTAATAATATAACAACATAAGTGTCTTAACACCCTTTAATATTATAACGACCTAAGTATATTAATACCCTTTAATAACATACCAACCTAAGTGTATTAACACCCTTTAATAATATAACGACCTAAGTGTTTTAATAACCTTTAATAATATAACGACCTAAGTGTATTAACACCCTGTAATAATAAAACAACCCAAGTGTATTAACACCCTTTAATAATATAACGACCTAAATGGTTTAATACCCTTTAATATTTTAACAACTTAAGTGTATTTACACCCTTTAATAATATAACGACCTAAGTGTTTTAATACACTCTAATAATATAACAACCTAAGTGTTTTAATACCCTTTAATAATAAAACAACATAAGTGTCTTAACACCTGTATGTATATTATGTATGCTGGATTATATATCATGTATGTATATTATGTATGTGCTCCATTTATGTATTATTTATTCAGCCTAGCTAGCAGCGTGTGGCAATGTTATTACCATATCCCACACGCTTAATTAATGTGCCTGGCGACGTATGGAAGCTGCTAATGTATCACTTGCCATACGTCGCCTATAGCAGTTGACAAGGAGCCTAGCCAAGGGAGAGTACTGCTTCCCTCTGTGTACATACTCTTATCCAGAAAACCGAACCTACAAAACTATACAGGTGTTTGTGTTCTCTCCTGTATATAGAACTTATTATTCAGAACCTAACATGGCGCAGTGATCCCATCTTACTGGATAATTACGAGTGATAGTGCAAAGTTTGTGGAAAGCCGGTTATGGACTCTATGGACTCTCGCTTGGGTCAACTCCCGCGCCATCTCTCCTCGAAGAATTTCAGCAACTTTGAGCAGTGTCAGTGACAGTGATTTTCTGTGAAGTGTTTAGTGCATTGTGTGTTCGTGCCATTCATGTGTGACCTTGTTCTAAAGGATTCCCAAGGTATACGGCACGTTCTGGGCATTTGTAAGGAGTAGAGTTCAGTGCACCCGTCTCTGACCGCGTCCTGAGGGTACTGGGCTGACTGGGAGTCGCTGCGCCTCTCCCTCCACCCCCCTCACAGCGCCGCCTCCACCCCCCCTCACAGCTGGGGCGAGACGCTTTACCCGCCCGGGACACCACACATACACATACTAACACTCGCTGACCGCGCGGCTTCCTTATATATATTTTATATATATAACCTACTTATCTGTGTATTTAATTAATTTTTTGTCTGAAATCTTGTTGATACGACGGGCTGACCGGTCAACACTGATTTAAGACATAGTACACAGAGGAAGTAGTTATGTCTCACGCCTTACGTAGCCGTGGACCCAGCGTCTGGATGAGCCAGGCGGGTGATAGCCCCGCAGAGATGGATGACCAGGCCGGCCACGACGCTCCAGCCCCCACATCGCGCAGTCCCTCACCTCAATATTCAGCGTTGTCTCCAGAGATAATTGCTTTACTGAAGTTTATGAGAGATGAGAAACGCGAGGATGAAGCCCACAGACGTTTGGCGGATGAGCACAGAAGGCAAGCAGAGGCAGAACGAGACCACCAACGGAGACTGGAAGACAGTGAACGGTTTGAAGCCTTGATATCTCGCCTCACTGTTAACCAAGCCCCTGGCTCTAACACTGCCTCGGTACTGACTGGTTCAGATACCTCATCCATGCTTCCTTCACGCCCCCCAGCCCCACCTAAAGCAGCAGCTCAAACGCCGCCCATCTTGAAGCCTGATGAGACTTTCCAGACTTTTCGTGAATGGCGGCGACGGTGGACTGATTATTTTACAATGGTGGATCTCCAGAGTTTGTCACAGCCTAAACAACTCATCCAGCTGCGTATGTGCCTGTCCTTGGAAATTCAGCGTGTCTTGGAACATACGTTGCAGGTACCCCCAACCTCTTCGTTGTCTGTAGAGGAGGTACTGGACGTTCTACAACGGCACATCAAAGGACAGCAGAATGAAGCTCTGCGCAGGAGTGAATTGTTTAGCTGCAGACAGATGGAGGGTGAGTCTTTTGATGCCTTTTACGTGCGTCTTAAGAGAGCCTCGGAAGAGGTAGATATATGTCCAGGCCACCACCAGCAGTGCGAGGAGACCCAGTTGAGGCAGGTGATCCTGATGGGTGTTAAGGACGGGGAACTTGTCCAACGCCTCACCTCCCTCGACTCTTCCTCTTCTCTTAAGGATGTGTTGACAATATGTCGCGCCTAGGAGGCTGCCAGGTGTGCCACCTCTGCCATCCGAGCTCCCCCTACAGCTGTACGCGCTGTGTCCCGGTACAAGAAGGACAAGAAGTCTGTTCCTACGCCTTCGCCCACCACGTCCACGCTCGGTTTATTTTGCAACAACTGTGGTAAGCAGCACGGAACACAGGTGTGTCCAGCTGCTCAGTCTACCTGCAACAGTTGTGAGCGTAAGGGCCACTGGTCACTCACAGTATGGTGCCCAGCCAAACGCGTCCAGTGCAATGTGTGTGGTCGTCTGGGCCACTATGACAAGTGTTGCCCTTCCAACATACCCAAGGGACCGCGTCGGCGGAAGCTTCAGCCCCCCTCCACCAGAGAGGGCCGCCCACAGTCTTCCAATCAGAGGTACGACGACTCCTGACAACGCTCGAGCCACATTAGGAATGTGTGCTCCCCCCAGCGTCCCAGGACCAAAGTCCCCCAGTACATCAGCGTCATCGTGACCTACGGCGGTGTGTCATCCCGTCTTCAGATGTTGCCCGACACCGGCGCTGATGCTACAGTCATCGGTCCCCAGCATTTGCAATGCTTGGGGCTCTCTCCAAGTGATCTAGGACCGCCCCCCAAGGATCTCCGCTTTATGGCAGATGGTTCACAGATGACCCCGGCCCTGGGTTCACTCCAAGCACAAGTCACCTTTGGCAACAGGTCGTGTCAAGCCTGGATTGATGTGCATAACGGTGTCCAGACTCCTTTGCTGTCCTACAGACATTGTCAGGAGTTGGCCATCATCTCCCAGGACTTCCCCAAACCTATTCTTGAGGTAAAACACGCCAACAGGGTGCAAAAAGGGAGCAGCAACGACCCTGCTGCCGCCCTACCCCTGCCTCTTGCCAGTGACACCTCTCCTTCGGATGCTCGGAAGTACTTCCTGAAGGAATTCAGCGACGTTCTGTTGACCAAGTCCGCTCTGGAATCCAAGCCTCTCAAGAAGATGGCAGGCCCCCCCATGAGGATCCACCTGAGGGACGACGCGAAGCCATTCGCTATTTACACCCCTCGACTGGTTCCCCTGGCCTTCCGCGAGGCGGTCAAAAACGAGCTGGACTCCATGGTCGCCCAAGAAATTATTGTACCAACCGGCGATGACCCGTCTCCATGGTGTCACCCGATGGTTGTCGTCGCAAAACCTAAAGGTGGTGTTCGGATCACCACTGACCTTTCCAAGCTCAACAACCAGGTGTCTCGTCCTGCGCACCCTTCTCCCACGCCCTTTGCAGCCATACGCAGCGTGAACCCGAAGGCGCGCTTCTTCACGACGATGGACGCCCTGTGTGGATACTGGCAGATAGAGCTTGCCGAAGAAGACCGACCAGTCACAACGTTCATCACCCCGCATGGACGTTACAGTTATTGCCGTGGCCCCATGGGATTCGCCGCTACAGGAGACGTTTTCTGTCTTCGAGGTGATATGGCTCTACAAGGTCTGGCAAACTGCGTGAAAGTGGCCGACGACATACTCGTGTACGACGAGGATTATATGGATCACCTCTGCCGTATCTACGAGGTACTCAACAGGTGCCGGAAGCACGGCATTACCCTAAATGCCGACAAGTTTGTTCTGGCCAGCTCTTCAGTTGACTTTTGTAGGTACACCCTCTCAGGGAATGGTATCGCAGCTGACCCGGAAAAGGTCCGCGCCATTACGGATTTTCCCACCCCTGCTAACCTGACCGACTTGAGGTCCTTCATCGGTCTCGTCAACCAGTTAGCAGAGTTTTCGTCGGACATCTCCGCAGCTGCTCAACCACTTCGCCCCCTGATGAGCCCCAAGAGGACATTCCTGTGGACCCCCGACCACGACAAGGCCTTCCAGGAAGTGAAACAGGCCCTGTCTCGTCCACCTGTCCTCGCCACGTTTGACCCAGCCTTGCCGACAGTTCTGCAGACAGATGCCTCACGCTTGTATGGCGTGGGATACGCCCTACTGCAGGATCATGGTGGAGGGCAGTTCCGGCTCGTCCAGTGTGGCTCGCGTTTCCTCTCTGACACTGAGACGCGCTACGCCACTATTGAGTTGGAGCTGTTGGCTGCGGTTTGGGCGATGTCCAAGTGCAGGTTTTACCTCATAGGCCTGCAATACTTTCACCTAGTGACCGACCATCGCCCGCTTGTCCCGATCCTCAACCACTACACGCTAGACGCCGTTGAGAACCCTCGCCTCCAGCGTCTGAAAGAGAAGCTCTCGGCGTGCATCTTCACTGCAGTGTGGCGTGCTGGCAAGGAGCTCTGCATCCCTGATGCCTTATCCCGCTCCCCTGTCAGCCGCCCTACTCCAGAAGACCATGAACTCGACGCCGACCTCGCTCTTTCCGTCAGGACTGTGGTCACTCTCCATGCCGTCCAATCCCTTCGTTCGGACCTGTCACCAGATGACGACAAGGCAATGGAGGACCTTCGAACAGCGGCCCGAGATGACCCTTCCTTCGTCCGACTTGTCGAGTGTGTGAGGAATGGATTTCCTAGCAACCGCTACGATCTTCACAACACCCTGCTCCCGTATTGGAAACTCCGCGATGAACTCTACTGCGACGGAGACCTTGTTCTGTACGGAGCACGTGTAGTTGTCCCTGCTGCATCACGTCCCCACGCCTTGGCCCGCCTTCACGACAGTCACCGTGGAGCTGAGGCCACCAAACGACGTGCACGACAGACTGTGTTCTGGCCCGGCATCAACTCCGACATCTCCAATGTTGTCCGTGCGTGTGAGCCCTGCCAAGTATTACAACCCAGCCAGCAGCAGGAACCCTTTATGAGTGACGACAACCCCACCCGCCCCTTTGAGTCTGTGTCGGCCGACTTTTTCTGTGTGTCAGGAAAGTCCTTCCTCGTTATCGTCGACCGTCTCTCTGGTTGGCCGGTTGTCATCAAGTGCGGTAATGACACGACGTCTGCCGCCACCATCAGCAAGTTCCGCCACTACTTCCGTGACGTGGGCGTTCCTGTACGCCTGCGAACCGACGGAGGGCCTCAGTTCACAAGCCGGGACTTTGCTGTGTTCCTTGACCGATGGGGAGTCCGGCATGTGTTGTCATCGCCCCATTACCCGCAGTCCAACGGCCACGCTGAGGCTGCTGTCAAATCCCTGAAGCACCTCATCCTTAAGGTGGCCCCTTCTGGGAACATTGACTGCGAGGCCTTCGACAGGGGTCTTCTTGAACTCCGCAACACACCTAACTACACCGGACGCTCCCCTGCCCAGGTCTTGTATGGCCGCCCCCTTCGTTCTTGTGTCCCTGCTCACCCTCAATCCTTCTCCAAGGAGTGGCAGGCCAAGACAGAGGATTGTGATCGCCGAGCCGCCGAAAGTGTTCAGGACGTCGTCGCCCGCTACAATGACCACGCCCGTTCTCTCCCCAGGTTGAGTGTCGGCACCCAAGTCCGTGTTCAGGACCCGACCTCCCTACGTTGGGACAAAGTAGGCGTAGTCATGGGTCTCGGCAGGTCACGGGACTACCAGGTGCGGTTACCCAGTGGTCGTGTGTGGTGGAGGAACCGCCGTTTTCTCCGACCCGTAACAATGCCTTCTGCTGGCCCCGCCACCAGTGTTGAGTCCCATACCCTTCCCAGTGATGAAGTCCCTCGACGCTCAGAACGGATCCAAAAGAAAAGGTCCGCTCAAGACTTTGCTATGAGCGTATAGGGGGGAGGGAGGTGTATGTATATTATGTATGCTGGATTATATATCATGTATGTATATTATGTATGTGCTCCATTTATGTATTATTTATTCAGCCTTGCTAGCAGCGTGTGGCAATGTTATTACGATATCCCACACGCTTAATTAATGTGCCTGGCGACGTATGGAAGCTGCTAATGCATCACTTGCCATACGTCGCCTATAGCAGTTGACAAGGAGCCTAGCCAAGGGAGAGTACTGCTTCCCTCTGTGTACATACTCTTATCCAGTAAACCGAACCTACAAAACTATACAGGTGTTTGTGTTCTCTCCTGTATATAGAACTTATTATTCAGAACCTAACAACACCCTTTAATAATATACCGATCTAAGTGTATTAACACTCATACTATAACGATTTAAGTGTATTTACACCATTTAATAATATACCGACATAAGTGTATTAACACCCGTTAATAATATAACAACCAAAGTGTATTAACACCCTTTAATAATATAACGACCTACGTGTTTTAATACCCTTTAATATTATAACAAACTAAGTGTATTAACACCCTTAAATAATATAACGACCTAAGTGTTTTAATACCCTTTGATAATATAACAAGCAAAGTGTATTAACATCCTTTAATAATATAGCGATCTAAGTGTATTAACACTAATAATATAACGACCTAAGTGTATTAACACCCTTTAATTAATAAAAGGTCCTAAGTGTTTTAATACCATTTAATAATATAACAACCTAAGTGTATTAACAACCTTTAATAATATAACAACCTAAGTGTATTAACATCCTCTAATAATATAACGACCTAAGTGTTTTAATACCATATAATAATATAACAACCTAAGTGTATTAACAACCTCTAATAATATAACGACCTAAGTGTTTTAATACCCTTTAATAATATACGAACCTAAGTGTAGTAACACCCGTTAATAATATAACAACCTAAGTGTATTAACACAATAATAATAATATAACGATCCAAGTGTATTTGCACTAATAATATTACGACAGACGTGTATTAACACCCTTTAATAATATAACGACCTAAGTGTTTTAATACCCTTTAATAATATACCAACCTAAATGTATTAACACCCGTAAATAATATAACGATCTAAGTGTATTAACAATAATAATATAACGACTTAAGTGTATTAACACCATTTAATAATATAACGATCTAAGTGTATTAACACCCTTTAATAATATAACAACCTGAGTGTATTAACACCCTTTAATAATATAACAACCTAAGTATATTAACACCCTTTAATAATATAACGATCTATGTATATTAACACTAATAATATAACGACCTAAGTGAATTAACACCCTTTAATAATATAACGACCTAAGTGTATTAATACACTTTACTAATATAACGATCTAAGTGTTTTAATACCCTTTAATATTATAACGACCTAAGTGTATTAACACCCTTTAATAATATAACAACCTAAGTGTATTAATACACTTTAATAATATAATGACCTAAGTGTTTTAATGCCCTTTAATAATATAACAACCAAAGTGTATTAACACCATTGAATAATAAAACGATCAAAGTGTATTAACAGAAACAATATAACAACCTAATTGTATTAACACCCTTTAATAATATAACGACCTAAGTGTTTTAATACACTTTAATAATATAACAATCTAAGTGTTTTAATACCCATTAATGATATAACAACCTAAGTGTCGTAACACCCTTTAATAATATAACGATCTAAGTGTATTAACACTCATAATATAACGACTTAAGTGTATTAACACTCTTTAATAATAAAACAACCTAAGTGTATTAACACCCTTTAATAATATAACGCCCCAAGTGTTTTAATACCCTTTAATAATATAACAACCTAAGTGTATTAACACCCTTTAATAATATAACGATCTAAGTGTATTAACAGTAATAATAGAACAACCTAATTGTATTAACACCCTTTAATAATATAACAACCTAAGTGTATTAACACCCTTTAATAATATAACAACCTAAGTGTATTAACACCCTCTAATAATATAACGACCTAAGTGTTTTAATACCCTTTAATAATATACCAACCTAAGTGTATTAACACCCGTTAATAATATAACGATCCAAGTGTATTAACACTATTAATATAACGACTTAAGTGTATTAACACCATTTAATAATATAACAACCTAAGTGTATTAACACCCTTTAATAATATAACAACCTAAGTGTGTTAACACCCTCTAATAATATAACGATCTAAGTGTTTTAATACCCTTTAATAATATACCAACCTAAGTGTATTAACACCCGTTAATAATATAACGATCTAAGTGTATTAACACTATTAATATAACGACTTAAGTGTATTAACACCATTTAATAATATAACAACCTAAGTGTATTAACACCCTTTAATATTATAACGATCTAAGTGTATTAACCCTAATAATATAACGACTTAAGTGTATTAACACCATTTAATAATATAACAACCTAAGTGTATTAACACCCTCTAATAATATAACGACCTAAGTGTTTTAATACCCTTTAATAATATACCAACCTAAGTGTATTAAGACCCTTTAATAATATTACGATCAAAGTGTATTAACACTCTTAATATAACGACTTAAGTGTATTAACACCACTTAATAATATAACGACCTAAGTGTATTAACACCCTTTAATAATATAACAACCTGATTGTATTTACACCCTTTAATAATATAATAACCTAAGTGTATTAACACCCTTTAATAATATAGCGATCTAAGTGTATTAACACTAATAATATAACGACCTAAGTGTTTTAACACTCTTTAATAATATAACGGCCTAAGTGTTTTAATACACTTGAATAATATAACAACATAAGTGTTTTTATACCCTTTAATAATATAACGACCTAAGTGTATTAACACCCTTTAATAATATAACAACCTAAGTGTATTAACACCCACTAATAATATAACGACCAAAGTGTTTTAATACCCTTTAATAATATAACAACCTAAGTGTATTAACACCCTTTAATAACATAAGGACCTAAGTGTTTTAATACACTTTAATAAAATAACAACCTAAGTGTTTTAATACCCTTTAATAATATAACAACCTAAGTGTCTTAACACCCTTTAATAATATAACGATCAAAGTGTATTAACACTTATAATATAACGACTTAAGTGTATTAACACCATTTAATAATCTAACGACCTAAGTGTATTAACACACTTTAATAATATAACAAACCAAGTGTATTAACACCCTTTAATGATATAACGACCTAAGTGTTTTAATACCCTTTAATAATATAACAACCAAAGTGTATTAACACACTTTAATAATATAACGATCTAAGTGTATTAACAGTAATAATATAACGACCAAAGTGTATTAACACCCCTTAATAATATAACGACCTAAGTATTTCAACACTCTTTAATAATATAACAACCTAAGTGTATTAACACCCTTTAATAATATAACGACCTAAGTGTTTTAATACCATTTAATAATATAACAACCTAAGTGTATTAACACCCTCTAATTATATAACGACCTAAATGTTTTAATACCCTTTAATAATATACCAACCTAAGTGTTTTAATACCCTTTAATAATATAACAACCTAAGTGTATTAACACCCTCTAGTAATAAAACGATCTAAGTGTATTAACACTAATAATATTACGACTTAAGGGTATTAACACCATTTAATAATATAACGACCTAAGTGTATTAACACCCTTTAATAATATAACAACGTAAGTGTATTAACACCCTCTAATAATATAACGACCTATGTGTTTTAATACCATTTAATAATATAACAACCTATGTGTATTACCACCCTTTAATAATACAACAACCTGAGTGTATTAACACCCTTTAATAATATATCACCCTAAGTGTAAAAACACACTTTAATAATATAACGGTCTAAGTTTATTAACACCCTTTAATAATATAACGACCTATGTGTTTTAATACACTTTAATAATATAACAACCTGAGTGTTTAATACCCTTTAATAATATAACGACCTAAGTGTATGAACACCATTTAATAATATAACGACATAAATGTTTTAATACACTTTAATAATATAACAACCTAAGTGTTTTAATACACTTTAATAATATAACAACCTAAGTGTATTAAAGACCTTTAATAATATAACGACCTGAGTGTTTTAATACCTTTAATAATATATCGACCTAAATGTATTAACACCCTTTAATAATATAACAACCTAAGTGTATTAATACACTTTCATAATATAATAACCTAAGTGTATTAAAGACCTTTATTAATATAACGCCCTAAGTGTTTTAATATCCTTTAATAATATAAAACCAAAGTGTATTAACACCCTTTAATAATATAACGACCTTAGTGTTTTAATACACTTTAATAATATAACAACCAAAGTGTATTAACACACTTTAATAATATAACGATCTAAGTGTATTAACAGTAATAATATAACGACCTAAGTGTATTAACACCCCTTAATAATATAACGACCTAAGTATTTCAACACTCTTTAATAATATAACAACCTAAGTGTATTAACACCCTTTAATAATAAAACGACCTAAGTGTTTTAATACCATTTAATAATATAACAACCTAAGTGTATTAACACCCTCTAATTATATAACGACCTAAATGTTTTAATACCCTTTAATAATATACCAACCTAAGTGTTTTAATACCCTTTAATATTATAACAACCTTAGTGTATGAACACCCTCTAGTAATAAAACGATCTAAGTGTATTAACACTAATAATATTACGACTTAAGGGTATTAACACCATTTAATAATATAACGACCTAAGTGTATTAACACCCTTTAATAATATAACAACGTAAGTGTATTAACACCCTCTAATAATATAACGACCTATGTGTTTTAATACCATTTAATAATATAACAACCTATGTGTATTACCACCCATTAATAATACAACAACCTGAGTGTATTAACACCCTTTAATAATATATCACCCTAAGTGTAAAAACACACTTTAATAATATAACGGTCTAAGTTTATTAACACCCTTTAATAATATAACGACCTATGTGTTTTAATACACTTTAATAATATAACAACCTAAGTGTTTAATACCCTTTAATAATATAACGACCTAAGTGTATGAACACCATTTAATAATATAACGACATAAATGTTTTAATACACTTTAATAATATAACAACCTAAGTGTTTTAATACACTTTAATAATATAACAACCTAAGTGTATTAAAGACCTTTAATAATATAACGACCTGAGTGTTTTAATACCTTTAATAATATATCGACCTAAATGTATTAACACCCTTTAATAATATAACAACCTAAGTGTATTAATACACTTTCATAATATAATAACCTAAGTGTATTAAAGACCTTTATTAATATAACGCCCTAAGTGTTTTAATATCCTTTAATAATATAAAACCAAAGTGTATTAACACCCTTTAATAATATAACGACCTTAGTGTTTTAATACACTTTAATAATATAACAACCTTGGTGTTTTAATACCCTTTAATAATATAACAACCTAAGTGTCTTAACACCCTTTAATAATATAACGATCTAAGAGTATTAACACAAATAATATAGCGAGTTAAGTGTATTAACACCCTTTAATAATATAACAACCTAAGTGTATTAACACCCTTTAATAATAAAACGCCCTAAGTGTTTTAATACCCTTTAATAATATAACAACCTAAGTGTATTAACACCCTATAATAATATAACGATCTAAGTGTATTAACACTAATAATATAACGACCTAAGTGTTTTAATACACTTTAATAATATAACAACCTAAGTGTTTTAATACCCTTTAATAATATAACTACCTAAGTGTCTTAACAGCCATTAATAATATAACGATCTAGGTGTATTAACACTCATAATATAGCGACGTAAGTGTATTAACACCATTTAATAATATAACGACCTAAGTGTATTAATACCCTTTAATTATATAATGACCTAAGTGTATTAACACCCTTTAATAATATAACAACCTAAGTGTATTAACACCCTTTAATAATATAACAACCTACGTGTTTTAATACATTTAATAATATAACGACCTAAGTGTATTAGCACCCTTCAATAATATAGCAACCTAAGTGTATTAACACCCGTTAATAATATAACGATCTAAGTGTATTAACACTAATAATATAACGACTTAAGTGTATTAACACCATTTAATAATATAACGACCTAAGTATATTAACACCCTTTAATAATATAACCATCTAAGTGTATTAACACTAATAATATAACGACTTAAGTGTATTAACACTATTTTATAATATAACGACCAAAGTGTATTAACACCCTTTAATAAAATAACAACCTGAGTGTATTAATGCCCTTTAATAATATAACGACCTAAGTATATAAATACACTATAAAAATACACCAACCTAAGTGTATTAACACCCTTTAATAATATAACGACTTAAATGTTTTAATACTCTTAATAATATAACAACCTAAGTGTATTAACACCCTTTAATAATATAACAACCTAAGTGTATTAACACCCTTTAATAATTTAACTACCAAAGTGTATTAACACTAATAATATAACAATTTAAGTGTATTATCACCCTTTAATAATATAACGACCTAAGTGTATTAACACCCTTTAATAATATAATGCCCTAAGTGTTTTAATACCCTTTAATAATATAACAACCTAAGTGTATTAACACCCTTTAATAATTTAACTACCAAAGAGTATTAACACTAATAATATAACAATTTAAGTGTATTATCACCCTTTAATAATATAACGACCTAAGTGTATTAACACCCTTTAATAATATAACAACCTAAGTGTATTAACACCCTTTAATAATATAACGACCTAACTTTATTAACACTAATATTATAACAACCTAAGTGTATTAACACCCTTTAATAATATAACGACCTAAGTGTTATAATACACTTTAACAATATAACAACCTAAGTGTATTAACACCCTTGAATAATATAACGACCTAAGTGTATTAACACCGTTTAATAATATAACTACCTATCTTTATTAACACTAATAATATAACGACCTAAGTGTATTAATACCCTTTAATAATATAACGACCTCAGTGTATTAACACCCTTTAATAATATAACAACCTAAGTGTATTAACACCCTTTAATAATTTAACTACCAAAGTGTATTAACACTAGTAATATAACAATTTAAGTGTATTATCACTCTTTAATAATATAACGACCTAAGTGTATTAACACCCTTTAGTAACATAAAAACCTAAGTGTATTAACACCCTTTAATAATATAACAACCTAACTTTATTAACACTAATAATATGACGACCTAAGTGTAATAATACCCTTTAATAATATAACGACCTAAGTGTATTAACACCCTTTAATAATATAACAACCTAAGTGTATTAGCACCCTTTAATAATATAACGACCTAAGTGTATTAACACCCTTTAATAATATAACAACGTTAGTGTATTAACACCCTTTAATAATATAACAACCTAAGTGAATTAACACCCTTTAATAATATAACAACCTAAGTGTATTAACACCCTTTAATAATATAACGACCTAAGTGTTTTAATACACTTTAATAATATAACAACCTATGTGTATTAACACCCTTTAATAATATAACGACCTAAGTGTTTTAACACACTTTAATAATATAACAACCTAAGTGTTTTAATACCCTTTAAAAATAAAACAACCTAAGTGTATTGACACCCTTTAATAATATAACAACCTAAGTGTATTAACACCCTTTAATAATATAACGATCTAAGTGTATTAACACTAATAATATAACGACTTAAATGTATTAACACCATTCAATAATATAACGACCTAAGTGTATTAATAACCTTTAATAATATAACGACCTAAGTGTATTAACACCCTTGAATAATATAACAACCTAAGTGTATTAACACCCCTTAATAATACAACGATCTAAGTGTATTAACACTAATAATATAACGACTTAAGTGTATTAACACCATTTAATACTATAACGACCTAAGTGTATTAACACCCTTTAATAATATAACAACCTGAGTGTATTAACACCCTTTAATAATATAACGACCTAAGATATTAATACACTTTAAAAATACACCAACCTAAGTGTATTAACACCCTTTATAATATAACAACCTAACTGTATTAACACCGTTTAATAATTTAACGACCAAAGTGTATTAACACTAATAATATAACAATTTAGTATATTATCACCCTTTAATAATATAACGAGCTAAGTGTATTAACACCCTTTAATAATATAACAACCTAAGTGTATTAACACCCTTTAATAATATAACGACCTAACTTTATTAACACTAATAATATAACAACCTAAGTGTATTCAAACCCTTTAATAATATAACGACCTAAGTGTTTTAATACACTTAATAATATAACAACCTAAATGTATTAACACCCTTTAATAATATAACGACCTAAGTGTTTTAACACACTTTAATAATATAACAACCTAAGTGTTTTAATACCCTTTCATAATATAACAACCTAAGTGTATTAACACCCTGTAATAATATAACGATCTAAGCGTATTAACACTAATAATATTACGACTTCAGTGTATTAACACCCTTTAATAATATAACGACCTAAGTGTATTAACACCCTTTAATAATATAACAACCTAAGTATTTTAATACCCTTTAATAATATAACGACCTAAGTGTATTAACACCCTTTAATAATATAACAACCTAAGTGTATTAACACCCTCTAATATTATAACGACCTAAGTGTTTCAATACCCTTTAATAATATAACAACCTAAGTGTATTAACACCCTTTAATAATATAACAACCTAAGTGTTTTAATACCCTTTAATAATATAACAACCTAAGTGTATTAACACCCTCTAATATTATAACAAACAAAGAGTTTTAATACTCTTAAATAATATAACAACCTAAGTGTATTAACACCCTTTAATAATATAACGATCTAAGTGTATTAATATCCTTTAATAATATATCAACCTAAGTGTATTAACACCATTTAATAATATAACGACCTAAGTTTATTAACACTAATAATATAACAACCTAAGTGTATTAACACCCTTTAACAATATAACGACCTATGTGTTTTAATACCCTTTAACATTATAACAACTTAAGTGTATTAACACCCCTTAATGATATAACGACCTAAGTGTATTAACACCAATTATATAACGACTTAGGTGTATTAACACCATTTAGTAATATAACGACCTAAGTGTATTAATACCCTTTAATAATATAACGACCTATGTGTATTAACACCCTTTAATTATATAACAACTTAAGTGTATTAACACCCTTTATCAATATAACGATCTAAGTGTATAAACACTATTAATATAATGACTTAAGTGTATTAACACCATTTAATAATATAACGACCTAAGTGTATTAAAAAACTTTTAATAATATAACAACCTAAGTGTATTAACACCCTTTAATAATATAACGACTTAAGTATATTAATACCCTAAATAATATACCAACCTAAGTGTATTAACACCCTTTAATAATATAACGACCTAAGTGTTTTAACACCCTTTAATAATATAACAACCTAAGTGTATTAACACCCTTTAATAATATAACGACCTAAGTGTATTAACACTAATAATATAACGACTTAAGTGTATTAACACCCTTTAATAATATAAAGACCATAGTGTATTAACACCTTAAAATAATATAACAACCTGAGTGTATTAACACCCTTAAATAATATAACGACCTAAGAATATTAATACCCTTTAATAATATACCAACCTAAGTGTATTAACACCCTTTAATAATATGACGACATAAGTGTATTAACACCCTTTAATAATATAACAACCTAAGTGCATTAACACCGTTTAATAATATAACGACTTAAGTGTTTTAATACCCTTAATAATATAACAACCTAAGTGTATTAACACCCTTTAATAATATAACAACCAAACTGTATTAACACCCATAAATAATTTAACGACCAAAGTGTATTAACACTAATAATATAACAATTTAAGTGTATTATCACCCTTTAATAATATAACGACCTAAGTGTATTAACACCCTTAAATAATATAACAACCTAAGTGTATTTACGCCCTTTAATAACATAACGACCTAACTTTATCAACACTAATAATATAACTCCCTAAGTGTAATATCACCCTTTAATAATATAACGACCTAAGTGTTTTAATACACTTTAATAATATAACAACCTAAGTGTATTAACACCCTTTAATAATATAACGACCTAAGTGTTTTAATACACTTTAATAATATAACAACCTAAGTGTTTTAATACCCTTTAATAATATAACAACCTAAGTGTATGAACACCCTTTATTAATATAACGATCTAAGTGTATTAACACTAATAATATAACGACTTAAGTGTATTAACACCATTTAATAATATAACGACCTAAGTGTATTAATACTCTTTAATAATATAACGACCCAAGTGTATTAACACCCTTTAATAATACAACAACCTAAGTGTATTAACACCCTTTAATAATAAAACGATCTAAGTGTATTAACACTAATAATATAACGATTTAAGTGTATTAACACCATTTAATAATATAACGACCTAAGTGTATTACCACCCTTTAATAATATAACAACCTAAGTGTATTAACACCCTTTAATAATATAACGTCCTAAGTATATTAATACCCTTTAATAATATACCAACCTAAGTGTATTTACACCCTTTAATAATATAACGACCTAAGTGTTTTAAACCCTTTAATAATATAACAACCTAAGTGTCTTAACACCCTTTAATAATATAACGACCTAAGTGTATTAACACTAATAATATAACGACGTAAGTGTATTAACACCCTTTAATAATATAACGACCTAAGTGTATTAACACCCTTTAATAATATAACAACCTGAATGTATTAACACCCTTTAATAATATAACGACCTAAGTATATTAATACCCTTTCATAATATACCAACCTAAGTGTATTAACACCCTTTAATAATATAACGACATAAGTGTTTTAATACCCTTTAATAATATAACAACCTAAGTGTATTAACACCCTCTAACAATATAACGACCTAAGTGTTTTAATACCCTTTAATAATAAAACAACCTAAGTGTATTAACCCCCTTTAATAATATAACGACCTAATCGTTTTAATACCCTTTAATTATATAACAATCTAAGTGTATTTACTCCCTTTAATAATATAACGACCTAAGTCTATTAACACTAATAATATAACGACTTCAGTGTATTAACACCCTTTAATAATATAACGACCTAAGTGTATTATCACCCTTTAATAATATAACAACCTAAGAGTATTAACACCCTCTAATATTATAACGACCTAAGTGTTTTAATACACTTTAATAATATAACAACCTAAGTGTATTAACACCCTTTAATAATATAAAGACCTATGTGTTTTAATACACTTTATTAATATAACAACCTAAGTGTTTTAATACCCTTTAATAATATAACGATCTAAGTGTATTAACACTAATAATATAGCGGCTTAAGTGTATTAACCCCATTTAACAATATAACGACCTAAGTGTATTACCACCCTTTAATAATGTAACAACCTAAGTGTATTAACACCCTTTAATAATATAGCGGCCTAAGTATATTAATACCCTTTAATAATATACCAACCTATGTGTATTAACACCCTTTAATAATATAACGACCTAAGTGTATTAACACCCTATAATAATATAACAACCTGAGTGTATTAACACCCTTTAATAACACTGGTCAACATAAAATAAAATTCTCATGGTTCTGGATCCAAACAGTGTGATTCTAATGTAATTGTATGTGCTGAACTCAATTATGACATTCGTATAGCTGTATCAGGCTCAGTTTTCCAGAACCAGCATATCTATATATTTAGTGTACCATGCTATTCATACAGTAATTTATATGATCATTGGCTCCACTTATGCAATTATTTTGTCCTGATTTGTGCTTTTTTGTTTGTTTCAGTTTGCTCATTCATGATGTTGCATATCTACACCTGCATGATTTGTAATTACTCTGAAATTAACAAAACATGGAACGTCGCAAGTGTGTGAACGGTGCTGACAGTTTTTGCTACATATGTGGTGCCTTCACTCCTGGTAGCCTTACGAAACCAATCACAAAAGCTGTTCGACTGAACTACAAAAGTTACTTCAAATGTCATTTCGGTGACGAAGACAAGAAATGGGCACCTCATGTAGCCTGTAAGTCTTGTGTTAACCACCTGAGCGAGTGGATGTGTGGTAAACGAAGTTCAGGAATGCCGTTTGCTGTACCAATGATATGGCGTGAACCAATAGACCACAGTAGTGACTGCTACTTCTGTCTCACAAATATTAAAGGAATAAAAATCAAGATACAAGGCAAGGTACAGTACCCCAATATTGCTTCTGCAATCCGACCAGTACCGCACAGTGCTGAACTTCCAGTCCCAAACCCACCGACTGAACAAGAATTGAGTGATTCCGATTCTACCTCTACCTCAATGGAAAACGACTACCAGGATGACTCTGAAAATACCAGGCCTAAACTATTTACTCAAGAAGCGCTTCATGATCTCATCAGGGACCTAAACTTGTCAAAAGAAAAGGCTGAAGTTTTGGGATCCAGACTAAAGCAGCGTAACCTGCTAGAAGATGGAGTGCATATCACTACAGCGCGTAACCGACATACACAGCTGTCTGCATTTTTCAAGATGGCAAACAACCTTTGTTATTGTGAGGACGCAGTATCTCTCATGCAACAACTCTGCAAGTCTGAAACATACAAGACAGAGGATTGGAGGCTTTTTATAGACTCAGGAAAAGACTCTCTGAAAGCTGTTCTTTTACACAATGGCAATCGGCTTCCATCTGTCCCAATAGCACAGGCAACAAAAATGACTGAGAGCTATGAAACAATGAAAATTCTGTTGGCCACTATAGAGTATGAGAAACACCAGTGGAAGATATGTGGCGATCTCAAAGTCATCAGTTTACTACTGGGCCTTCAGAGTGGCTACACAAAGCACATGTGCTTTTTGTGCTTGTGGAACAGCAGAGCTGATTCCGAGCACTATGTGAGAAAGGATTGGCAGACAAGACGAAGAGATGCGCCTGGAAGGTTTAACTGTGCTCACAATCCTCTTGTAGATCCAGAAAAGATATTTTTGCCTCCACTGCATCTAAAGCTCGGTTTTGCTAAAAATTTCATCAAAGCTATGGATCAATTCGGTGCTGGGACTCTATACTTATCTCAGAAACTAGGTGGTGTGGTTTCTGAAGCCAAGTTGAAAGCAGGTGTCTTGAATGGACCACAAATTCGTATACTAGTTAATGATAGCGAATTCACCAAAACATTGAACCCACTGGAGAAAAAAGCATGGGAATCATTTGTCAATGTGTCAAAGAATTTTCTTGGAAACTATCGTGCTGACAACTACAAAGAAATCGTAAGAACCATGCTTCAGAATTATCATGCATTGGGAGCAAGGATGTCCTTGAAATTGCATTTTTTCCACTCTCATATTGAATTTTTCCCAGGTAACCTTGGAGACGTTAGTGATGAACACGGCGAAAGATTTCATCAAGATATCGCCATAATGGAGAGCAGATATCAGGGACAATTCAGTCCTAACATGATGGGCGACTATTGCTGGACACTGCAACGAGAAGAGAGCAAGCTGTACAAGAGAAAGAGTAAAGTTCAGAAGCACTTTTAGAACTTCATATTTTGTCATTATAAAGGATTTGAACTTATGTTTTTTGGTACAATTTTTTATGAGCTTATCTGTGATAGGTTTAAAATTGTATCTTGCATGACGCGATAATGTTACTATATTTACTATTTTTTTTATTCTTTAAGAAATTAGGTCTGATGGTAGTATGAAACATCCAATTAATATTCATTAATATGAAATTAGTCATGAAAGCACAGTCACATGAGATAATCTCATCTTTTGCACGACACGTGATGGAATATTAAATATTTGTACCTATTGATTTTTTTATAAAACCTGGTCTGATAGAACAAAACAAATATCAGATTCGAATTCAGCAATATGAAATTAGTTGTGTGAGCATGAGCTCATATGTGAACCATTTTGGCTGTTGACCAGTGTAATATAACGACCTAAGTATATTAACACCCTTTAATAATATACCAACCTAAGTGTATTAACACCCTTTAATAATAAAACGACATAAGTGTTTTAATACCCTTTAATAATATAACAACCTAAGTGTATTAACACCCTCTAATAACATAACGACCTAAGTGTTTTAATACTCTTTAATAATATAACAACCTAAGTGTATTAACACCATTTAATAATATAACGACCTAAGTTTATTAACACTATTACTATAACAACCTAAGTGTATTAACACCCTTTAATAATATAACGACCTAAGTGTATTAACACTAATAATATAACGACTTAAGTGTATTAACATCCTTTAATAATATAACGAGCTAAGTGTTTTAATACCCTTTTATAATATTACAATCTAAGTGTATAAACACCCTTTAATAATATAACAACCTAAGTGTATTAACACCCTTTAATAATAAAACTACCTAAGTGTTTTAGTACACTTTAATAATATAACAACCTAAGTGTTTTATACCCTTTAATAAAATAACGACCTAGTAAGTGTTTTAATACCTTCTAATAATATAACAACCTAAGTGTATTAACACCCTTTAATAATATAACTACCTAAGTGTTTTAATACCCTTTAATAATATAACGACCTAAGTGTTTGAATACCCTTTAAAAATATAACAACCTAAGTGTATTGACACCCTTTAATAATATAACGATCTAAGTGTATTAACACTAATAATATAACGACTTAAGTGTATTAACAACCATTTAATAATATAACGACTTAAGTGTATTAACACCCTTTAATAATATAACGACCTAAGTTTATTAATACCCTTTAATAATATAACAACCTAAGTGTATTAGCATCCATTAATAATAGAACGACCTAAGTGTTTTAACACCCTTTAATAATATAAAGACCTAAGAGTATTAACACCCTTTAATAATATAACTACCTAAGTGTTTTAATACCCTTTAATAATATAACGACCTAAGTGTTTTAATACCCTTTAAAAATATAACAACCTAAGTGTATTGACACCCTTTAATAATATAACGACCTAAGTGTATTAACACCTTATAATAATATAACAACCTAAGTGTATTAACACCCTTTAATAATATAACGACCTAAGTATATTAACACCCTTTAATAATATAACGACCTAAGTGTTTTAATACACTTTAATAATATAACAACCTAAGTGTTTTAATACTGTTACGAGTTGGGGATTTAGAATATAGTTATACGTCTACCCAGATCCCAACAGGTAACAACAAAAAAAAACAAAGACAATCGGACTAAAAAAAGGGTAGACAAAGGATGCGAGTTTTCGTTGTATATAATAAAGTACCATAAATTCCTTAACAAAATATTCAGCTTATAAACTACCCTTAACCAAACTTAACCTAAACACGAACAGTATATACATAGTAATAAAACATAAAACAATAGTGAAGCAATGTGGAGGGGGGAGAGGCAATACAAGATTACAAATACTTAAGTGAGGAGCTGAGATGGCTGACGGGCAAGGCTGAGTATGGTAGAAGACGGTAAATAGTCACTGTGCCGTAGGTTTCCAGGATAGGTGATCCTGTGGTCGCTTCCCAGAGTGAAGTGTGTCCTCTCCTCGAATTGGAGCTGACAAAGTAGACTGAGGCGGAAGTGACGCAACAACCAGGATATGGAGAAGGGAAACCCGGGAGTGGTAACTAAGACGAGCCATACTCGTGTTTCGTCCCTAGATGGCGTTGCTCGTGGTGCTGGGTAGGTAGATGAAGACAATCGGTGGAGGGGTTCGTAACACACCCCCCCTCCAAAGACCTTCGTAGCGCGGGCGCGAAGGAGGTGATCACCTGGTGCGTCTGGAGAGTAGCTGCTACATTTCCACTGGAGCTCGGGATAAGGAGTCTGCAATCAGGTTTTCCACCCCCTTTATGTGCCGGACTTGTAGATTATAGGGCTGGGTGAGGAGAGCCCAGCGGAGGATTCGCTGGTTGGAGGTCTTGTTGGTTTGGATGAACGTGAGTGGGTTATGGTCGGTGAAGACCAGGGTTGTTTGTGGGCAAGACTGGAGGTAACATTCAAACTTCTTTATTGCCAACACCAGAGCCAGGGCCTCCTTCTCTATGGTCGAGTAGTTGGTCTGATGTTTTTTCAACTTGGCGGAGTAATATGCCACAGGGTGAAGGACATCAGTGGTTGGGTCGGGTTGTAGGAGCACAGCCCCCACTCCGACACCACTAGCGTCGATTTGCAGATGGAAGGGCAAGGTGTAGTCAGGGGGGTGGACTACAGGCTTACAGGCAAGGAAGGCTTTGAGGCGGTGGAAAGACTGGTCGCACTTCTGGTTCCAGATGTAAGGGACCGCAGAACTGGTAAGGTCTGTGAGGGGTCCGGCCACGCTGGAGAAGTTACTGCAGAACCGACGGTAGTAGCCGCACATCCCCAGGAAGCGCATGAGTTCCTTCCTCGTCCTTGGAGTGGGGAAGGACAAGATGGCTTCAACGTTTGCGTCCTTGGGTCTCACCATACCATGCCCAACGATATGTCCCAGGTAAGTCACCGAGGCCCGGCCAAAAGCAGATTTAGCCAGGTTTATGGTGAATCCAGTCTCTTGCAGTCGTGCAAACAGTATCTCCAAACGCACCAGATGTTCGTCCCAGCTGTCCGACACCACCACCAGGTCATCCAGGTAGGCGAACGTCCCACCTAGGTCTTGAATAAGGTAGTTTATGGCCCTCTGGAATGTGGCCGGAGCATTAGAAAAGCCAAACGCCATAACTAAATATTGAAAAAGACCAAATGGAGTTACAAATGCCGAGATTATTTTTGCCCTATCCGTGAGTCCTACTTGATAATATCCTTTCAACAGGTCTATAGTACTGATAAATTGGGCACAGCCTATGCTGTCTATTATATCTTCAATCAAAGGTAAAGGGTAGGAGTCAGAGACAGTGACCTGGTTCACTTTACGATAATCTGTACAGAAACGAAAGGTGCCATCGGGTTTTGGAATGAGAAGGCAAGGTGAAGCCCAGGGGGAGGTACTAGGCTCAGCTAAGTTATGCTTTAACAAAAAATCTACCTCCTTTTTCATGATCTCTTTTTTTTGTGGATTTAGTCGATATGCTGATTGCCTAATGGGTTGTACATCATCTGAGATTAGCTTAATATCATGTTTAAGTATATTGCAAAATCCTGGGAGGTCTGATGTGACTTTAGGAAATGTTGATAATAACTTAGTGAGATCTTTTGCTTGAGATGGATTCAGAACAGAAAAATACTCATCCAAATTGTTGAGTATGTGACTGTTAGCAGGGTTCTCTTTAGGTAGAGGGAAGTCTAAATTCTCCAATAGGTCCATGTCATCTGTCTCCGGCCCTGACAAAACCGTATGCAATACAGGTAGGCTTACAGCCTCTGGGATGTCTTCCTCTGACTGCCTGGAATGGTAAAGTTTCATGAGATTAATGTGAACAAGTTGTGAATCTTTTCTGCGATCAGGAGTATGGACTATATAGTTGAGAGGAGATAGTTTATTAGCAACTATATAGGGACCAGTAAACTTGCTTTTAAGGGGAGAGCCTGGAATGGGTAGAAAGAGTAACACTTTGTCACCTGGAGAAAATGATCTTTTAACTAATTTAGGTTGGGACTTCACCATTTTCTCTTGGACTTTTTTTAAGTTTGACTGAGCAATGGTTCGGACTTCAGTTAATTTGTCCCGTAAAGTGTCAATGTATTGGGAAACTGTTGCGGGCTTAATAGATGGAGTGTCAAACCACTGCTCCTTTACTATTTTAAGGGGTCCCCTAATTTGTCTCCCATATAGTAACTCGAACGGGGAGAATCCCAATGACTCCTGGGGACATTCCCTGATGGCAAAGAGTAACAAGTCTATGCCTTCATCCCATTCCTTTTGGTGTTCTATACAGTATTTTTTGATCATTGATTTGAAAGTTTGATGGAACCGTTCCAAGCAACCTTGGGATTGTGGGTGGTAAGCCGAAGATGTACAATGGTCCACACTGAGGTCTTTCATCACCTGTTCGAAAAGATTGCTCGTAAAATTGGTGCCCTGATCAGATTGGATCTCTTTAGGAATGCCCACTGAAGTGAAAAGATGCAAAAGATGTTTGATTACGTTTTTTGAAGTGATGCTTTTAAGGGGAAAAGCCTCAGGATAACGTGTACTGGTATCCATAACTGTGAGCAGGAATTGATTTCCCTTCTTAGTCTTTGGTAATGGGCCCACACAATCCACAACAATCTTTTCAAATGGGGTAGAAAATACTGGGATGGGCTTAATGGGAGCTGCTGGTATACTTTCATTTGGTTTTCCTACCATTTGACAAATATGACAAGATTTTAGGTATTGTGACACATCCTTCCTAAGTCCAGGCCAGTAATAGTGTTGGAGGAGCTTTTTATATGTTTTCAGGATTCCCAAATGTCCTGAAATACCATCATGGGCAAGGGCAATTAATGCTGGTCTGACTGAAGCTGGAATTACCACTTGATGTATTTCAGACCACGTGTCTAGATGGGCAAGCTCAGGGGGCCTATAGGCCCTCATCAAAACCCCTTCATGATAATAAAAACACGGAAGGGTGTTAAAATCTTTACCCTCAACTGCTGCATGATGAAATTTATTCAAAGATGGATCAGATTGTTGGGCTTTAATGAGCTCATCCTTACTAATCGTCTTATTGTACAGATCTTCTGTGGGTAGGAAGATATTGGAGGTGGTTTTAGATGAAGAGGGCCCATTCCGCACACTCTGTGACCGGGTGACAGCACAAGATGGGAAAAGATGAGGAATAGTTTCTTTAAGGTCAGTGGTGGAGTTGACAGGTAAGGGAGAGTCGACTGTCTTTATGTTAGGAACCACTAGATCTCCTACCAAGTCATTACCCAATAATAAATGAATGCCACACACAGGCATTGGGTCTTTCCTTATGGCTATTTGCACTTCCCCAGTAATCAAGGGACATTGGAGGTGCACTTTAGCTAAAGGATAGGAAGAATGGGACGAGAGATCTGAAATTAGAACACTCTCATTTGTAAATGCGGTAGATATATCAGGAATGACGTTAAACAGGAGGATAGATTGTGCTGCGCCCGTATCACGTAGTATACGAATAGGGAAAGAACGAGACCCTTCTATGATTGAAATTTTTCCCTCATAGGTGAATGAAGAGAAGAGATCCTGATGGGGCCTTGCCACATTGGCATTTGCTATTGGTTTGGATTTGGGATCCAGGAAACTACTTTTAGCAATTCGACACTTTGGGTGTTTACAAGTCTGGATCGTATGGCCTGGGATTTTACAGTAAGAACAAGTAAGCTTGGTTGCATCGGGGGGAGTAGGTGTGGGACCTTTCGACCTGCCACTCACGTTCCCAAGGTTATCATCAGAGGAGGACCTAACATGTCGGGAAGTACCACGTTCTCTACTGCCCAGTGACTCCACCAACAAAGCATACGCATCAGCCAGCTCAGCAGCACGCCCTAAATTAACCTCTCCACGCTCCTCCACATGCTTCAAGATGTGAAATGGTATCTTGCTTTTCCACTCCTCCAGGACTACCAAATTTAACAAATCCTGAAATGTGGAGGTCTCTGTAGCCTCTAACCACTTCTTAAAAAACCTAAGCTTTTCTTGAGCAAACTCAACAAATGTGTGTGAAAATGGTTTGGTTAGTTTACGAAACTTCTGCCGGTATCCATCTGGCGTGATAGCATAAGAGGTGAGGATATTCTTTTTTACGTTATCATAGTCATCAGTCTGGTCTAAACAGTTATAAACTCTACGAGCCTTACCATATAATTTAGGAACTAACACTGACACCCACTGGTCCTTTGGCCACTCATTCTTCGCGGCTATTTTCTCAAAAGTCCTAAATGACCCGTCCATATCGGATTCATCAAACCCGGGAACAAGGGAAGAAGCAGTAGCAGGGTTAAAAGCAGCGAGTTTCTCTTTTAATGCCACTTCCTTTGATTTAAACTCCGATGTTAAGGTGACTTCTGTCTCTCTCACCTGTAGTTCTTTCAGTTTAACCGCCTGCACCAACTTGGCCTGTTCCATCCTTTCCTCATGCTCCAACTTGGCCTCCAACTTGGCCTGTTCCAACTTGGCCTGTTCCATCCTTTCCTCATGCTCCAACTTGGCCTCCAACTTGGCCTGTTCCAACTTGGCCTGTTCCATCCTTTCTTCAGGGTCCAACTTGGCCACCTGCTCCAACTTGGCCTGCTCCAACTTTTCCTCCTGCTCCAACTTGGCCTGTTCCAACTCGAGTTCTTTCATTTTGATTTGGAACTCGAACCTAGCTCGTTCTAGTTCTAAGGGGTCTATTCGTTGTGTTTCTTCTTGAGGGCTAGCCAGACCTGAGGCAACTTCTGAGTGAGGAGGGGTGGTGGATAGTGGTTGAAGTTTCTTGGACATGGGCGTTAATCTGTCAACAGCGGATTCTTTTAAAACTTCTTGTTGAACCAACACTTCAATCACATGATTTTTTAACATTTCCTTAGTCAGTTGCTGTGAAAATGGGATATTGTAATAGTTGGCTATTTCTTTCCATTCTTTCTTCAGGATATTAACACGTAATTTAGCTACAGAAGGATTTTCAATAAAATCCTGAAGATCAAAACCTGAGGTGGCCATTGTTAATAAAAATAGGATAAATTAACTAATGGTCAAAAGCTAAGATAAGTGGATAACCCTAGAAAATATCACGGCAGTGGATAACCAGAAAGTCCCGGAAACTAACCAAGTTATACCTAGGGAAATTACACTTATGATTATTGTTCTTCCGAGAAGATCCTTAGATAAGGACAAGAGACTTTAAAGAGGTAGGGCGTATACGGCATTAATATAAAGATCCGGATTAACAACCCTGATATACTTGAAAGAGGTAGGGCGTATTACGGCATTAATATAAAGATCCGGATTAACAACCCTGATATACTTGAAAGAGGTAGGGCGTATTACGGCATTTATATAAAGATCCGGATTAACAGCCCTGAATGAGATAATGAGAAGAACAATAATGGAGGCTTTATAATTATGGGGTCCTGGTAGAGCGGGGCGTCCCAAGATATCACTTCACTCTAAACTAGTAACTACGGAACAGCCTACTCTGGAGTGAGGGTACGGCATTAAACAGATCCGGATTCTTCCCTACACTCGATAAGACTTACCACACGACTGCCACGTGTAATAACAGGTAAGCCTTATGACACTTGGAACCTATTATCCTACGTCTGTCACTCTTACTATACGGTAATACCAATATATGCACACACATATGAAGGAAACTTTAAACCACCGTAAAGCAATTGTAAACAGAAGTGACTGGGAGGGGTAATTAACACTGAGTAACAAGGGAGGAAGGAATATGGTACTTAAGGTCGTGTCCTGTCACGGTCGCCATTTGTTACGAGTTGGGGATTTAGAATATAGTTATACGTCTACCCAGATCCCAACAGGTAACAACAAAAAAAAACAAAGACAATCGGACTAAAAAAAGGGTAGACAAAGGATGCGAGTTTTCGTTGTATATAATAAAGTACCATTAATTCCTTAACAAAATATTCAGCTTATAAACTACCCTTAACCAAACTTAACCTAAACACGAACAGTATATACATAGTAATAAAACATAAAACAATAGTGAAGCAATGTGGAGGGGGGAGAGGCAATACAAGATTACAAATACTTAAGTGAGGAGCTGAGATGGCTGACGGGCAAGGCCGAGTATGGTAGAAGACGGTAAATAGTCACTGTGCCGTAGGTTTCCAGGATAGGTGATCCTGTGGTCGCTTCCCAGAGTGAAGTGTGTCCTCTCCTCGAATTGGAGCTGACAAAGTAGACTGAGGCGGAAGTGACGCAACAACCAGGATATGGAGAAGGGAAACCCGGGAGTGGTAACTAAGACGAGCCATACTCGTGTTTCGTCCCTAGATGGCGTTGCTCGTGGTGCTGGGTAGGTAGATGAAGACAATCGGTGGAGGGGTTCGTAACAATACCCTTTAATAATTTATCAACCTAAGTGTATTAACACCCTTTAATAATATAACAACCTACGTTTATTAACACCCTCTAATAATATAACGACCTAAGTGTTTTAATACCCTTTAATAATATAACAACCTAAGTATATTAACACCCTTTAATAATATAACGATCTAATTGTATTAACATTAATTATATAACGACTTAAGTGTATTAACACCGTTTTTTAATATAACGACCTAAGTGTATTAACACCCTATAATAATATAACAACCTAAGTGTATTAACTCCCTTTAATAATATAACGACCTAAGTGTATTAACACCCTATAATAATATAACGACCTAAGTGTTTTAATACACTTTGATAATATCACAACCTAAGTGGTTTAATACCCATTAATAAAATAACGACCTAAGTGTATTAACACCCTTTAATAATGTAACAACCTAAGTGTATTAACACCCTCTAATAACATAACGAACTAAGTGTTTTAATTTCCTTTGATAATATAACAACCTAAGTGTATTAACACCCTTTAATACTACAACGACCTAGGTGTTTTAATACCCTTTCATAATATAACAACCTAAGTGTATTAACACCCTTTAATAATATAACGATGTAAGTGTACTAACACTAACAATATAACGACTTATGTGTATTAACACCATTTAATAATATAACGACCTAAGTGTTTTAATACCCTTTAATAATATAACAACCTAAGTGTATTAGCACCCTTTAATAATATAACGACCTAAGTGTTTTAATACCCTTTAATAATATAACAACCTAAGTGTATTAACACCCTTTAATAATATAACGACTTAAGTGTATTAACATTAATAATATAACGACCTAAGTGTATTAACACCCTTTAATAATATAACAACCTAAGTGTATTAACACCCTTTAATAATATAACGACCTTAGTTTATTAACACTAATTATATAACGACCTAACTGTATTAACACCCTTTATTAATATAAAGACTTAGGTGTATTAACACCCTTTGATAGTAATACACGCTGAGTTTGTAACTCTCTCAGAGCTTGAACGAGGTCAAGCTGATTAATCAAACACCTCTCCTTCTCCTCCTTCACTCTTACGTTCAGAGAAGGAGGAGATGCCAGAATCTTACCACTCACTCGGGATGAACGCTTCACTTAAGTGTTCCTATAAAAGTGTACTCAAAACACTTCCCCCGGGGGAGAATTCACAATATATTCTCTCCCAAACTATGTACCTGTGTATATAGACGCTTCAATAATAAAGAAAATCCAGAACAAGTGTTTACATCAACCTTGCCACTTAAGAGTTCCAGAACTAAGTTAAAACAATTGTGTGTGACAGAAAAGAAAACGTGATCACATACTGGTGGCAGTCTTCACATGCAGTCAATATAAAAATAAATTGCTTGCACAAATCCGCAAAGGCAAAATTAAATATATATATTCAGAAAGTAGATATATATTCTATACTTTTACATACTTTCTAAAACTTTTTAATACTCTTCATATTTTTTATCTTCATTCTTCATAACTCATTATAAATATTTTTGCTATTGCTCCGTGAATGGACAACAGAGTTTTATCCAGTGAGTGAAGTGATAAATATTCCTTTATACAGACCCTCTTCCAAAATTTTTGGGTATCAAACAGGAAATTAGTGACTGAGACTCTGATAGTCAGTCATCTAAAAAATCACAGGAGCTAGTGGCTACTGATTGTGAGGAAGAATTACCACAAATTAGCCAAATAGAGTTAATACCTACCGACTCTTTAGCTAGCTGCGAAAATTTCATAGATTCTCAGTTTGAGGGCAATTAAGGTCAGGTACATTTACCCATTACCTTCACCTGTTAATAACGCTAGTGCTTTAACTAACACAACAAAAATAGCAATAGTCGGTTCTACTAACCCACACTTCATTGGTCTGTTAAACTGTAAAGAATCTTCCAAATAACATTAAGGTACAAGAGTTTACTGCAGATGATCCAGATTATACTACTTTGGCATTTTTGCTGAAGTCGAAGATGTAGATAAAATCTCATAGGCATGAAGCCCCATCAAAACCGGTAGTCGCGCAGCTAGAGCTATCTATTAGGGTGTGTCAATTTTGTCAACATGGTAAAAATCAAATTTGGTAGTCAAAATATTGTGCCTCTTTATGTCTAAACTTGAGATTAGCAAACAAAAATGAATTGAAATAACCCTCACCTACATCAATTATACCTTAAAGTTTCAAACATCAGTATTTCAACAAATTAATGAGACTTGATTAGAATTATTCACTTGATATTAACTAATCTCATGTAAGCATATGGATTATGGAGTATTTTATGGTTCTATAGCTTGTGTACAATATGCATGTCAGAACATGAACATGAACAGGCTCTCCGTGTGGGACAGTTTAATTGTTGTTTTGACTTGTACCAAGCGTGAGGATAAGGCGCCCGGCTCACTCTCCTTCCAGATATCATAGACGGTGGTTTGCTCTCATTGCACTTGCACCTACTCTACCAGACGAATTCTACATTTAAATTATTGTAAGTAGGGCATATTGATTGTCGCAGTTACTTATATCATTGTATAAAACATTATGTTCTAAGAAATTATTATGTTATTTTTGTTACAGCATTTTTGATAAACAAATTGATATTTTTTGAAACAACAATTGAATTATGAAACATTGAAATATTTTTCTATTTGTCAGATAGTGTGAAGATGTCAAAATTGAAGACAAGAAGTCAGTTGTCAACCCACTTGAGCCTGCTAGTTGGTAAAGGGAAGGAGCTTCCTGTATCAGAACTTCCAACAGTGAGAGACATGCTAAGATTAGGGTTACTCCTTCGAGAAAAAAATGCAAAGGACAGAAGGAACTATACAGATAAAGAACTCATAAATGACATGATAGTCCCTCTTCTGCATCAATGGACAAAAGCTAATGCACTATTCAAACCACCTGTGATTAATCAGTGTCGAACTATTGAGCTAAAACTAACGAAATTATGGCACAAAGCAGTTGAAACATCACTTGGTAAAGGAAACTTGGCCAGGAAAAATGAATTTCTGCACACACTTGATACTCTGTTTGACATTTTGACCTGCAAGTGCTCCATACAATTATGTTCTGAATCCAACTGTTCTCACTCAGGTAAGAGAGAAAATAATTCCCACATTGATTGTGGTTGTCCTCATGAAAAGAAGATCCCTGTTTTAGAGCTTGAATTTATAAAGGCACAGAGGACAAAGGCAGAAGGCCAAGGAAGTATGCAAATGGGTTCAATAGATTATTCAGAAACAAAGAAGCAGATTGCTAATGCCAAGAAGAGAGAACAAATCCGAGAGAGGGAACAAAAGAAGAAAATGAAGAGTGAAGAAGCCATCCAAAGAGAGGAAGAGCTGTGTCAAGATGTTTATCACTTCTTTGATAGTTCTTCTGATGAACAGGAAGCAACATCAGATGATAGTTCCAAAGAGCCATCTGAACCTTTACCAAAGAAAATGAAATACAACACCAGAAATATTTCAAACATTGCTTTAGCTAGTATTCGCCACCATGCTGGACTTCGTGAGGCTGCAGAAATTGCAACTGCCGCTTGGATAGATGCAGGCCTCATCAGCCGAGAGGATGTATCTTTGGTGATAGATCATAATAAAATTAGAAGAGCACAAGAAAAAATAATGAAGGAAATATCTGATCAGCATGAAAAAGATTTAAGCGAGGGAGGGCGCTCCTGTCTTTTGTTTGATGGAAGAATAGATGACACAAAAGTTTTGCTAGAAGTAGAGGGAGTGAACAGAAAGTTTCCAGGTCTCATCAAAGAAGAACACTACTCTGTCTGTTCTGAGCCTGGTGGTCGGTTTTTGTTTCACTTTGCTCCCGAAACTGAAGTAGAAGGGAAGAAACATGCAGAGGTCATTGCTGATCATATTTTATGTTGGGTTCAGGAGAGAGGACTTGGCAGTTCACTGCAGGCTGTTGGTGGAGATTCAACTGCAGTGAACACCGGATGGCAGGGGGGTGTAATGACGCATTTAGAGAAAAAACTAGGAAGAAGACTTGTTTGGATTGTATGTGATTTACATACAGGCGAGCTACCTCTTCGTCATCTCATCCAGGAACTTGATGGTCCTACAAAGAGCAACAACAAGTGGTCAGGTCCCCTTGGCATCATGCTGGATGAAGCAACACAACTAGAAATAAATACAACCTTTCCAAAGGTCGAAGTTGGCCCTCCCCTTCCGGCGTTGTCTGAAGGAGTCATCAAAGATCTCAGCACAGATCAATCCTATGCTTATCGTATTGCCCAAGCAATAAGATCAGGAGAAGTGCCTCAGTCATTGGCTCTCTTGGAGATTGGACCTGTCAGTCACAGCCGTTGGTTAACTACAGCTCTTCGTTTCTGCAGGATTTGGATTTCCAAACACGAATTGAAGGGCAAAATGCTGAAGAATTTGAGGTTAATTGTTGAATTTATTATTGGAGTTTATCTTCCCCAGTGGTTTAGTGTGAAACTTAATCCTATGTGGGTGGATGGGCCCAATCACCTTTTGTTTCAATTGCAGCTAGTAAGAACACAGAGGAAGGTAGTGAGGGACATCGTGTTACCTGTGGCAAGAAGGTCCGCTTGGTATGCTCCATCAGAAGCAGTTTTGCAAGCACTGCTTTGCAGTCAATGTACCAATCTCCGAACCGAGGCTGTAGAAGTCATTCTAAAGATTAGAGGAACGCTAATAGATGACGACCAGTTGGGAGACTGCTCGTTTCATTCAAGAAAAGTTCCCCCAATAAACGTCAATGCCACCAAATTGTCAGAATTGGTTGACTTGAGTTTGGAAGTCTTAGAGCCACCATTGACAACAAGTCTAACTAGCCAAGAATTGAGAAACCTTAAAGAGACTCCAATGCAGGTGCCGAAGTGGCCTTCCCACACTCAAAGTGTGGAGAGATGTGTGAAAATGGTCACAGAAGCAGCGGGCCATGTTTACAGCCACGAGAGGCGAGAAGGTTACATCAAAGCACAAATAGCAAGCAAACTACTGATGACAAGAAACCAAAGCAAAGAGAGTATGAAGGCATTGGTTACTTTCAAATAGACTACGGATAATAAAATATAATAATTTGAAACTTGAAACAGTAACATGTGTGCAAACGCTGGTTATGTTATAAATTCACAAATATGTACATTTAAAAATCCATTTGATGTAGGTAGGACTTATTATAAAAAAAAATTTATGCCAGAATATTGTTTTGAATGCTTAAAGACTACAATAAATTGCTACCAAATTACTCGATTTTCAATTTAGCCAGTTCACCCCCTAAATTGACACACCCTACTATCTATGCTTCAGCCATCAATGAAGAAACGGATGATTATCAAACGTTTAGGAAACATTTCATCTCCTTTTTTGGGTCAGGTACCAAAGGAGGCCCGCTTACATGGATTTTCAAGATGGCAGAGCATACACGTGGCACTCTGTTCGGACATGACGAGCTAGACGCCCAGATTTTTGCCGGACACACTAAGATAGACCTCAAATCTTATATGGAACCCTCAGATTGGTTCGATAGCAATGACAACTTGTCTAAAGAAAATTTCTGCAGGATTATTGAGTTCCTTCAGTTTTTCTTGTCATTAAATGAACCCTTATGCAAGAAAGCCCGATTGAAAGAATTTAAAAAAGAGATTCAGCTTGTAGATTACGGGGAGGAAATTGCTGAACCGGCGGAACGTACTCCTAGGGCTCTGTCAGTAGCACCAGTCATCAGATCTAAAGAACAACCACAAACCGTCACCAGAACCAGACCCAAAAGAAAACATTTTTGCAAAGTTTGCAAACGTAAGGGACATGCCACAGTAAATTGCTGGTTTGCAGGACATACAGACTAAATACCCAGCCAGCTAGTGGCAAGGTCGAGGAAAAGGATCATCATAGGACTTTAAAAATTCAGATTGTCCTGCTAAACCAAAAACTTCAAAGGGACATTACACAGGAAATAAAATGTCTACAGACACTAAAGCTACTCTGAATAATTGGTGTGTGTATGTATATTATGTATGTTGTATGTATACTATGTATGTACTCTATATATACACATTATTTCTCTAGTCAGTAGCGTGTGACAATGCCCCTGTTTCATGTCACCACACGCTTAGATAAATGTGCCTGGCGACACCTGGAAGCTGCTAGTATACCACTTACCACATGTCGCCCGACAGGTCAGAGTGAGGTCAGTTGACCAGATAGGAGTGTAAGGACTACCTGCGCTTGTAAGAGCACCCCTGTATATTTCCGTTAATAAGAACCTACAGAACTCTACAGGTGTTTATGTTCGCTCCTGTAGTTAGAACCAAGTACCCTAAACATCTCCATGGCGCAGTGAGTATCAAGTCGATTGAGTGGAAATAAGTGCGTTCATGTAAAATCAAGGCCGGTAGACCTCCTCCGTCAACTCCGTCATCCGTCGCCATTGTCTCCCACAAAAATTCGTTTGAATTGTCAACGAGTTTTGAGCAGTGTGCAGTGACAGCAATTTCCTGTGAAGTGTCTTTAAGTGCCCCTCGTGTGTGTGTATTGTTAAAGTGTGTGTCCTTGTTTTAAAGGATTCCCTAAGGTGGAAGGCTGATACAGGGCATTCGTGAAGAGTCAGTGGGACCGTCCCGGGCTGCCTGGAGGGTAACTACCCGCTCTGCTGATCCCCCACCGCCTCGCCTCGCCTCCCTCCGCGCTCCACCGCGCCTACACACACCAATCCATGCACTAACACACTGACCGTGGTCATTTCTTCATATATATATATATATATATATATATATATATATATATATATATATATATATATATATATATAATCAACGACCTCACCAGCAAGGGCAGTTTCCCAATGAGGTTCACGGCGCCATCAGCTCGATGAACAGGCTTTGTGTGAAATATAACAGAGTCTAGAACTGCTTTTAGTGTCCTTGTGGGCTAGCCGGTAAGCGTTCCCTCGGGCCACCCAGTAGGTCGAGGGTTCGATTCCTTGCTGGTGAGGTCGTTGATTATATGTTCAAAGTCCGCGTGTTAAATGGACTAAAAATGAAGTACATATATATATATATATATATATAAGTTACGTATCTGTGTATTCAATTAATTTTGTTGTCTCAGATCTGGTTGATACGATGGGCTGACCGGTCAACACTGATTTGACATACAATATACAGATAAAGTAATTATGCCCTGGGCCTCACGCAGCGGTGTCCCTAGCGCCTGGATGAATCAGACGGATGACAGCTCTACAGAGATGGATGACCAGTCAGTGCGCGACGCCCCACCCTCTCCTAGCCACATCCTCCGACCCTCAGCCTCGTCCTCAGAGATAATTGCTCTGATGAAGCTTATGAGGGAGGAAATGCGTCAGGACGAAGCGAAAAGACATGCTGGGGACCACCAACGGAGATTGGAAGATAACGAACGGTTTGCAGCTTTGATATCTAGCCTCATTACTAGTCAAGCCCTTGGCCCTTCCACTACTCCGGTACCGACTGGCTCAGATACCTCGTCAATGCCCTCTACCAAAGTGGTTGTCCAACCCCCACCCACCTTGAAGCCTGATGAGACTTTCCAGACTTTTCGTGAGTGGCGGCGACGGTGGACTGATTATGCTACAATGGTGGACCTCCAGAGCTTGCCACAGCCTAAACAGTTCATTCAGCTACGTATGTGTCTATCTTTGGGAACGCAACATGTGTTGGAACACACGTTGCAAGTGGCCCCGACGTCTTTGTTGTCTGTAGAGGAGGTACTGGATGTTCTAGAACGGCACATCAAAGGTCAGCGGAATGAAGCTCTCCGCAGGAGGGAAGTGTTTAGCTGTAGACAGATGGAGGGCGCGGCTTTTGACGATTTCCATGTACGACTCAAGAGAGCCTCGGAAGAGATAGACATATGTCCCGGTAATCACCAGCAGTGCGAGGAGACCCAGTTGAAGCAGGTGATCCTGATGGGTGTTAAGGACGAGGAGCTTGTCCAACGCCTCACCTCCCTCGACTCTTCCTCTTCTCTTAAGGATGTGTTGACAATATAGTCGCTCCTACGAGGCTGCCAGGTGTGCCACCTCTGCCATCCGAGCTCCCCCTACAGCTGTACGTGCTGTGTCCCGGTACAAGAAGAACAAGAAGTCTGCCCCAACGCCTACGCCCACCACGCCCACGCCTGGCTCCCTTTGCAACAGCTGTGGTAGGCAGCACGGAACACAGGTGTGTCCAGCTGCCGAGTCTACCTGCGACAGTTGTGACTGCAAGGGCCACTGGTCACTTACAGCACGGTGCCCAGCCAAACACGTCCAGTGCAATGTATGTGGTCGTCTGGGCCACTACGACAAGTGTTGTCCGACCAACAAACCTAAAGGACAGCGTCGGCGGAAGCAGCAGCGCCCTTCCACCAGTGAGGGCCGCCCACACTCGCCAAATAAGAGGCACGACGACCCTGGACAAAGCCCGACCCATATTAGGAGGGTGTACTCCTCGCGTCCCAGGACCAAAGTCCCACAGCACGTCAGCGTCATCGTGACCTACGGCAATGTGTCATCCTGTCTCAAGATGCTGCCCGACACCGGCGCTGAGGCTACGGTCATCGGTCTCCAGCATTTGCAATGCTTGGGGCTCTCCCCAAGCGATCTAGGACCGCCTCCCAAGGAGCTCTGCGTCACGGCAGATGGTTCACAGATGGCCCCAGCCCTAGGTTCACTCGATGCACAGGTCACCTTTGGCAACAGGTCGTGTCAAGCCTGGATTGACGTGCATAATTGTGTCCCGACTACTTTGCTGTCCTACAGACATTGCCAAGAGTTGGCCATCATTTCCCAGGACTTCCCAACACCGATTCTCGAGGTAAAATACGTCAACAGGGTGCACGAAGGGAGCAGCAACTACCCTACTGCCGCCCTACCCCTACCTCTGGCCAGTGACACCTCTCCTTCGGTAGTTGTCCCTGCTGCTTCACGTCTCTACGCCTTGGCTCGCCTCCACGACAGTCACTGTGGAGCCGAGGCCACCAAACGGCGTGCAAGACAGACTGTGTTCCGGCCTGGCATCGACCCCGACATCTCCAATGCTGTCCAGGCGTGTAAGCCCCGCCAAGTACTACAACCCAGCCAGCAGCAGGAACCCTTCATGAGTGACGACAACCCCACCCGCCCCTTTGAGTCTGTGTCGGCCGACTTTTTCTGTGTGTCAGGAGAGTCCTTCCTGGTTATCGTCGACCGTCTCTCTGGTTGACCGGTTGTCATCAGGTGCGGTAATGATACGACATCTGTCGCAACCATCAGTAAGTTCCGCCACTACTTCCGTTATGTGGGCGTTCCTGCGCGCCTGCGAACCAACGGAGGGCCCCAGTTCACAAGCCGGGATTTTGCCGCGTTCCTCGACCGATGGGGAGTCCGGCATGTGTTGTCACCGCCTCATTACCCGCAGTCCAACGGCCACGCTGTGGCTGCTGTCAAATCCCTGAAGCACCTCATCCTCAAAGTGGCCCCTTCTGGGAATATTGACTGCGAGGCCTTCGACCAGGGTCTCCTTGAGCTCCGCAACACACCCAATTACACCGGACGCTCCCCTGCCCAGGTCTTGTATGGACGCCCCCTCCGTTCTTGTGTCCCTGCTAACCCTCAATCCTTCTCCAAGGAGTGGCAGGCCAAGACAGAGGATTGTGCTCGCGGAGCCGCCGAACGTATTCAAGACGTCGTCGCCCGCCACAACGACCACGCCCGTCCTCTCCCCAGGTTGAGTGTCGGCACCCAAGTGCGTGTCCAGGACCCGACCTCCCTATGCTGGGACAAAGTGGGCTTAGCCATGGGTCTCGGCAGGTCACGGGACTACCAGGTGCGGTTACCCAGCGGTCGGGTGTGGTTGAGGAACCGCCGTTTCCTCCGCCCCGTAACGCATCCCATCCCGCTGACCCCGTCACCAGTGCTGAGTCCCACATTCCCCTCCCCAGTGATTAAGCCCCTCGACGCTCAGAACGGATCCACAGGAAAAGGTCTGCTCAAGACTTTGCTATGAGCGTATAGGGGGAGGGGGGGAGGTGTATGTATATTATGTATGTTGTATGTACACCATGTATGTACTCTATATATACACATTATTTCTCTAGTCAGTAGCGTGTGGCAATGCCCCTGTTTCATGTCACCACACGCTTAGATAAATGTGCCTGGCGACATCGGGAAGCTGCTAGTATACCACTTACCACATGTCGCCCGAGAGGTCAGAGTGAGGTCAGTTGACCCTATAGGAGTGTAAGGACTACCTGCGCTTGTAAGCGCACCCCTGTATATTTCCGTTAATAAGAACCTACAGAACTCTACAGGTGTTTATGTTCGCTCCTGTAGTTAGAAGCAAGTACCCCGAACATCTCCAGTGTGTAGTACATCAGTCTCCATACCGCATCACAGGAGATTGCAAGAATGTACAGCGTCTGAGGAAAGAAATTGCAAATCGACGGGAGACAAGTACACAGCGTTCGTGAGAATAGGAGCGCGTCCAGCAACACAAGCTAGGATAGTGTCAACGGTTCAAGAAAACAACGCTTCCATCACCGGCTCATTAATCCCCTCGTTGAACAAAGTGGAAGTGTAACAATCAGTTATCCCTAGATATAAATACGAGGGCCTGTGCCATTGTTATCTAATTAACGTTGTTCAATGAACTCAAAAGGCGGCATACTCCAAGTAAGTGGCCAATAAGACCTACAGACATCCTCTGACCGGTGTGCCAAGAATCCAATTAGACATAGTGGGGGCGATACTACCTATTCTAATAGCTCTTCGACAGCCGCTTTGTCATAAACAAGGAAATTACCTAAACAACATCCCTTTCTTAAGGTTATGGGTACCCCAGTTCTATTGAGAATGAGGACATCTGTTCCTTCATTCACATTTGGCAAACGCAATTTGACTAGTTAGTTCCTGGCTATGTAACCGTTGTACACCGGTTAACACAGCAGGCATTAGAGTCCAGTTCTGGCCGCTTTCATCAGAAATTGTCCTTTGAGCTGCTAGTTGGAGTTTGAGAGAGTGACTCCATAACTAATTGCTGCTGTGTCAAAGACTCCTCCGCACCTGTCGAGGCAGTTATTACACGAACACCTGAAGTAAGCAATGGATGTGACGTTTGCATTGCGTGATATGTTTTACAATTATGCGTGATTGTTTGACCTCGTGGCTGAACGTTAATGTTGTACTGCCTTAAAGTGGTCAGACCAAGTAACCCGTCAGATGGCAAAGAAAATGCCTTGACTATGTAGAAATCCGCCAGAAATGCTTTACTGGACCTAGAAAAACGGATTGGTAGTGTTATTACCCCCGCTATATCTAATTGGATTCCTGACACACCGGACAGAGGAATGTCTGTAGGTCTTATTGGCCACTTATTTGGAGGATATCGCAGCTGGAGTTAATTGAACGACTTTAATGAGATAACGTTGGCACAGGCCTCCGTATCTATATCTAGGGATAACTGATTGTTACCTATCCTCGCTGGTACAGTCAACACTTCCACTTTGTTCAACGCGTTGTTTTCTTGAACCGTTGACGCTATCCCAGATTAGGTAGAATTTTCATTCATTCATTCATGTATGTTACTGACCATGGCCAAAGTGAGAGTGAAGATCTCCGGAACCCCGACCCCAGGGGTCTCGGATAGGGCTAAAAAGGCTATTGAGCGACCTAAGGGTGAGAATAAATAGACTTGTGGATCTGAGAGATGGTTACATCATCCTCACAGAAACAGATGAAGATGCTGATAAACTACTTAAGTCTAGTGCCATGGACAAAATGAAAAACAACGGTTACGAGGTCATTGTCCCACGGGAATACGGCGCCAAGCTCACCCTTGTATGTAAGAAGTTAGACAAAGATGTAGTGCAAAATAACGCAGAAGAAATAAGAGATAAAATACAAAAGCAAAACAATGTCAAGGTTGTGGAGGTGTATCCTATTTATAATATAATCAAGGTTCGCTTTGCAGACACAACGGATGCAAAATGAATGAAGGAGAAGGGGCTCTATGCATATGGCACTTCCATCTCATCACACCAAATAGAATATGAAAAGTATACGCCCATCCAACAATGTATGAAGTGCTATAAATACAATGACCACATGACCAAGAACTGCCCCATGCAAGGGGTCATATGCTCTGAGTGTTCATCTGATCAGCACTTCTACAAGGACTGCCGAAGCACCATAAAAAAGTGTGTCGTCTGCGAGGGTGACCACAGGACCTTCTCTGCCACCTGCCTGGTCAGGAAACAGGTACTTCAAGAAACAGAGAAGAAACTGACCGAAATAACCAAACAAAAAGAAACCAGGGAAATTTCTAATACCATAGAAAGGACCACTCAGTCGACGATCATGGCTTACAGCCAAACCCTAAAAGACGCTCTAAAAGAAACTCAAGCAGACTCCCAAAAGCTCAACAATGTCAGCGAGACCACGGAAGTCCTGCAATCAGAAATAAGAACCATCAAGGACTCAATAAAACAGGCAGTTACTGAGTCACTGGGCGCCATGAGGGACGCAGTGGCCGAGAGCATCAGGAGCGTCTCCTCTCCACAGCTGGACGAGTCCAAAGCCACCACTATATACTTGTCTTACCTGCATGCCCATCACATGAACATGGTTCATCCAGGTTCATTCTCGAAACACCTCAACGAGACACTAACCAGGAACAACATTGCACCTGTTGAAATAAGCGACAAAGTCCCTTCAAAAGAAATCCTTGAGGCAGTAACCCACTCAACGACTTATCGACGACCTCAACCCACGCCAGAAATAGATCATGACCTCCCTGACTTAAGCAAAAGTCAGTATAACCGCAATCCAGACGTGGCCAGTCAGTCCCCCTGGGATCACAGCTCCAACGACACCGTAAATGCCCGCTATCCCATTACATGCACTCCCAGCGACGACAGTGACCATCGGACTGCAACCACAGTCAATGGTTGCGACCAGATGATGACGACTCACTCCACTGAGGAACAAGACCCTCGAGCTGCAGCGTCAGTTGATTAGTACGACACGCAGGCCAAGGACCTGAACACCTTCCTGTACACGGGTGACGAGAAGTTCGAGGGCCCGCCACTGACTGACAAGCAGATGTAGTTTCGTCCCCCTAGAATTGGCAGAAGCCGAGCAAACACTCCAAGCGACGCACCAAGCTACAGTCTCCGAAATGGCAGTCGTTAGCATGATGAAAATTGTCCAACATAATGTCCTACACTGGTCCCTTAATAGACGTAACGAATTGTCTAACTTATACTATCAATTAGACCAAGACATCATTCTGTTAAACAGTACTGGCATAAAGGACGAAAGTAAGCTGAAAAATTTGGCTACACTGTATACCAGAGGAACATGACGGGTGAGCTGAACGATGGTGTCGCTGTGGCCATCAGGTCACGGCTGAGTCACAGAGTGTTGCCAGACTTCGAGGATTCAGTTCTGGGAGTGCAGGTGGAGACAACTAGGGGACCTGTTATCATATGCACAATGTACCTACCTCCCAGACGTCCTTACTTACCCGAACAAGACCTAAACCAGTTGCTACGCCACAGAAAACCAATATACATCATAGGGAACTTAAATGCGCGCCACGCCATACTAGGACACGGTAATGAGAACAACGTCGGTGTGGCGCTGAATGACAACATCAGAAGGGGAAAACTGCAACACCTCGGGCCAGATTTCCCGACATTGATCGGACGTGCCAGTGCCACAACACCCGACATAATCCTCTCTAACAACGAGGCCGTCCTGAACAGGCACGTTACCGCCGGACCCATCAGTACCAGCGATCACCTGCCAGTCGTCGTGACGCTCTCATCCAATCCCATTATGATCCCCGCCAACATCAGGTCAAACCTCAAACGGGCAGACTGGGATTCCTTCAAGGAGTCTCTCAGTCTCAAGCAGGGGAGAAACCTGGAAGAAGGCAGCCCCAATGACATCGACGACGCGGTCGAACAATGGTATACGAATGTGAAGACGGAGATGGACAACAACAACCCGACCACCAGTTACAGGACCATTCCCCATCCTCACACTAGTCACCAGCTGAGGCAGCTCAGTGTCCAGTACGCTCACGTGAGACAGCTAGCCAGTATCCGCGGGTGGACGCAGGAGCTGAGAAACCTGTAACGAGAGCTACAGACGGACATCCAGCACGAGAGCAAACGTCTACATGAACAAAAGTGGGCCGCCTTGGTGTGGGAGGCAGCCAACAATTACCGCGATTCTGCTGCATTCTGGAAAGGGATCAAGCGACTGATGGGTTCCACCTCTAGCACGGTCCCTTACCTGCTCGACCAAAACAACGTAAAAATATTCGAGGAAGAAAACCAAGAACAACTACATCGGCGATATTTGCGAATGATCTTTACCATTAGTGAACAGGAGAACGAGGGCTTCGACAGGGAGTTTGAGGAGGACATTTTAGGTCAGTTGCAGGACCATCAGCACCTGCTCCAGCCGCTCCCACGGACTGACTTCACTAGACTGGTGGACGGAAGCTACCTGACGGAGCGCATATTTCCTGCAGATGTGTCAGCCGTCATAAAAGGGTTTAAAAACAAATCACCTGGTCAAAGTTGTTAGGTTATGAATAATAAGTTCTATATACAGGAGAGAACACAAACACCTGTATAGTTTTGTAGGTTCGGTTTACTGGATAAGAGTAGGTACACAAAGGGGAGCAGCACTCTCCCCGGCTAGGCTCCTGCTGGTCAACTGCTATAGACGACGTATGGCAAGTGATACATTAGCAGCTTCCATACGTCGCCAGGCGCATTAATTAAGCATGTGGGATATGGTAATAACATTGCCACACGCTGCTAGCTAGGCTGAATAAATAATACATAAATGGAGCACATACATAATATACATACATGATATATAATCCAGCATACATAATATACATACAAAAGTCACATTAACAAGAAGATCCTGGCTCAACTCCCCGACAACATGATAGAGAGGCTTGCTCATATATGCAACGCCTGCCTCGCCTCTGGATACTTCCCTAAGATGTTCAAAATCGCCGTTATTCGCCTCATACCAAAAGCAGGGAAGCCTCCAAACAAAGTCGAAAACTTTCGACCAATATCGCTGCTAGAGGTACCTGCCAAAATCTTCGAAAAAATAGTCAACAAGCTATTGCGGATGTATCTGGAGGACGAAGACGTGCATAATCCCCGCCATTTCGGCTTCCGCCAGTACCGAGGCACATCCACCGCCATAGCTCAGGCCTACGAGCAGATCGCCAATGCCATGACTGGCCGCCTGCAGTGCAATATAGTACCGAGGGACGTCAGCAAGGCGTTTGACAAAGTTTGGCACGCAGGGCTGCAGTATAAGATCATACAACTGGGGCTACCCGAAAATCTGACGCGCCTGCTGTGCAACTTCGTTATGGACCGCAGAGCCAAAATCAAGATGCAAGAACATTTTGGAGAAGAATTCTCACTATCGAGCGGCGTGCCTCAGGGCTCTTGTCTCTCACCAACCCTTTACACACTCTACACGGCTGACCTGCCACCCCCAATCGTCGGCAGCGAGTACGTCATGCATGCCGACGATGTAACACAGATCGGCACCTGCCCAGGAAGGTCCACAGCAAGGATGGCGCGACTCACTGCTCGGGCACTAGAGGAGATCTCAGAGTATGAAAATAAATGGAAAATAAAAACAAACAAAACGAAATTTGAGGTCATACCCATAGCCAAATTCAAGCCGGCCCCATTGATGATCGACGACGAAGAGATTGAGTACTCTAAACAAGGCAGGTTGCTCGGCCTCATCATTTCTCGGACGGGCATCATTCCCCACGTGAAGGACAGACTAAATAAAGCCAAAGTCGCCGCAGCCAAAATTAAAATGTTTTAAATTGATGCCTGAGAAGATACAAGTTCACCTGTACAAGGCGCTGGTGAGGCCTGTGTTGGAGTACCCGTCTATACCACTCGCCACACTCGGGAAGACTAGACTACAACAACTACAGAGCTTCCAAAACAAGTGTTTGAGGTCAGCCAGTGGCCAAGCGCCACCATACCAGGAGACAGTGGAAACCACCCACCTAAGAAATAAAACAGAGACCCTCAACTTCAGGTTCCATCGCCTAGGGAAGAAGGTTTGGGACAAGCTCCTGGACGACCCTCACAGCCCAGACCACCTACGCGGGGAAGACATCAACGGAGGGAGACCCCACGCCTGGTGGCCCCGGAGTTTGCCAACCCGCGACCCATCTATGTCCGTCACAGTGATCCACCTTAGATTAAAACTTAGATGATATAAATTCACATCTAACAAGTCACAATCAAGTGAGTCCATAACGTAATACAGTATAAGATGTTAATAAACTTGTAATTGTAAAATCAATCTAGTCATTGTCTACTGAAATAACCATTGTGCAACCTCATTCTAAATCCTAGGTTAGCTTAGTTAGCCAACAAACTCTGTAATATGTAAAACAAGGGGTATCGTCCCCCTCTGTTTAACTCATTAAACTTCTTTTCCAACTTTTCCCCCCACGACTATATATTGTGACTTCTCCATCCCTCATGTCCGGCTGTGCCTTGAGCCCCAGCACGCCTTCCATCCTTTCCCCACCTTAACCTAAAAAAAAAAAAAAAAAAAAAAAATCGTGTTTCTGGACGCGCGCCTCTTCCCTTGAAGGCTGTGTACTTGTCTCCCGTCGATTTTCAATGTCTTGCCTCATACGCTGTATATTTCTACAATCTTCTGTGTAGTGGTATGGAGACTAATGTACTATACACCATTTATTCGGAGTGCCTTTTGTGTTAGGAGACACTTTATTTGCTGTGTAATGTTCCTTTGGACTTTTTGGTTTAGCAGGACTATCTGAAATTTTAAAGTCCAGCGAAGATCCTTTTCTTCGATCTTGCCTCTGGCTGGTTGAGTAGTTATCTTCTTGACCTGGAAACCAGCATTTTTCTGTTTCATGTCCCTTACGTTTGGAGACTTTGCAAAAAGGTATCTTTTTGGGTTTGGTTCCCGTGACAGACTGTGGTTGTTCCTTGAAGCTGGTGACTAGTGCCACTGACATAGCCCTAAGAATATTTTCCTTGTGATCCGTAATTTCTTCTACATATTCTACAAGTTTGGTCCCTTTTCTAAATTCTTTCTTTTGGGCTTTCGTGCGTAAGGGTTCATTTGATGACAAGATAAACTGAAGGAATTTAATAATGCTGCAGAAATTTACTTTAGACAACTTGTCATTGTTATCGAACCAATCTGAGGAATCCATGTAAGATTTGAGGTCTATCTTAGTGAGCTCCGCACAAATCTGGGCATCTTGTGCTATATGTGCAAGAGGGGGGACAACTGAAAGCTCTGCCATCTTAAAAATCCAAGTAAGCCTGACCCCAAAAAAGAAATGAATTGTTTCCTAAACGTTTGATAATCATCCGTTTCTTCGTCAATGGCTGAAGCATAGATCCCTTTAGCTGCCAGACTACCGGTTTTGATAAGGCTTCGGACGTATGAAATTTTATCTACGTAATTGGTGACATCGCTATTTTTCATTACATCTTTGCATTTACGCAAACTAGTATAATCTGGATCCTCGGCAGTAAACTCTTGTACCTTAATGTTCTTTGGAAGTACCTTTACCGTTTGACAGGCCGATGCACTTTTGGTGCGCTCTACCTTGTGGTAGGGGCTTTCATGTTTCATGAGTTATATTTAATCTTAGGACAAAACAGCGACACGACTTTTGTCTTTGATTGTACACTTCTCACAGGCTTATGATAAAGTGCCATGGTGTTTTATGTTCAGATGAGGCGGTTGGAGTGTGGTGCAGTGAAGTTGGATGCCATAGTGGATATGTACTACGTGACATATACTGTATGTGATTAGCATAGCTCTGGTTGCTGCCACTATTGGGGTGAGTCAGGGATCGCCAACAAAAAAGAAAAATGAAGTGAAGGTAACAAGGAAGGCGAAGTCAAACCCTAAGGGATTCTTCCAAATGTATCACACTAAAACTCGAGACAAAATTGGATCGATACAGTCAGATACCGAGAGCTAGCTGATAACGACGGAGAAATGAGCAATAATCTGGAGTGATATTTTTCATCAGTTTTCACAGTCGAAAATTTAAACATGATACCCGAGGCGCCGACCATCTACAGAGATAGTGAAGAAAATAGATTAAGCGAGATAGTATTGACTAGCAACGATGTTAGCCAAAAAAAAGATAAACTAAAACCTAATAAGTCGCCAGGTCCCGACGAGATATTTGCCAGAGTATTAAAAAAATGTAAGGAAGAACTTAATATGCCCTTAGCAAACTTGTTTAACTGGTGTAGTAACAGAATCCTGGAGGAAAGCGAATGTGATGCCAATTTTCAGGAAAGGGGATAAATTACTATCCTCAAACTACCATCCAATTAGTTCAACATCTATTGTAGACAAATTACTGGAAGCAATAATTTCAAACTCAATTTGAAATCTCGAGAAACACAAATTGATCAATGATTCAGAGCATGGCTTCACAAGTGGGCGTTAATGTCTAACAAATCTATTAACATCCTTTTCAACTATATTCTAATCAGTTGATGATGGACACGATTAGGTAGATTAATTTTATCTTTTCCTTTTCAATTTGCCCGGGTGGGCTATTCCCCCTTAAAAAAAAATGATGTGGTATACCTCGAATTTAACAAAGCCTTGACTAAAACGAAAAGTGGAGGCTCATGGAAATGGAGGAGATATTCTAAAGTGGATTACGGCATAATTACAGGAGAGGAAACAGAGAGTAAGCATTAACGGCACTAAATCGAATTAGGGTAACGTCACTAGTAGAGCACCCTAAGGCTCAGTACATAGTGTAGATATAGGCGCAGATAGCAACAAAAGTAAATTTGCTGACGACACTAAAATAGGGCGTGTAATTAAAACTTACGAGGACTCCTCAAAACTACAAAAAGATCATCTAAACAATTTTTTCACATGATCTGAAAAATGGCAGATGAAATTTAATGTTGACAAATGTTGACAAATGTAAAGTACTTAGTCTAGGAGATGTAAACAGAGAAACCAGATATCAAATGAACAAAGTTGTTATAGAGAAATCCGACTGTGAGAAAGACTTTGGAGTTGGGTTCATATAAAGGAGTGCTACAAGACTAGCGAGGTAGTCCGAAAACTATATCTTCCGCTTGTCAAGCCTCAGAGAAGAATGGCAAGACTAATCCCGGGCATTAAGAACCATGAGTACAAAGACAGATTAAAGCATCTTAATCTGCACTCCCTCGAGAGACGTAGAGTGAGGGACGATATGAACGAGGTGTATAAATGGAAGTCAGGGTTAAACAAAGGTGTTATAACAAAGGTACTCAAGCTATGCAGACAGGAACGAACTCGTAGCAATGGTTTTCAGTCGACAAATTTAGATTTAGTCGCGAGATGAGTTAACACTGGCATTGAAATAAAGTAGTGCATGAATGGAACAAGCTACCAAACATCATCATTAACTCGAACACGCTGGGTAGCTTCAAATATAGGTTGAATGGACATATGACCGATAGAGGTTGGGTGTAAACAGGACTGCCCAGTATGGGCCAACAGGCCCACTGTAGTGTCATCCATTCTTATATTCTTCTGTTCTTATTTTTTTATGTTATGTTTCTCGAGGTGATTTCGAATTGAGATTAAAATTATTGTCTTCAGTACTTGGCCTACAATTGATACTAAATTAACTGGATGGTAGTGATCTATCTCCCTTCATGAAAATCGATATCACATTCACGATCCTCCATGATTCTGGTATCACACTAGTTTTTAATGACATGTTGAACAAGTTTCCAAAGCCATACTACGTTCTTCCATACATTCCTTTAATACAGTACTCTGGCAAATATCTCATCGAGACCTGGCGACTTAATAGGTTTTAATTTATCTATTTTTTAACTAACATCTTTAAGAGTCTGAGTTTTCTCTATGGTATTTTGTGCCCTTGTGCATTAAGTAACTCATTATTTAAATTGTTGTGGAACTAGTCAACCTCATATCTCATGGTCAGGTCATCCTTTATGGTTATATTATGTGAGGCTAGCATTGTCAGGTCACCTGATAAAGTGTGGTCATACTCTGTGGGTACATTATGTGAGGTCATGTTATTTACCACCTCTCATGAGGTCATGTCGTTCACTCCCAAATGTTATACACCTTCTCTCAATTACTTTTCGAATCTATCAAAGTTTGCCCTTCTGAAATTTGAGACTGTAATGAAATTTTCCTTGTGACTGACATTAAACTCTACTTTGAATCTTACTTCTTTGAGGTCGTTGTTAGCTCGCTAGTTCGCTCCCTATGTCGACATTACGAATGAGGTTTTCTCTGTTTGCCAGAACTAAATCTTGTATATTATTCCTCCAGGTTGGTTTGGCTATATGTTGTCTTAGAAACAGTCCTGAACTGTTTCAAGAAACTACTCTGTTTCTGAGGTACCCTCAATTCGGTCCAATCTATTTGACTGAAGTTAAAGTCGCCTAGAATACAGAATTTGCTGTCTGAATGCCATGCCTATTTCATCAAAAATAAGTTGTTCATTAGCCCTATCGAGGTTTAAGGTCTATATATTACTCCTATGATTATTTTGTCCCTATCATTGATTTAATTCTATCCAAATAGTTTCTATTTTTAGTTAAGTTTTTATTTCCCTATTAATTTCACACTTCGAATTATCGTTGACATAGATTGCTACCACTCCTCCTTTACTAATCTGCCTATTGGAATGGAATAATTTGTAACCTTTAATTTGGTATTCGACAAGTAACTCAAGTGATTTCATCCATTTTATTTCTAACGCTTCTACTCTTTGCAGAGTATACATTTAAGTAAGACGGATCCGAGTCCTCTCTCTCTCTCTCTCTATCGTGTTTGGTTCTTAATTCTCTGCCTAACTTAGTTTTAACATCATTCTTAGCACGATTTCCCTATAACCTTTCTTTTGTTTACCCATGCCCAGTGTAGTCTACTCGATCCACATGCTCACATGTTCCCCTAGCAGTTTAAAGACTCTAACATCTTTAGAATTGACCTCTTGATAGAGCCAGCCAGGGTTGCCACCCATTCCCCAGCATAAATGTCCCTTCTGCCATAGAAGTTGTCCCAGTTGTCGATGAATGGAACTGATATTGACTTAAAATATCTGTCAAGACAGCTGTTGACACCAACTGCCCTTGACAACCATCAATTGCCAACTCCCTTTCTAGGCAGGGCACTACATATGATTAATAGCTGCCTTAAACTTATCATGGAGCTCTTCGCTCCTACACCGGCCAATATCATTGTCTCCTGCACTGAAGAAGATAATGGGTTTATTCCCATTATCAGACATGAAAAAAGGTTAGTACACTTTGCTGTTGTCATTACCTTTTTGGCTTTCTTCACCACCAGTTTTGTCATTCATCTCCCCATTACCTTTCACTGTTCTGTGTTGTCATCAGACCAGACTCTCCCTGTCTTGTATCCTCCCCCTTTATCCTCTCAATCACTTCCTTCAACCTCAAGTTTTAGCCCTTGACCTTCTCTACCTCAACCTTCAAAGAAGCACAGAGATGTTCATAGCTAATACTTCCATGGTTGCACTGTCAGTTAATTCCCGGTGGGCTAAATCGGTCATGACCGTTCCTCTAGCAAGGTCACCACACAAACAAAAAGAAAATTTACTTTCATCACGCAAGTAGCGATAAGCTTTCATGCTTAAGCTGCTTGACTGATTACCTCCACAGATCAATATATTACAGGGATACCAGTCAAGAAAAAAATTTACTTGAGAAGAGGAAAAATAACTACTAAGAATATCTTTAGTAGTAGCAGTAGCCTTAATAACAGCATTTTCTATCTGTTCATGCAAATAAATCCTCTTATTCCCCCGACCTCAACTGGCATTGTAGGTCAGTTCTCCAGTGATCAGAACAGGTCTCTCTTCCCCAGGTTCTTTCTCTTGCAGTACAGTATATCAGACGCCCATGAAGACTCATTTTCTTGCACCTTCCTCCTTTGGCCTCGTCTCTCACTACAAACACTATGTATCTAATGACAGCCGCTGACTTGTCTGCAACTATATATATTTCTATAACAGATAGGGCATAGATGAATAGCGAGAGGAGGAGGGGGGCACGAAGTGAGAAGGGGAGGATAAGGGAGCGTGCCCTGAAAACTCATTGCCAGAGGTTGACAGAATTTCTATTTCATTATATGGCAATACCAGGGCATAGAGATTTATTTGCTTTTGACATTATTTACTGAATCTCTAATGCTAAATGTATTGTAAACGTATGAAAAACATATAAAATTCATATTCAATAGTTATCAAAATATTTTTACAGTGGACTACAGATTCTGTCAGCCTCTGGCAACGATGTTCAATGCCCACCGAGCATATTGGAGCATTAGTAGTGTGGGGTATAGGTTGTTTGGTTCACACTCAGGATGGGATGGAGAAAGGAAACTCACAATGTGCTCTCTGTATACATGTTGTATTGGATGTACAATGCAGCTTGGTGCTGGGAAGGCAGCATGGTTACAAGCGTGATGTAGAGAGAGCTGGTTGGTGAGGATGCTCAGAGGAGGACCAGCTTGTGGGTCGCCATGCTCGCCGGCGGGAGAGAGGACCGCCAGGCAGGCGGAGGAGGAGCGAGGCCCGCCAGGCAGCGGCGGAGGAGGAGTTGGTGTTGCTGGCTGGTTGGTGTAGGTAGAAAGAGACAGGTCACCACGAGGTCAGGTCTTAAATAGCGGGGGTAGGCGTGGCTTAGTAGTTGACCCCCGCTCCGCGATGTATGGCGGCGCTGGTTGACCTAAACCACGAGGCACACACTGTGGAATTCGTGGGGTCGGCTACGCAGCGACAAACAGCGTTTGTAGGGGAGAAATCCACTACAGTAGTATTAATGATGTCGTTTCTCTTGAAGAGGTTGATCGACTGTATCTTAGTTTTTCATCTTTAGGAAATGTATGAAAGTGAATATTTCCCTCAAGTTTGACCAAATAATAACGTCCAAACATTACACAACTAGCGGGCATTTTGTAACAGAGGACACCTGTTTTCGCGGTAGTGACTGCAGCTAACTGAAGGGGCAGTCTCTCGACCTCTCCAGCCAGTAACGTCATGCAGGGGTTGGGTCGTATTTTGGGTCAGGTGTGTGATGACCTCCTCTTCTATAGACCTTGATTCGGAGTAAACCTTGGCCTTCACACTGAAGCGGACCTGTTTCCTGGCCACCGAGATCGGGAGTTCTTGATTAACATTTGTTTAACAGTGCATGAGTTTTTTACGTGCTTTGAGAATTTGCAGCCCGGAATTCATTGATGAGGAATATAAATATATCTATAATATTGGCTCAAACCTTAAATACCCTAGATCTTTCATAGACAAATGTCTCAACATTACTAAGAAATCTTTTTATAGAACTGATCCCAAGCCCACCCATGACCATAAGAATCTCTTAGTATTACCATTTCACAAAAATTTCTCTCAAATTCCTTTACAACTAAAAACCTGGAACGTCAATGTGGCATTTAAAAACTCATGCACTGTTAAACAAATGTTAATCAAGAACTCCCCCAACAACACAATTGGTTGCATTTATAAGGTTCCTTGCAAGGAATGTAATATGTTTTACTTAGGCCAGACAGGTAAAGATCTTGTAACTAGACTTAAACAACATAAATATAGTGTTAGGACAGGCCAGGAATCCAATGCTCTGTTTGTTCATTTGAGGGATAACAAGCATTGCATTGACTGGGATAATGCCTCCTCAATATTACCTTGTAATTCAATTGACAGTAGGAACATTATAGAATCTAGTCTCATTAAACATACCGAAGCAGTCAACATGAATTTGAGTAATGGCATGTACAAACTGGACAATTTTGTAATTAAGAAGATTTGTAACCAGGTGAGAAGGTTGGGTCACCTTACCCTCTGACCTGACTACCGACCGTTGCGGTGCTTTTTAAAGATTAGTAGGGTCATTACCTAATACCTGACCATTGCGGACCTGATCTCACCCTCCTCTTTATATATACACCTTGTCCACTAAAAGATAAGAAGTTCTGCTCTGAATGTGCAACAGAGGGCCATACATTCAGAGCATGCAGCAACAAAGATAACCCAAAATGCCTGAACTGTAATGGGGACCACCGAACACTAGCAGCCCGTTGTCCCATAAGAAAAGAAATAATTAGAAACCTGAGAGAAAAAGAAAGAACAAATAAGAAGATTGAAACAGACCTCAACAAAACATACGCAGCAATTGCAAAGCTACAAGATACCACTTCGAAAGTCCTGAAGAAAACTAAAGAAAATCCCCTCATGCAGCCGACATACTTCAATCTGAGTGAAGGATTACCTTTCACGATCCTAACTAGTATCATACATGCACACATTAATAACATTGCAAAACCAGGAACATTCGGAAAAACGATTAGAGAAATGTTTGCGGCAAACAATCTGCCAGAGGTAAAATTTCCAGACGACGCCCCCTCAACAGAAATATTTAAAATCGTCACCGAGAGTAGCCTGGGAGTAACGAAACCACAGGAGCACAAAACCAAACTAGGCACAGAAGAAACCGTCATGGAAATAGACCCTATCACCCAAGAAGTCACACCACACCGCAAATCATCAGACTCCACAACTCAGCAAACAGAGAAATCACAATCTGCAAAAGCTGATCCAACCAAAGCAAAATTAAGAAAAGAATCCCACTCTGGCCATCGTGCCCCCTCATCTTCACCAAGCGATGTGCAGCCAGCAGACCTAGGCAATGAGATCGGCATCCGCTTTTACTCAGTCAACACACCACCTACAATATCAAATGACAGACTTCTGCAGGAAATCAAGGAAGGCACTGTAAAATTCACCTACGAAGACGATAGGGTAGAAGAAACCTATATAGACCAATTGATAACTGCAGGACTTTTAAATACCAAATATAATAGAATCGAAAGAGTGGATGTAACCAAATTTAAGAAAATCAGAACGGGACTGAAGGAGGAAAGGAGTAGACACTCACCAGGAGATACACGAGCCAGCAAACACCCTACACCAAGTTCTCGGGATCCACGATTACACAAAATAAATTATTAAAGATAATCCAGCACAACGTCCTTGCCTGGAATCTGACGAGGAAATCAGAACTCACCAACATATACAGCACAATAGACCCAGACATCATTCTTATCAACGCACATGGTCGGAAAAAAGGTGACAAAATCAAGATCTTTAACTACCATGTACATCAAATGAACATACACGATGAACCACACGACGGCATAGCAATAGCTATAAAACGCAACATACAATATAAAATCATAGACAACTTTCATAGCAATTTTCTTGCAGCCGAAGTAAACACAACCAGAGGCCCAATATTAATCGGAACGTCTTATTTAACATTCAGAAGGCCAATATTCCCTACAGGGGATATTTTAAAACTAATGAGGCAAAACAATCCAGCATACTTTATAGGAGACCTCAATGCAAAACACACAACCTTAGGAAATAATATCAGAAACCCAGGAGGAAAAATTCTACATGCTCTCATCGAACACGGGACAATAACTCACCTTGGGCCCGACTTCGCAACTTACGTATCAGCCGGTAACACTGGGAAACCTGACATTGTTTTAACCAATAGGCATCACCATCTAAATGTACATCTAAAAGCTGGACCCACAACAACCAGTGATCATTTACCCATAATAGCAACTTTATCCACATCCCCGATACAAATTCCATCAATCCCAAGATTTTCACTTAATAGAGCAAATTGGGAAAAATTTAAATTGGATCTCAGCAAAAACGAACCAACACTCCTACACAATAAAGACACAACTGAGATTGACAAATCGCTGGACAAATGGTACAATGAAGTAACAACAGCAATGCAAAACAATATCCCAAAAACAACATACCGTACATTACCACATGCACAATTAACACATGAAGAGAAAATGATACAAACTAGATTCACCAATCTATATGAATACACCAAAACACACGGGTGGAACAATGACATCAGAATATTATACAGGAATATAAAAGAAGAACTGAAAGAAATAAGTAAGAACAAACACAATGAAACATGGAACAAGCTGATTCAGGACACACAAGCAGATCACAGAAACCCAAAAGCATTCTGGAAAAAAATTAAAAACCTAATGGGAACTAATTCGGAAGAAACGAGTTATATTAAGGACAAAAACGGTAGAAAAGCAACAGAACCACACGAAAAAGAACCAATATTTAGAGAATTCTGGAAAAACATATTCACAATCAACGACGAAGATAATAGAAGCTTCTGCCAAGAAACAGAACAGGCAACTAGAACATATTTGAACCAGAACACAGAGAAATGGAAACCCACCGTAAAAATTAACCTCAACTCTTTAAACATCAACAACCCAATAATTGCTCCTCTAACTCAAAATGATATTGTAAAAACAATAGCAAGTTTCAAGAATAAAGCACCTGGTATAAGCCAAATTAATAAAATCGTATTACAAAACATTCCTCAGACTATGATCGAACAGCTCAAAAATATATACAATGCCTCACTTGCAACTGGCTTTTTCCCTACCAAATTTAAATTAGCCAAAATCAGACTCATCCCGAAAGCAGGAAAGAACCATACTCAAGCAGAAAACTACAGACCCATCTCATTACTGGAAACACCCGGTAAAATATTGGAAAAAATAATTAACCACAGACTCAGAAATTTTCTAGACCAAGAAAACAAATATAACCCGAGACAGCACGGCTTTCGAAAAAACAGAGGAACCAATACAGCAATAGCACTAATATACGAATCAATCGCAAATGCTGCAAGTAACAAAGAACAATGTAATATAATTCTAAGAGATGTTTCAAAGGCATTTGATAAAGTCTGGCATGAAGGAATGAAGTATAAAATAATCAAATTGGACATGCCTACCAACATCACAGCACTACTATGTAATTTCTTAGATAACAGAAAGGCCAAACTAATCATTGACAACCATCTAGGACAAACCTTCAACCTTTATAGCGGAGTTCCCCAAGGCAGCAATATATCACCAACGTTATACACTGTATATACGGCAGATATGCCGCAACCACGGCAATCAGAATATATAGCATACGCAGATGATGTTACACAGATAATCAGGTACCCGGGAAAATCCAAACAAATGATGGCCATTAGAACATGCAGAGAAATAGAGTTAATAAACAACTATGAACGAAAATGGAAGATAAAAACCAATGTCCAAAAACTCCAAATAATTCACATCGCAAAAACGAACCCATGCCCTATTATTATCAACAATCAACAAATACCATATGTTGCCAAGGGAAAAACATTAGGACTCAAGATATCCAGAAGCGGAATAATCCCTCACATCAATGAAAGAATAGCTATGGCAAGATCACAACTTACAAAACTCAGAAGATTCCTCCAACTGGACACCAACACGCAATTGCACCTATACAAAGCACTGATCAGACCACACTTAGAATACCCTCCGATACCTCTGAACACAATCGCAAGAACTAATCAACTTAAATATCAAGCAGTGCAAAATATAGCCCTCAGAAGAGCGGCGAAACACCAACCACCATACACACAAACAGTACAAGACATACACACAGAACATGGCATAGACCCACTCAACATCAGAATACACACCCAAGCAAATGCAATATGGGAAAAAATCCAGCAAGAACAGGATCCCATACTAAACAAATTAATCGAGGAAAACAACAACACATCACACAGATGGTGGCCTAGAAGCAGGAAAAATGATAATGAAGAACCAGAGCCTCTATATACACAATAACAACAAAATAACAACAAAAAATAACAACAAATAAGAACCAAAAGATGGGCACAACTCTCCAGTCACACAAGGACCTGGAGGGACCCACAAATAAACAAAGACATAAATAGTTCACAAAAAAAAAAAAAAAAAAAAAAAAAGATGGGGATCATCCCTACAGTGCCACAAGGACCTGGAGGGACCCCCCCCCCCCCCACCCTAAGATAATATGCCCCAAGGACAACTCAGAATAACTTAGCTTAGCTTGGCTGAGACCGGCCTTCCCTAACCCCATGAACCTCTAATGCAGCACAGTTACGGAAGACAAAAAAACCCGTCTCCGCAAGGTGGATAGCCCACCTGCTGTTAACCTTCTCCTTTACTTCCCACTTCTGAACTTTACCTTGTACTTTACCCTTCTCCCACTCTCAGAGCTACTGCTCTCTTCTCTCCGTACAACCAACCAACCAACCTTCTCCTTAGTCTGTACTCACCCCTGAAGATGTGAATTACACGAAAGCGCTTGGGAACTTCGTGTTTTCTTTTTCCTTGTGGTTATCAGCATATACCTAGATCACGCGCACCTACAGTGATTTACTTGCATATATATATATATATATATACATATATATATATATATATATATATATATATATATATATGTAATATTCAGAAATTTCAGAGTAATTTCGAATGCCCCGCCATTAGCGGTACTGAGCGTTCAAGGTCGTCTGAGGGAAGAGAGCGCTCCCCGCACATAGTGGGAGATTGCGGAACTAGGCCTATATGATATTAAATGTAATTTACCGGATTAATAATGATGCGATTCATGAAGTTAAGGGACTATTATTGAATTTGAAATTATTATAGATCGTTTAGCAGTCTGAATAATGTTAAAGGGTGTCCCAAGGAGTTATTAGTTAGGCGGAAAATAGGTCACGTAGGCCTAAGCTAACGCCTTGAGAGGACACGAAGCGGCCTCTCTCTCAGTCCCGGATAGCACTCACACAAACAAGACGTCTCTGCGCGTCTGTCCCAGAAATAGTCACGTGGCCTAGTCACCTGTGCTGAAATATTGCAGTATAACAAGTAAGTCTCATTCGATCTCAGACAGGGTTAGATAGGGCAGTGATAAAGTAAACTAGAGCTAACAGTGAGTTCATTTCAGGGTTTCCGTGAGAACCCACTTGACTGAAGTTGACTGGAGTTGACCTGAGATTGACTGCCGTTTGAGACTGCCGTTGAGGATTGAGGGTGGCGATTGTCGCCATTGGACCGATCAAAGTAGGCCTGTCACTGTTTAGCGGGGTAGCAAAGGATCTCTTGAGTGAACGAGTGCTCCCGACAACTAAACGACACGGGACGCTAAAGCTTCTCTCAACTGTACAAGGTCTGATTGGCTCACTCCCGTCCGCTTTATGGACGCACTGGGAGTACACTGAGGCTATCTGAGTAGACTAATGGTCACACACTGAGACCGTGAGTCTAGGTCTCTAGGAGATACCAGGAGGAACATTTTCCCTCCTTTATTACGGGTGTAGTTTAATAGTTTCTAGATAATTTTGATAATATTGTTTTGAATGTTTGTGCCATCAAGTGGAACCAGAGTGATACTGTGATTTGATTCTTTTAATGCCTCTGATTGTTCTTCATAATTCTGATCTCAGGTATAACCTTGTTCCCCAGAGTAGTGGTTAGGTTAGGTTAGGAAGTGTGCATCTGTTGGGGTGCTATAAATTTGGTTGAGTGCCCTTAAGGCCTATTCATTGTAGAGTATTTAATTTCATATTTTATTACCATTTCCTTAGTGACTGATATAATTTTGTTGAGTGCCCTTAAGGCCTATTCATTGTAGAGTATTTAATTTCATGCTTTATTACCATTTCCTCAGTGACTGATATAATTTTGTTGAGTGCCCTTAAGGCCTATTCATTGTAGAGTATTTAATTTCTCATTTTTATTACCATTCCTCAGTGACATATAATTTTGTTGAGTGCCCTTAAGGCCTATTCATTGTAGAGTAGTTAATATCTTTTTTTGGTACCTAAGTGACTGATATTATTGTGTGAAAGCCTTTAAGGCCTGTTTCATGTGTGCACGGAACAGTTCTTATTACTTCAAATTTATTGTTGCCTGAGGTTCTAATAATTTTTATATCATGTATAACTTTTATTCCCCAGAGTAGTGTTTTAAGTTCAAGTTAAGAGGTGCGCATACTGGTGTACCATTATTGGATTGTGTTTGTAGTGTTGGAGGGAATATAAGTGTCTAAATGTAACAGTGTGTCTCATTCATCCCAGTCACAGATGCTATCCTTCCACGGGTCACGGACAATTTATTTTGTTTAGTAGTTTTAAGTGTTCTTGTGCTGGTTCGGGATTTTTCTCAAAGGGGCGCTTCCACTGCCATTACCATCTATTAATTTTAAATAAACCCCAAGTCAAGTGAGAAATTAAAGTCCAGTAAATTCCGACCGGTTACAAATGGTAGCAGAGCGTAGTTAATTTTATGTCGTGACTGATAGTTCTGTGGTTGGGATAATGAGCGTAATAATGGAGTGGATGGAAACGGTAGAGAGTGTGACCCCAACTCTACTCATGCTCACCGTGGGAATGGGTTTGTTGTGGTTGACGGTGCGGGGTTACTCGGAGAAAAGGAGAGACAGCCTGGGGTTGGTGCAGTTGAGAGAAGAGTTCGTGGAACGTATTGGGAAGCTAGAGGGGAAAATCCGGGGAGAGTACCAGGAACGATTGGAACAGTTAGAAGGGAAGATCAATGGGGAATGTCAGGCATGGGCGAACCAAATCAGGGGGGAGTATGGGGTATATGCACAACAGTTAAGGGGGGAGTACCACACACAATTGCAACAGTTAGAGACGGAACACCAACAACACTTAGCTCTGTTGGGGGATGCACTAGATAGGGTAAAGACACAGTATAAAATACAGCACGAGGAGACAATGTGGGAGATGAGGAGACACAATAGTAGAGAGGGAATTAGTCTCGGGGCCGGGTTGACCATGTCTAAGTTCGACGGTAGGCCAGGAATAGAGGTAGGAAAGTGGTTAAGAGAGGTTGACCGAACCCTCAAGCTGCTAGACGGAGACGAAGTCAGTCGAATCCAATTCATAATAAGGCATCTTGCGGGGCCTGCGGCAGATCGCGTATACAACGCACGCAGAGACTGGGAAACCGTAGATGAGTTAACTTGTTATTTGAAGCAGCAATATGGCGGACCGACGGCCACGTACGACGCCATTCAGAAGGTGATGACGCGGAAACAAGGGAGCAACGAAACGCTTCTTGAATATTATGACGCTATGCTAGATTTAAACGATGAGTTGAACCACCATGATCATAAATATGATAAGGCCCTGTTGGGAGATGCAATCACTCGGGGGCTCAAGGAGGAACAAAGCCGTATGTGGTTAGTGGATGAGATCAAGAAGTATCCTCACCACAGTCTAGACGAGTGGATCACGGGGCTGAGAGAGGCGGAACAAAAACGAGAAGCTTTGAGGGAGGTACCGCTGACTAAAGGAAGAGAGAACGAGCCGCAGACTGGAGGCTCGATTCCCCCGAGGTGCTATGCGTGTGGACAAGAGGGCCATTTCAGTTTCAATTGCACAAACGGGTCCAGACCAGGAGAGAGTGTCCCAAGGGGATACGTGGCCAATGGCCAGTATCGAGTTGGAAATAACAATCGGAACTGGCGGTCGGGAAATGGCCAAGGCCAGGCAGTCCCCGCCAACCGTTCCTGGCCTCACCAATAGATTCCACCGGCGATGTTATGAGCCAAGAGAGAGCGGACCCATGGTCAAGCGTGGTTCGCATGACAAATTTAATCACAACAGAAGGTACCTTAAGGCTGAAAGCAGAGTGTCCTAAGGTCTCGGTGCTGGTAGCGGGTCGTGAAATGTGGGGTTTAGCAGATACTGGGGCAGAAGTGTCGCTAATTGATGAACTTTTCTACCGTCGGGAGCTGGAGCCTGCAGGCGTGGTGTTGCAGCCCACTCGAATAAGGGTAAAAGGGGCGTCAGGGTTTCCAGTGCCGTGTGTGGGGTGTATTCGGGTCACTATGGTCGTATGTGGGGTGGAAGTCACTGATGTGGGGATGTTGGTTTGTCCAGGGATTGAGACCCAGGGTAAGGGGCAAGCTCATGTCGGGTTGTTGGGGATGAATGTGCTGGGGGAGGTTGCGGAGATCTGGCCGCACATGTATCACTTGTGCAGGGAAGCCAGGAGCACCGCTCAGTGGGAAAATTGCTTGCATGAGGTTAGGCAGTTATGTGCAATAGAGGCCATCAGCCTGGGGTATTGTATGACAGAGAGGAAGGAAAGACCAACCATTCCTCCCCGGAGTACTCGGTTGCTGTCAGTATGTGTTCCCTCATTAAGCCAGGTAGCTAACAAAGAAGTAGTGATTGAACCTCTAACAATAGAGGATGAAGGTTGGATGCCTGAGGGTGTGATAGTGTTGCCGACAGCTGTAAGAGTGGTGAGAGGCATGACCCAGGTGTTGGTGGCAAATCTGTCTGATAGTCGTAGGAGCTTGAGGGGCAATTGGCGGATTGGGAAAGTGGCTTCGGGGACGGAAGTCGAGGAAGACATCAGTGAAGAGGTGAATGTGAGGACAGTGCAACCGGATGCCCGTACGGAGGTCAAAGTGCACACGGAGGAAATGAATGAGGGACAAGAGAGTGCAGTTAGGTGTTTAATAGAAGAGTTTAGTGATATTTTTGAAGAAGAGGGCCAGCCCATAGGAAAGGCTATTGGGGTTCAGCATGAGATCCCAGTGACCACAGACAGGCCAGTTAGGGTGCCATATCGGAGGATCCCTCCAAACCAGGTACCAGAGGTGAAGCAGCACATTAGCCAGCTGTTAGATCAGGGAGTAATTCAGCATAGTGAGAGTCCGTACTCTGCCGCCATTGTAGTAGTGAGGAAAAAGGACGGGACGCTGAGGTTGTGCATTGACTATCGTGACTTAAATAAGGTCACGGTACGCGATGCGTTTCCTCTGCCTAGGATAAATGAAACTCTAGAATCTCTGACGGGGGCCCAGTTTTTCTCAACGTTTGATCTGGCGGCGGGATATCACCAGATAGAAGTAAAACCTTCAGACCGTCCAAAGACTGCCTTCAGCACAAGCTTCGGACACTTTGAGTACAGGCGACTGCCTATGGGATTGTCAAATAGTCCGGGAACCTTTCAGAGATACATGGAGCGGATTTTAGGGGATAAGATCTTCTCCTCGTTGCTTGTATACCTTGATGATGTGATGGTGTTTTCAAGTACAATAGATCAACATATAGTCAGATTGAGGGAATTATTTTGCAGGATGAGGGAGAATAATTTAAGATTTAAACCTAAAAAGTGTGAAATAATGGCTTCAAAAGTAAGTTATTTAGGATATCAGGTGTCAGCTGAAGGCATCACAGCTGATCCTGAGAAGATTAGGGTAGTAAGAGATTGGCCAGTCCCTCAGACGGTGAAAGATGTGCGGTCTTTTGTAGGGTTCACATCATTTTATAGGAAATTTGTTAAAGGGTTTGCCCAAATAGCTGCTCCACTGCATGCGTTGATGCATGGGAAATCTAAGGATCGGGTAGATAGTGAATGGAGAGAGGAACAGCAACAGGCTTTTGAGGAGTTGAAAGACAAGGTGACGCAGACACCAGTGTTGGCTTGCCCAGATTTCACTCAGGAGTTTATATTAGAAACAGATGCAAGTTTTCGTGGGCTAGGTGCGGTGCTGTCCCAGCGGAAGGATGGCAGGCTGCATCCGGTGTGCTATGCGAGTCGGGGCCTGAGGAAATCAGAACGTAACATGAACAACTATAGTTCTCGTAAGTTAGAGATGTTAGCACTCAAATGGGCAGTAGTGGATAAATTCAGGGATTATTTGGCAGGGAAACATTTCACAGTCTATACAGATAACAACCCACTCAGTCACCGGGAGAAGGCTAAGCTAGGTGCCGTGGAAAGTAGGTGGAATGCGGATCTCGAGCAGTTTAACTTTACTATAGAGTACAAGCCGGGGAAGAACAACATTGTGGCGGATACTCTATCTAGAATCCCGGCGGAACAGGAGGAAGATAGTGAAGAAGAGTATACAGCGATGCATGTACTAGAGGAGAACGGGGCAGGAAGGAAGGAACTGTGGACGATGGATGGGCTGCGTAAGGAGCAAGAAGGCATGGACTATATGACAAAACTGCGAAGATGGTTGGTGGGGGAGCTGCCGGAGGATGAGGTACAGGTAGAGCTCCAAAATGATGATTTCCGCAAGATGTACCGAGCTAGGAAATCCCTGATAGTAAGAGAAGATGTTGTTTGGCATAGAAGACCCGAAGGGAAGAATCTATGGAGGGAGGTGCCAGTGTTAACTCCAAACTTGCAGGAGGCTTTGACTAGAGCCTGCCACGACGAGTTTGGCCATCAGGGGCGAGATCGCACCCTGTCGCTGGTGCAGGAGCGAGGGTTCTGGTCAGGCATGGGAGAAACAGTGCGAGACTACATAGCCAGCTGCGAGAGGTGTGGAGTAGCAAAAGATGAAGTGCCGAAGCCCCAACTGCATGTAGGGACGATTGAAGCTGCCAAACCATTAGAGACACTGGCCGCAGATTTCACCTTGCTGGACAAGCGGCAAGGATTGGAGAATGTCCTGATAATGGTTGACATATACAGTCGTTACACTTGGGCCTTTCCCACCAAAGACCAGAAAGCCTCGACGATTGCAAAGATCCTGGTGAATCGAATCTTCCTGGCAGTGGGTGCACCTGAGCGACTGTTGACCGATCAGGGAAGGAATTTTGGCAGTGCATTGGTCCGACAAACTTGTGCCACCTTTGGGGTGAAGAAAATAAGGACGTCAGCATATCACCCACAGGGAAATGGCATGGTGGAACGGTTCAATCGAACCCTGCACGGTCTGCTGGCCACCCTCGAGGCAGAGGAAAAGAATAGGTGGCCAGAGCATCTGCAGGCAGTGGTGTCACAATACAACGCGACTCCGCATGCCACGACAGGGTTTTCCCCATTCCTGTTGTTTTACGGGAGAGAACCAAACCTGCCGTTTGACCTTAGGCCGGAACTAGACCCAGAGCCGGTAGATGAGTGGGTGATGGTGATTAGAGACCGGCAACGACGATTGCAGGAAGCAGTGGAGATCAATGTTCGGAGACGTAAGGAAATAAATAGAAGAAAAAGAGAAGAGAAAGCCCACGAGAGTAGCTGGGAAGTGGGCCAGGAGGTTTTGCTGAGGAACAATGTAAAAATAGGCCGGTGTAAGCTGCAAAACCATTGGTTTGATACGAGATGGCACATTGTTGAGGTCCTAAATCCAAGGCCTGGTTTATATCGCATTGCGCCCAGTGGGGAAGAAGACCTGGAAGCGAGAGTGGAAAACCGGAGCAACTTGAAGGCTGCTCCAACCCTAAGGCATCCGGGAGACCCAGCGATGGATGAATCTGAGGAGGAAGACGAGGAGCCCCCACTCCAGATGAGCGAGATGGAGAAGTAGTTCAGAGAGGTCGATCGAGCCTGCAACTGAAAGACGAAGCCGACAAATTACAGTTTAGGTTGCAGGGTAATGAGAAGGGGCAGGTTGTCGAGGGTGAGTTGGAGGAGTTGTGAGTAGGGCAGGGGGGATTGGAGAGATGGTTAGGTCAGAGATGTGCGTTGAGTAGTGGTTGCTGTCATGAGCGGGATTGAGAGTACAGTTGTAATGTCCAGGGCCTCACTAACATGGACTGGTACATTGTCAGAGGGTTGGTCTGCCGGCATGAGGTTCGGAGACGTGGACTGAGTATTTTTTTGACACTGGTTCCTCTTAGCTCAAGGGCCAGGCAAAAGGAGAGAATGTTTGTTTTGGACTGTGTATTGTTTTGACACTGGTTCCTCTTAGTTCAAGGACCAGGCAAAAGGAGAGCATGTTTGCTTTGGACTGAGTATTGGTTTGACACTGGTTCCTCTTAGTTCAAGGGCCAGGCAAAGGAGAGCATGTTTGTTTGGGCTGGTATTAATTTTGACATTGGTTCTCTAGTTAAGGGCCAGGCAAAAGGGGAGCGTGATGTTCTGGTTGGTTATGAGTTGGGCTAGGAAGAAATGGGGAAGAAATGGAGTTGTTAGCTGTGAGTGGAATAGTACAGAGTTGAAGGTGGGGTCTAAGTTGTTCTCTCAGCACATGAGGGCAGTGCTGTTTTTCTTTTAGGGGGGTCGAGTGTTAGCAGGAGAGAAGAGAAGACGGGAATGCTGCGTTTAGCAAAAGGGGTAAGATGCAGTTTCTTAGAACAAATTTTAGGGGGGTCGTATGAATGGTCTTCTCAGCACATGAGGACAGTGCTGTCTTTTTTTAGGGGGGTCGATTGTAATATTCAGAAATTTCAGAGTAATTTCGAATGCCCCGCCATTAGCGGTACTGAGCGTTCAAGGTCGTCTGAGGGAAGAGAGCGCTCCCCGCACATAGTGGGAGATTGCGGAACTAGGCCTATATGATATTAAATGTTATTTACCGGATTAATAATGATGCGATTCATGAAGTTAAGGGACTATTATTGAATTTGAAATTATTATAGATCGTTTAGCAGTCTGAATAATGTTAAAGGGTGTCCCAAGGAGTTATTAGTTAGGCGGAAAATAGGTCACGTAGGCCTAAGCTAGCGCCTTGAGAGGACACGAGGCGGCCTCTCTCTCAGTCCCGGATAGCACTCACACAAACAAGACGTCTCTGCGCGTCTGTCCCAGAAATAGTCACGTGGCCTAGTCACCTGTGCTGAAATATTGCAGTATAACAAGTAAGTCTCATTCGATCTCAGACAGGGTTAGATAGGGCAGTGATAAAGTAAACTAGAGCTAACAGTGAGTTCATTTCAGGGTTTCCGTGAGAACCCACTTGACTGAAGTTGACTGGAGTTGACCTGAGATTGACTGCCGTTTGAGACTGCCGTTGAGGATTGAGGGTGGCGATTGTCGCCATTGGACCGATCAAAGTAGGCCTGTCACTGTTTAGCGGGGTAGCAAAGGATCTCTTGAGTGAACGAGTGCTCCCGACAACTAAACGACACGGGACGCTAAAGCTTCTCTCAACTGTACAAGGTCTGATTGGCTCACTCCCGTCCGCTTTATGGACGCACTGGGAGTACACTGAGGCTATCTGAGTAGACTAATGGTCACACACTGAGACCGTGAGTCTAGGTCTCTAGGAGATACCAGGAGGAACATTTTCCCTCCTTTATTACGGGTGTAGTTTAATAGTTTCTAGATAATTTTGATAATATTGTTTTGAATGTTTGTGCCATCAAGTGGAACCAGAGTGATACTGTGATTTGATTCTTTTAATGCCTCTGATTGTTCTTCATAATTCTGATCTCAGGTATAACCTTGTTCCCCAGAGTAGTGGTTAGGTTAGGTTAGGAAGTGTGCATCTGTTGGGGTGCTATAAATTTGGTTGAGTGCCCTTAAGGCCTATTCATTGTAGAGTATTTAATTTCATATTTTATTACCATTTCCTTAGTGACTGATATAATTTTGTTGAGTGCCCTTAAGGCCTATTCATTGTAGAGTATTTAATTTCATGCTTTATTACCATTTCCTCAGTGACTGATATAATTTTGTTGAGTGCCCTTAAGGCCTATTCATTGTAGAGTATTTAATTTCTCATTTTTATTACCATTCCTCAGTGACATATAATTTTGTTGAGTGCCCTTAAGGCCTATTCATTGTAGAGTAGTTAATATCTTTTTTTGGTACCTAAGTGACTGATATTATTGTGTGAAAGCCTTTAAGGCCTGTTTCATGTGTGCACGGAACAGTTCTTATTACTTCAAATTTATTGTTGCCTGAGGTTCTAATAATTTTTATATCATGTATAACTTTTATTCCCCAGAGTAGTGTTTTAAGTTCAAGTTAAGAGGTGCGCATACTGGTGTACCATTATTGGATTGTGTTTGTAGTGTTGGAGGGAATATAAGTGTCTAAATGTAACAGTGTGTCTCATTCATCCCAGTCACAGATGCTATCCTTCCACGGGTCACGGACAATTTATTTTGTTTAGTAGTTTTAAGTGTTCTTGTGCTGGTTCGGGATTTTTCTCAAAGGGGCGCTTCCACTGCCATTACCATCTATTAATTTTAAATAAACCCCAAGTCAAGTGAGAAATTAAAGTCCAGTAAATTCCGACCGGTTACATATATATATATATATATATATATATATATAGATATAGATATAGATATATGTGTGTGTGTGTGTATATATCATGTAGATCCACAATGAACACGTGGATAAGATAAATTTTCAAAAAATCATACAGTATATGCAAGTAAATCACGAAGTTCCCAAGGGCTTTCGTGTAATTCACAACTTCAGGGGTGAGTACAGACTAAGGAGAAATACTCGACACTGCTAATATATGCAGTAGGGGAGAGTGAGATCAAGTCCATAGGGGACAACAGATGTCCACAATGTTTCGGTCATAAAGCAGTGTGACCCTTAATCTTCTAAATAAAAAAAAAATTACTCTGCCATCTCTAAGCACAGCAGCTGTCCATAGTCAGGTCATAGGGTAAGATGACCCAACCTTATCACCTGGTTACAAATCTTCTTAATCACAAAATTATCCAGTTTGTACATGCCATTACACAAATTCATTTTGACAGAATCTGTATCTTTGATGAAGATGTGAATTACACGAAAGCGCTTGGGAACTTCGTGTTTTCTTGTTTCCTTGTGGTTAACAGCATATACTTGGATCACGCGCACCTACAGTGATTTACTTGCATAAATATATATATAAGAACATAAGAACATAAGAAAGTGGGATACTGCAGGAGGCCGACTGGCCCATACAGGGGAGATCCCTTTCACACCCATCCCAGCACTTCCATGTGCCTATCCAACTTCGTCTTGAAGCTCCCTAGCGTCCCCGATCCTACTATAGCACTCGGTAGCCTATTCCACATATCCACAACTCTATTACCAAACCAGTGCTTGCCTATATCCTTTCTGAATCGGAATTTATCTAATTTAAAGCCATTTGTTCTAGTTATTTCGTTATTACTGAGCTTCAGAACATCTTCCATTTTACCCTTGTTGATCCCACTCACCCACTTGTACACCTCTATCATATCTCCCCTAACTCTACGCCTCTCTAATGAATGCAAGCCTAAGCTTTTCAGTCTTTCTTCATATGTAAGGTTTCTAATATTATGGATCATTTTTGTCATTCTTCTTTGTACTCTCTCCAAAGAATCTATGTCCATTCTATAATAAGGACACCAGAACTGAACCGCATAATCCATGTGTGGCCTCACTAATGCTAGGTAAAGTTTCAAGATAACGTCAGCAGTTCTGTTACTCACAGACCTAGATATGAACCCTAGAATCCTGTTTGCCTTGTTGCGAACGCTAATACATTGTTTTCTAGGTTTCAAGTCGTTGCTAACACATACACCTAGATCTTTTTCACAAACTGAGTTTTCCATTTCCGTGTTACCTAGTTTATACTTAACGTTTGTATTCGTCTTCCCTATCTGTAGTACCTTGCATTTATCAGTATAAAAATTCATTTGCCAGTCTACTGACCACTCATGTAAGGTATCTAGATCTCTTTGAAGGTGTTCAAAGTCACTGTCTGAATTTATCACTCTCCCCATTTTGGTATCATCTGCAAATTTACTAATCCTACTAGTTATGTCTAAATCAAGATCATTAATGAATATAACAAACAGCAGAGGGCCCAATACAGATCCCTGGGGAACTCCGTTTTTTGACCGCACCCCAGTCTGACTTTAATCCATTTATGCTGACTCTTTGTTTCCTACCAGTTAACCATGACCTAATCCATTTTAATAATGATCCACCTATTCCATGTGCTTCTACCTTCCTTATATATATATATATATATATATATATATATATATATATATATATATATATATATATATATATATATATATATATATATATATATATATATATATATAACCCAGCAAGACCCATCATTAGCTCTGTTGGGTCAATCTCTTATAAACTATCTAAATGGTTAGTTTCCTTACTAAACCCCCTAGTTGGCAACATTTCTAACTCCAATATCAAGAATAATATGGATCTGGTTGATAAACTCAATAACTTGCACATTAATCATGATTTTAAATTGGTCAGCTTTGATGTAACGTCACTTTTTACAAAGGTCCCAGTTGATGATTTACTAGAGTTCCTCATAGATCCCCTGGATAACATTTCACTGCCCGTCTCGAAAGACGACTTCATCGAACTCATCAAACTATGTATTAAGGATTGCAAATTCGAATTCAATGGGGAATATTATGCTCAAAAATTTGGTATGGCAATGGGTAATCCACTCTCACCTGTATTAAGCAACCTATATATGGAATTCTTTGAAAAGAAACTATTAAGTAATATTTTACCACCCTCAGCAGTCTGGTTTAGATATGTTGATGATGTATTATGTCTCTGGCCATGTAATGAGGACCTAAAAGTTTTCCTACCACAACTTAACAACTTAGCCCCCTTGATCAAATTCACTGTGGAATTAGAGCAGGACTGTAAATTGCCATTCCTAGACTGTCTGATACACAGAATAGGTAACACTTTTAAGTTCAGTATTTATAGAAAACCAACCAATGTGTGTTCATACATTCATTATTATTCTGCCCACCATAATAAAGTCAAACAGTCAGTATTTACAACAATGTTTTTACGTGCCTTGAGAATTTGCAGTCCGGAATTCATCGATGAGGAATACAAATATATATATAATATTGGCTCAAACCTTAAATACCCTAGATCTTTCATAGACAAATGCTTAAACATTACTAAGAAAACTTTTTATAGAACTGATCCCAAGCCCACCCATGACCATAAGAATATCTTAATATTACCATTTTACAAAAATTTCTCACACATTCCGGCACAGCTAAAATCTTGGAACGTCAATGTGGCATTTAAAAACTCATGCACTGTTAAACAAATGTTAATCAAGAACTCCCCCAACAACACAATTGGTTGCATTTATAAAATTCCTTGCAAGGAATGTAATATGTTTTACTTAGGCCAGACAGGTAAAGATCTTGTAACTAGAATTAAACAACACAAATACAGTGTTAGGACAGGCCAGGAATCCAATGCTCTGTTTGTTCATTTGAGGGATAACAAGCATTGCATTGACTGGGATAATGCCTCCTCAATATAACCATGTAATTCAATTGATAGTAGGAACATCATAGAATCTAGTCTTATTAAACATACCGAAGCATTCAACATGAATTTGAGTAACGGCATGTACAAGCTGGACAACTTTGTAATTAAGAAGATTTGTGATCAGGTGAGAGGGCGGGTCACTGTCCCATCTGACCCAACCACCAACCGTTGTGTGCCATTTAAAGATTAGTAGGGTCATTACCTAATTACCTGACCATTGTGGACCTGGTCTCACCCTCCTCTGTATATATTCATCTTGTTTTGCATTACTCTCTCTAGTCTGTACTCACCCCTGAAGATGTGAATTACACGAAAGCGATGGGAACTTCGTGTTTTCTTCTTTCCTGGTGGTTATCAGCATATATATATATATATATATGTCTATATATATATATATATATATATATATTATATATATATATATATATATATTTATATATATATATATATATATATATATATATATATATATAATATATATATATATATATATATATATATATATATATAACAAAGAAGTATGTGTGTTTGTGTGTCCCCACGAGTATCTCGGAACCTACTTTACCTATCTGTAGTGATGATGGATGGTGTTATATGTAGTGATGATGGATGATGTTATATGTTGTGTTGATGGATGTTGTAATATGTAGTGATGATAGGTGGTGTTATGTGTAGTGATGATGGGTGGTGTTATATGTAGTGATGATGAATGGTGTTGTATGTAATGATGACGGATGGTGTTATTTGCAGTGATGATTGATGATGTTATATGTAGTGATGATGGGTGGTGTTATATGTAGTGATGATGGGTGGTGTTATATGTAGTGATGATTAGACAATAAATTAATAACAATTTAATGCTAAAAAAATATACTTTGCTGTACCGTTGTAGAGGAACTTACATACACCGTTAATGAACTATTGATGGAAGACAGAGGGTGGCGTCCTACAGTGGCCTAGCGAATGAGCCGCCCGTAAAAAACTTGGCATGGATAGCAAGTGTCATGTGGGGATCTACAAAAAAACCAACCTACCCGATCCGACACACCCAACCTGACCCGACCCGTTAAACCACACAGAGGTTGAAAAGGATGTGGATATGTTGTAAAGTCCTCAATTGAGCTCAATAACATGGTCTACCCAAACATTATCCACCACTACAAGGATCACAAGTGGCTGCGTGAACGGGCAATTCTGGCACCAAAGAATGAAACAGTGGTTGAAATCAACATGACTCTACTCAGACAGCTTCCAGGCAGTGAGACCTCATTCAAATCTGTTGATAAAGTGATCGACCAGGACCAAGCAGTCCAGTATCATGCAGAATTCCTTAATTCTTTGGAGCCCGCTGGAATGCCTCCTCACCAGCTCACTCTCAACATTGGAACTCCTATAATGCTCTTAAGAAATCTTGAACCTAGCGAAAGAGCCGCCCAGAGGGCGGCGATTCCGCTAGTATATACATATATATATATATATATATATATATACATATATATATATATATATACATATAACAGAGTCTAGAACTGCTTTTAGTGTCCTTGTGGCCTAGCCGGTAAGCGCTCCCTAGTCACACCCAGTAGGTCGAGGGTTCGATTCCTTGCTGGTGAGGTCGTTGATTGTATGTTCAAAGTCCGCGTGTTAAATGGACTAAAAATGAAGTATATATATGTACCTCGCGTTTCATACCAGCTGGATTCGGTAAAATGCTACTGACACCACATACGAGGCACGGGCAGTTTCCCATTGAGGTTCACGGCGCCATCAGCTCGATGAACAGGCTTTGTGTGAAATATAACAGAGTCTAGAACTGCTTTTAGTGTCCTTGTGGCCTAGCCGGTAAGCGCTCCCTAGTCACACCCAGTAGGTCGAGGGTTCGATTCCTTGCTGGTGAGGTCGTTGATTGTATGTTCAAAGTCCGCGTGTTAAATGGACTAAAAATGAAGTATATATATATATATATATATATATATATATAATCAACGACCTCACCTTGTGGCCTAGCCGGTAAGAGTTCCCTAGTCCCACCCAGTAGGTCAAGGGTTCGATTCCTTGCTGGTGAGGTCGCTGATTATATGTTCAAAGTCCGCGTGTTATATGGACTAAAAATGAAGTATATATGTATATATATATATATATATATATATATATATATATATATATATTGTGGCAGCTACTCCAGCAGACCTTGGAAGGAACATTGGTGAGCTGCCCATCAGCCGTTCCACAATCACGAGAGCCCGTATCCGATATCGCAGAGATCACACTGCTTCTGTGAAGCAAACTGTCATATCCTCTGGAGCCAAGACTGGAATTGTGTTTCATTGGGATGGTAAGCTCCTTCCATCTCTAACAGGAGAGGAATCTGTTGAACGACTCTCAATACTGATCTCAGGGAAAGATGTATCCTCTTCAGTAGGGTATGTCCAGTTATTGGGCGTTCTACACCTATCATCAGGAACGGGAGTGGCGCAAGCTAATGCTGTGGTGGATACTTTGAAAGATTGGAATGTCGATAACCGGGTTGTCGCCATGTGATTTGACACCACTGCCGCTAACACTGGTCATGTTTGTGGAGCTTGTACGTTGATTGAAGAGAGATTGGGAAGAAATCTCCTATACCTTCCTCGCAGACACCATATCTTGGAAATTGTTCTTAGAGATGTCTTCAAAGCCGTTCATGGGTCATCTAGTGGTCCTGATGTTCTCTTGTTCCAAAGGTTTAAAAAGCAGTGGCATCAAATCAAGCAGTTGGAGTTCAAGACGGGAGAGACTAATGGGTATATCACTGCACTGTTGAAGGAAAATTCTGAATGGGTGCAAAAAGTTATCGACTACTACATGAAGGCTCTCAAGCAGACTCAGCCCCGGGACGATTACCTCCGACTTACGGAACTTTGTGTGATATTCCTGGGTGGGACTCCGCCCCGAGGGATTCGTTTTGGAAAGCCTGGCCCAGTGCACCATGCTCGTTGGATGTCTAAAGCATTATACTCTCTCCAGATTTTCATGTTTCAGCCCCAGTTCCAGCTAACTATCAAGGAGAAGAAGCTGATTCAGACCATGTCCCTCTTTGTTGCTCTTGTGTACGGTCCAATGTGGTTCAAAGCTCCTGAAGTGTTTGAAGCTCCAAGCAATGATATATCCTTCCTCAAAGAACTTCATTACTATGGGGAGAAAATAGATGAATCAGTTGGAATGGCAGCAACAAAGGCTTTCCAGCGGCATCTCTGGTATTTAAGTGAGGAGTCAGTCGCTCTGACTCTCTTCAGTGATAGTGTTTCGTAGGCTGAGAAAAGAGAAATCCTTGAGTCAATGAAGGGAAAGAACGAGAAAAAGGAATGTCCAAAGAAGCTGAAAGTGACAGAAGAGGAAATTCCATCACTGGAGCTTAAAAACCTTGCATCCACAAATACTAACTGCTTCTCTCAAACCACGCTCCTGGATTCTGGATTCGTCTCTAAAGATCCAAACCAATGGAATGACGATCCACAGTTCCTTCAGTCAAGGGAAATTCTACAAGAGTTGCAGGTGGTGAATAATGTGGCCGAAAGAACGGTGAAGCTTATTCAGGACTACATCTCTTCAATTACGAAAAGCGAAGATCAAAAGCAGTACCTGCTTCAGGTGGTCACCACACATCGATGTCAGTATCCCAACATAAAGAAGGCTAATGTTCTGTGATGTATGTTTATTAAAAAATCACTTGTATCTGATGTCAGGAACAAGAATTATTTTATAGAGGGAGAAAACATTAGAGAAGAAGAATTTTCGGGCCACTTGTGCATATCCTAAATGAAGCTGTAATTACCTATAAAATCGCCTGAAATGTTTTGTCATGTAATGGACGCAAATAAACATTGAGCACTAAAAATATAAAGAACTTTTCTTTTTTGAACCATCCTAATATATATATATATATATATATACATTTCATTAGCCCAATAAAGCAGGCGGACTTCTACACACAATCAACACCTCAACCCGCCAGGATTCGAACCCACGGTCCACAAGCCTATGACTGTGACCGGGGAACGCTAACCACTGGACCACCAGGATACTAAAAGCAGTCCTAGACTTTGTTATATTTCACACAAAACCTGTTCAACGAGCTTATGGCGCCGTGAACCTCTAATGGGGACCACCCCTATCACGTAGGAGGTCAGAGTAACGTTTTACCAAATCCGGCTTCGAAACCTGGCGGGTTGAGGTGTTGATTGTATGTAGAAGTCCGCGTGCTTTATTGGGCTAATGAAATATATATGGATCCTCGTGTTTCGAAGCCGGATTTGGTAAAACGTTACTCTGACCACCGACGTGATACGGGTGGTCCCCATTAGAGGTTCACGGCGCCATAAGCTCGTTGAACAGGCTTTGTGTGAAATATAACAAAGTCTAGGACTACTTTTAGTATCCTGGTGGTCCAGTGGTTAGCGTTCCCCGGTCACAGTCATAGGCTTGTGGGCCGTGGGTTCGAATCCTGGCTGGTCACTTTGTGGCATGGTCAGTAGCGTTCCCTGGTCCCACACAGTAGGTCGAGGGTTCGGTCCTGGCTGGTGAGGTCGTAGATTATATGTTCAAAGTCTGCGTGTTATATATATATATATATATATATATCAAATGGCCTATCAAACCTTTTATATGATTATATATTTATATATTTACAGGAAGATTGACCTTATAGATGAGGTTTATTGGGTAGTTGACTTGGAGAGCCAGTTGTATGTCGTGGAGCGCCAGCTGATACTCTTTCATGTGGTACAATACTGCTGACCTGTTGGCTAATGCAAGGGCGAGGCTCTCTCCTGTGTTAAGTAGAAACATAGATTGATAGATAAATTAATAGGTAAATTGATCTGTAGGTAGACAGATACACATAGATGGATTAATTGACTGATATATAAACAAGCAGATTCATAGATAAATAAATACGTGGACACCTTGAGAGATAAAAAATTGATTAAAGAGATAAACTAGTTAATAGATTGGTTGGTAAACGGATTGTTGAACACTAAAAGATGCGTGAATAAATATAGTGATGATAGACGTATGAGTAAATTGATAAAATGATAGATAGATGAGAAGTTTATAAATATATATTGCTATATATAATACTGGCTAAGGAACCCTACGCCATGACCTGTTTACTCCATATGGAAGTTTAACTGTCAAGATACAGGGTACGGTTAGATATAGTCAGTTCCAACACTCTCAACAACAAATAGAAAACAAATAATGTACCCAAATAGTCTTGCTTCTGACAAAGGTACAAATGGTGATGAAAAGGAATAAGACAAAGAGATAATTATATTTTACTTGTAACTAGTTATACTTAAGTCTAAGACAACAACATAAAAAAATCACAAAGACAGTTACATATACAATAGGGTGTGTCATAGGAGGGAAGATCAGCTAAAACTAATGGCCCATCACTTTTTTGGTAGATTTTAGTGTATATAAACAGAAAATAATTTCAGTTTCAATATTTTGCAACCTTTTGCTAGGTAAATTTTAGCGTAAAATTTATCGAAAATCTAACGTACAGCTGCATTAGTGCATTACAATTAAATAGTGAACATTGCTTTCTGACTTCATTCTTTAACAACCCAACTAACAATATTTTTTTCTGTTTCAGATTCTGATGCATTTATAAGTTGATAATATTTGCGATGGCTGCTTGTGTCAGGACGAGTAACCAAAAATCCAGCCATCTCAGTCAATATCTTGGGTCTGGGAGAGAGCTCCTGAAGTCGGAGTTGCCTACATTGAGAGATGCTTTGAGATACGGTGTTTTAATCAGGCAAATCAGTGAAAAGAACCAAAGAACTTACACAAACAAAGACATTGCCAATGATATGACCAAAGCTGTCTTGGCACAGTACACTCTGGCTAGCGCTCAGTTCAAGCCTCCAGTCATAACAAGTCAGAAGAAGATTAGTGAGAGACTGCTAGCCAGTTGGGAAAAGGCAAGAGATATCTCTATTGGGAGAGGAAAACTTGCAGTTAAGGACAGCTTTGCCAAGCAACTGGACCAGTTATTTGACATAATTACTTGCAAGTGCCCAATTGTTCTCTGTCCTAAGTTTGGATGCGATCGTGACTGTAAATCCGAGGCCCACATCTCCTGTATTTGCAAGCGTGAACTGAAGATTCCTGTGATCGAACTGGCATTTGTCAAAGCACAGAGAGAGAAGACTGGCAGTATAGGGGCTCTCATGATTTCTAGCCAAGATATTCCGGAGTCCAAGAGACAGGAGGCTGCCACAGAGAGACAGAAGAGGAGAAGAGTTGCTGAGGAAAAGAGAATTGAGAAGGCCCAGGGTGAGGTAAAAAAGGCCGATGATTGGAGTCAAGCTGATTCAGAGTTTAATGACTTCCCCATGGCTGATCCGAGTGCTGACCAGGAGAATGGTGACTTTGTCCCTAACCCAGAAAATAATGATCCCAAACCTTCCAGGCATAAGATTCGAAATAGGAAAGATATCCCGAGCATAGCTCTGGCCAGCATGGGACACCACACTGGTCTCAGAGAAACTGCAGAGATAGCAACAGCTGCCTGGATTGACGGTGGTTTGATAACACCTGATGATGTTCACCTGGTGATAGATCATAACAAAGTAAGGAGAGCTCAGGAGAAACTTGTCAGTAACCTAGAAGAGGAGTTTGATAAGGGGATAAGAGAAAATGGAATCAATTGTTTGTTCTTTGATGGGAGAAGGGATGACACTAAAGTGTTCATGAAAGTTGGAGATTCTGACAAGTTGTTCCCTGCCATGGTGGAGGAGGAACACTACTCCTGCTGCAGTGAACCAGGAGGGAAGTATTTGTGGCATTTCACTCCAGAGAAAGATGACATCAGGAAACCAGCTGAGATAGTGGCAGATGACATTGTGAACTGGCTCAGAGAGAGGAACGTAGACCAGACCCTGCAGGCCATTGGATAGAGCGGAAGATTTGGAGGAAGCTGGTCTGGATTGTTTGTGACCTCCACACCAACGAGTTGCCACTCAGACATCTGATCCAGGAGCTGGATGGCAAGACTCTTTCAAACAACAGATGGTCTGGTCCTCTTGGCAAGATGCTGGACTCTGCCATTGAGTTAGAAATAAATCCGAGCTTTGAAAAAATCACAGTTGGCCCTCCACTCGTTGAGCTTGCACATACTGTCATTGACGACCTGAGTACTGACCAGTACTATGGTTACATGATTTGCAGTGCCATCAAAACTGGGGTCATGCCTGATAGACTTGCTTACCTGCAGATAGGTCCAGTCTCACATTCTAGGTGGCTCACAACGGCTCTCAGGTTCTGCAGAATTTGGGTCGCTCATCATAAACTGAAAGGGAACCAGCTTCACAACCTGAGACTTATTGTCCAATTCATCGTGAGTGTCTACTTGCCAAATTGGTTCAACACCAAGGTCAAGTCATCGTTCTCCGAAGGTCCGAGGCATGCTCTCTTCCAGCTTGAGCTCCTGAGGAGTCAGTCAAGGAAAGTTGTTCAGATTGTGGAGCAGACTGTGAGGAGATCTTCCTGGCATGCTCATCCCGAGGCAGTTCTGCAGACAATGCTCTGCAGTAAGGATGAGGAGGAGAAAAGAGTGGCAGTCAAAAAGATCTTGGATATGAGACTTATGAGAGGATCTGGGCATGACGAATCAGTTGGTGACGATTCCTTCAGGGTCAGGAAGACTCCTGAAGTCAATCTAGGTGTCAAGACCCTCACTGATCTCATAGATCTGGATAACATCCAGGCTGGCAGTGAGCCCCCTCTTACCTGCAGCCTCACCAATGTTCAAGTCAGAGCTTTCCTGGACAACCCCATGCATGTCCCTGCCTGGCCCTCGCACACCCAGAGTATAGAGCGTTGTGTACAGCAGGTGAGCGAGGCCAGCAGTCATGTGTACAGCCAGGAGAGGAGGGAAGGCTACATCCGAGCTCAGGTGGTAAGCAGGGAGGTGATGAGTAGAAACAGAAGCAAGAAAGACATGTTCTCTATGGTGTGCAGCAACACCGGGTCATAGTAGTAAAACCGGTTTTTGTATTTGATGATTTTGTTTTCTAAAGGAATATTAAATTTAATAAATGTGTCAAGATCATTCGTTTCACTATTCTGGATCATTTTCATCCTAATAAATTAACCTGATACATTTACTTTACTTTAAATAAGCTATTTAGTGGTGTTGGTAAAAGGGTGGGAATACTGAATTTTCATAAGATTTCAAGTTAAAATTTACCTAGCAAAAAATGAAAACTTTTCAAATCTGAAGATATCACATGATTCTGCACATAGAACTACATCATTAATACCATGGGCCGATTTTTCAAACTCAAACAAAAAAAATTCGTCTCCGTATGGCACACCCTAATATACAATTAACATGATGCATAATAACATAAGGCAGTAAAGTAGCTCGAAGTAATAATAATGTTGCCCTTCGTGTTCGAGGATGGTGCAGAAGCTGTCGCCAACACAATAACCAAACCCTAAATTAACGAGTTGCATGACCCAGTGGCAAGGAATAGTCCCAGAAAGCCAGTAATGATGTTAGAATGGTGGGTGTTTGAGTATGCTGTAGTGTAATAATTTTAATGTGGTGACACTGTGTGATGTTAGTGTGGTGACACTGTGATGATATTAGTTTGGTGGGTGAACGATGTTAGTGTGGAGATTCTGTGGTAAATGTGTGATGTTAGTGGAGTGTCTGTGTGAGTATAATTAATCGTAATTATGGTATTGTGGTGAAAGTGTGACGTCAGTGTGGTTGTTGTGTTAGCACACTACGGTGTGATTATGTTAGTTTGGTGACTCTGTAATGTTAATGTGGAGGATGTGTGATGTTAGTGTGGTGATTCTGTGGAAAATGTGTGATTTTAGTGTAGTGGCTGTGTGAGTGTACTGTAGTGCAGTGATATTAGGGTGGTAACTGTGTGAAGTTAGTGAGGTGGTTGTTTAGTAATTGTAGTAGTTTTAAGACTCTGGCGAATACAGTTTCATCGTCATTCCCATCACGATTTCTCTGTCGTACATCTAGTGCGGGAGGGGCGGCGGCAGCTTCTTTCCGGCACTGGTGCTTGTCTGCCTCGGTATGCGGTCGAGCTAAATCGAAAGTATTGACAAAGAGTGTGGTGCTCCTCCAGGCGCTACGGTGTGGAGTAATCGTCTCCAAGGTGAGAGTTCGATTTGGCACTTTTCTGGTTTGTCTTGAGACTATTCTTATACATTTTCCGTTGTCCCCCAGCATTACGTTTACCATTCGTTAAGTGACTATAAAATAGCTGCTTTGGCAGTCTAATGTCGTCCATGGATAACGGTAGCCTCGATGCCCCTGCAGTTTCTGTCAGTGAAAATGCTGGCATTTATTCTCTTGTCTTCTCAGCAAACTCGGAGGAGAGAACGTAGACTACCTGCCTTCAGGTGCTTCGATACACGTGCAATTTAGTAAATAATTTCAGCTCCCTACAGTTGAACACACGGGTATGGAGTCTACCAAAGGCTTGAGATGCACATCTGGACGGATGCTGAATCTCCTCATTGATGTCCGCGGTGGTAGACAGGTGGGAACCAAGGTATTAGTTATGGGTAATATTATAGAGAGTAGTACCGTTAAGCTGGATGGATGATGGTGATGTAGTTGAACCAGGGTCAGGCTGAAAGAGAATCTGAGTCTTACGTGCATTCACCTCAAGGCCGAAGTAGGCATACGCATCTGCATAGGTGTTCAAGATCGCCTGTAGGTTGCGTTCAGAGTGAGCGACATGGGTGAGGTCGTCTGCATACTGAATGTTACGACCCAGGGATGTGCAATTAGAGCGTAAAATAATTGAAGTAAAAAAGTTAAAGTAGATGATAAACGTAGTTCTTTCAACTTAGCCAAGAATATTTCATTAGTACCCCTTTTAATGAAGACGATCCTGACGGAGCTTCCCGAACATTTGAAAAAATTGCGAAACATTCAAAATGGCCCAAAGAAGAATGGACCTGGCTTCTCCAGGCTAAGCTTGTTGGCAAAGCTGCCCTCACATTTTCAAATTTGGATTCGGTAGACGATTACGAATTTGTCAAGAAGAGTATTCTAGACGCTTACTCGATAACTCCAGATGGATATAGACAGCGATTTAGGTCATACACCCCTTGCCAGTACATACGTAGAAATAGCTACAAACAAACTTAGAATCTGAAGAAAAAAAATGGCTCGAAGTGACTGAAACAGCCACGTTCTCGGAAGCTACCTTTTAATATCTTGATGCACGTAGAGGAGAAAGGAGAACCAGAGCTCATAAAAGCTGCCCAAATAGCCGATTCTTTCGCTCTAATACAGAGATCATTTGCGAACAGAGATAGAAATAATCCACCCAATGTAAAGTCTTCCTCTAGTGAAAGCCCTGGTCACACCACAGAGAAGTGTCGTGATCCTACATGTAAAGTCGCGGACCAAGCAAGTCAAAGCAAGAGCCCGACTAACCCTTCCCACGTTAAATCTGGAGAAACCTTAAAGAACTTTAAACCTGTGACCAATATAAACATACTAGCATCTCAAAAAGACCCTTTTATTGATTTTAAAATGCGGGGTAAAATTTATCATACCAAGAACAATAACACTTTTCCCATTACAATTCTTTGAGACACGGGGGCTGCTCAAAGCATCTTATTCAAAAAAGCCTTCCGTGAATTGAGAAAGGGTATACCGGAGAGAAAGTAATTCTGCAAGACTTGTCTGCTCAACCTTTATTAAGCCTAGCCAAAATTTTCTTGAAATGTGATATTGTAAAGGGCGAAGTAGAAGTTGGCATCGGAGAGAAAGAACTTCCCACTAAGGGGATAAGTTTGATTTGGGGAAAGGATTTAGAAGGAAGTTTAGTGGTTCCAAACTTAAATGTTGTTGAAAAACCATTGTCAAAAAGCCGCACTAAACCGTTAGATTAAAAGAAACTGCATCTCTTTCCAGTATGCGCAGTCACAAGATCCCAGAAACACCCCCTTGCGAATGTTCTCCTTTCAGTTCAACTCAAAGATCAACTTCACTCTAGACTTATCACACGAGAAAATTTGATCGAAGCTCAAGTTGATAATCTCTCTTTGGCTAAGTGTACGTAGACTCATTACTATAGACGGCAAACCCTCTGCCAAAACACCTTGATTTTATTTAAGTAATGGAGCCATGATGAGAATGTATAGACCTCCAGAGTTAAAGAACTTAGATACGTAGTCTGAAAAATCAAATTGTAGTAAGTCTATTCGTAAGTCTCATGGAGTTGGCCTACGATGGACTGTCCGGACATTTAGGAATTCTCAAAACCTACAAGAAACTACTTCAATCTTACTATTGGCCTGGCATAAAAAATAGCGTCAATACCTTTGTAAAATCTCGCCATGTATGTCAGGTGGACGTTAAACCCAACCAAGTCATTCCTACAGTTCCAGGAAAGCTCTGACTTGAACATTGGTGAGGCTGCAGGTAAGAGGGGGCTCACTGCCAGCCTGGATGTTATCCAGATCTATGAGATCAGTGAGGGTCTTGGCACCTAGATTGACTTCAGGAGTCTTCCTGACCCTGAAGGAATCGTCACCAACTGATTCGTCATGCCCAGATCCTCTCATAAGTCTCGTATCCAAGATCTTTTTGACTGCCACTCTTCTCTCCTCCTCATCCTTACTGCAGAGCATTGTCTGCAGAACTGCCTCGGGATGAGCATGCCAGGAAGATCTCCTCACAGTCTGCTCCACAATCTGAACAACCTTCCTTGGCTGACTCCTCAGGAGCTCAAGCTGGAAGAGAACATGCCTCGGACCTTCGGAGAACGATGACTTGACCTTGGTGTTGAACCAATTTGGCAAGTAGACACTCACGATGAATTGGACAATAAGTCTCAGGTTGTGAAGCTGGTTCCCTCTCAGTTTATGATGAGCGACCCAAATTCTGCAGAACCTGAGAGCCGTTGTGAGCCACCTAGAATGTGAGACTGGACCTATCTGCAGGTAAGCAAGTCTATCAGGCATGACCCCAGTTTTGATGGCACTGCAAATCATGTAACCATAGTACTGGTCAGTACTCAGGTCGTCAATGACAGTATGTGCAAGCTCAACGAGTGGAGGGCCAACTGTGATTTTTTCAAAGCTCGGATTTATTTCTAACTCAGTGGCAGAGTCCAGCATCTTGCCAAGAGGACCAGACCATCTGTTGTTTGAAAGAGTCTTGCCATCCAGCTCCTGGATCAGATGTCTGAGTGGCAACTCGTTGGTGTGGAGGTCACAAACAATCCAGACCAGCTTCCTCCCAATCTTCCGCTCTATCCACTGTATGACCCCCCCTTGCCACCCTGTGTTCGTGTTTGTGCTGTCCCCTCCAATGGCCTGCAGGGTCTGGTCTACGTTCCTCTCTCTGAGCCAGTTCACAATGTCATCTGCCACTATCTCAGCTGGTTTCCTGATGTCATCTTTCTCTGGAGTGAAATGCCACAAATACTTCCCTCCTGGTTCACTGCAGCAGGAGTAGTGTTCCTCCTTCACCATAGCAGGGAACAACTTGTCAGAATCTCCAACTTTCATGAACACTTTAGTGTCATCCCTTCTCCCATCAAAGAACAAACAATTGATTCCATTTTCTCTTATCCCCTTATCAAACTCCTCTTCTAGGTTACTGACAAGTTTCTCCTGAGCTCTCCTTACTTTGTTATGATCTATCACCAGGTGAACATCATCAGGTGTTATCAAACCACCGTCAACCCAGGCAGCTGTTGCTATCTCTGCAGTTTCTCTGAGACCAGTGTGGTGTCGCATGCTGGCCAGAGCTATGCTCGGGATATCTTTCCTATTTCGAATCTTATGCCTGGAAGGTTTGGGATCATTATTTTCTGGGTTAGGGACAAAGTCACCATTCTCCTGGTCAGCACTTGGATCAGCCATGGGGAAGTCATTAAACTCTGAATCAGCTTGACTCCAATCATCGGCCTTTTTTACCTCACCCTGGGCCTTCTCAAGTCTCTTTTCCTCGGCAACTCTTCTCCTCTTCTGTCTCTCTGTGGCAGCCTCCTGTCTCTTGGACTCCGGAATATCTTGGCTAGAAATCATGAGAGCCCCTATACTGCCAGTCTTCTCTCTCTGTGCTTTGACAAATGCCAGTTCGATCACAGGAATCATCAGTTCACGCTTGCAAATACAGGATATGTGGGCCTCGGATTTACAGTCACGATCGCATCCAAACTCAGGACAGAGAACAATTGGGCACTTGCAAGCAATTATGTCAAATAACTGGTCCAGTTGCTTGGCAAAGCTGTCCTTAACTGCAAGTTTTCCTCTCCCAAGAGAGATATCTCTTGCCTTTTCCCAACTGGCTAGCAGTCTCTCACTAATCTTCTTCTGACTTGTTATGACTGGAGGCTTGAACTGAGCGTTAGCCAGAGTGTACTGTGCCAAGACAGCTTTGGTCATATCACTGGCAATGTCTTTGTTTGTGTAAGTTCTTTGGTTCTTTTCACTGATTTGCCTGATTAAAACACCGTATCTCAAAGCATCTCTCAATGTAGGCAACTCCGACTTCAGGAGCTCTCTCCCAGACCCAAGATAGTGACTGAGATGGCTGGATTTTTGGTTCCTCGTCCTGACACAAGCAGCCATCGCAAATATTATCAACTTATAAATGCATCAGAATCTGAAACAGAAAAAAATATTGTTAGTTGTGTTGTTAAAGAATGAAGTCAGAAAGCAATGTTCACTATTTATTTGTAATGCACTAATGCAGCTGCACGTTAGAATTTCGATAAATTTCACGCAAAAATTTACCTAGCAAAAGGTTGCAAAATATTGAAACTGAAATTATTTTCTGTGTATATACACTAAAATCTACCAAAAAAGTGATGGGCCATTAGTTTTAGCTGATCTTCCCTCCTATGACACACCCTACTACAGTATACTCACACAACCACCACACTAACATCACGCAAACACATAACTAACAACCAGCACATTAAGATCACACAACCACTACATTAACATCACACAACCACCACACTAACATCACACAACAACCGCACTAACATCACACAACCACCGCACTAAAATAACACAACCACCACACTAACATCACACAACCAGAACACCAACAAAACACAACCACCACACTAACAACGCACCACCACACTAACATCACCCAACCACCACACTAATATCACACAACCACCACAGTAACATAATTACACTACAGTACACTCACACAACCACCGCACTAACATAACTTAACCACCACACTAACATCACACAACCAGAACACCAACAAAACACAACAACAAACACTAACATCGCACCACCACACTAATATCACCCAACCACCTCACTAATATCACACAACCACCACAGTAACAGAATTACACTACAGTACACTCACACAACCACCACACTAACATCACGCAAACAAAACACTAATAACCACCACATTAACATCACACAACCACCACACTAACAACCACCATATTAACATCACACAACCACCAAACTAACATCACACAACAACCACACTACCATCGCACAACCACCACACCACCATGACACAACCACAACACTAATATCATATAACCACCACACAAACATCACATAACCACCACACTAACATCACCCAAACACCACATTAATATCACAATCACCACAGTAACATAATTACACTACAGTACACTCACACAACGACCACACTATTATCACGCAAACAAAACACTAATAACCACCACATTAACATCACACAACCACCACACTAACAACCACCATATTAACATCACACAACCACCACACAAACATCACACAACCAAAACACTAATAAAACACAACCACCACATTAACATCACACAACCACCACACCAACATCACACACAAAGAATAGGAACATCACACAACCACCACACTATAAACCACCACATTAAGATTAAACAGCCACCACACTAACATCACACAACCACTACACGAACATCACACAACCACCACACCAACATCATACAACCACCACACTAACATCACACAACCACTACACGAACATCACACAACCACCACACTAACATCACACAACCAGAACACCAACAAAACACAACCACCACACTAACAACGCACCACCACACTAACATCACCCAACCACCACACTAATATCACACAACCACCACAGTAACATAATTACACTACAGTACACTCACACAACCACCACACTAACATCACGCAAACAAAACACTAATAACCGCCACATTTTCATCACACAACCACCATATTAACATCACACAACCACCAAACTAACATCACACAACAACCACACTAACATCACACAACCACCACACTAACATCACACAACCACAACACTTACATCACACAACCACCACACTAACATAGCACAACCACCACACTAACATCACCCAAACACCACATTAATATCACAACCACCACAGTAACATAATTACACTACAGTACACTCACACAACCACCGCACTAACATAACTTAACCACCACACTAACATTACACAACCAGAACACCAACAAAACACAACCACCACACAAACATCGCACCACCACACTAAGATCACCCAACCACCACACTAATATCACACAACCACCACAGTAACAGAATTACACTACAGTACACTCACACAACCACCAAACTAACATCACGCAAACAAAACACTCATAACCACCACATTAACATCACACAACCACCACACTAACAACCACCATATTAACATCACACAACCACCAAACTAACATAAACACAACAACCACACTAACATCACACAACCACCACACCACCATGACACAACCACAACACTAATATCATATAACCACCACACTAACATCACATAGCCACCACACTAACATCACCCAAACACCACATTAATATCACAACCACCACAGTAACATAATTACACTACAGTACACTCACACAACGACCACACTATTATCACGCAAACAAAACACTAATAACCACCACATTAACATCACACAACCAACACACTAACAACCACCATATTAACATCACACAACCACCACACAAACATCACACAACCAAAACACTAAAAAAACACAACCACCACATTAACATCACACAACCACCACACCAACATCACACACAAAGAATAGGAACATCACACAACCACCACACTAAAAACCACCACATTAAGATTAAACAGCCACCACACTAACATCACACAACAACCACACTAACATCACACAACCACTACACGAACATCACACAACCACCACACCAACATCTTACAACCACCACACTAACATCACACAACCACTACACGAACATCACACAACCACCACACAAACATCACACATCAACCACACTAACATCACACAACCACCACACTAACATCACAAAACCACCACACTAACATCACAAAACCACAACACCAACATCATACAACCATTACACTAACATCACACAACAACCACACTAACATCACACAACCACTACAGGAACATCACACAACCACCACACTAACATCACACAACAACCACACTAACATCACAAAACCACCACACTAACATCACACAACCACCACACTAACATCACAAAACCACCACACCAACATCATTCAACCACCCCACTAACATCATACACCCTTCACACTAACAACCACCACTTACATCACACAATCACCACACTAATATCAAATGACAACCACACAAACATCACAAAACCACCACACTAACGTCACCGAACCACCACACTAACATCACACAACCACCACACTAAAATATCACAAACATGAAACTAAAATAACGCAACCATCACACTAACATAACACAACCAATACACTAACATCACATAACCACCACATTAACATCACACAACCAACACACTAACTTCACACAACCACCACATTAACATCACACAACCACCACACTAACATCACACAACAACACGCACTAACATCACACAACCACCGCACTAACATAACACAACAACCACACTAACATCACAACCAGAACACCAACAAAACACAACCAAAACACTAACATCGCATCACCACACTAACATCACCCAACCACCACACTAATATCACACAACCACCACAGTAACATAATTACACTACAGTACACTCACACAACCACCGCACTATCATCACGCAAACAAAACACTAATAACCACCACATTAACATCAAACAACCACCACACTAACAACCACCATATTAACATAACACAACCACCAAACTAACATCACACAACAACCACACTAACATCACACAACCACCACACAAACATCACACAACCACAACACTAACATCACACAACCACCACACTAACATAACACAACCACCACACTAACATCACCCAAACTCCACATTAATATCACAACCACCACAGTAACACAATTACACTACAGTACACTCACACAACCACCGCACTAACATAACACAACCACCACACTAACATCACACAACCAGAACACCAACAAAACACAACCACCACACTAACATCGCACCACCACACTAACATCACCCAACCACCATACTAATATCACACAACCACCACAGTAACAGAATTACACTATAGTACACTCACACAACCACCACACTAACATCATGCAAACAAAACACTAATAACCACCACATTAACATCACACAACCACCACACTAACAACCACCATATTAACATCACACACCCACCAAACTAACTTCACACAACAACCACACTAACATCACACAACCACCACACCACCGTGACACAAACACAACACTAATATCATATAACCACCACACTAACATCACATAACCACCACACAAACATCACCCAAACACCACATTAATATCACAACCACCACAGTAACAAAATTACACTACAGTACACTCACACAACGACCACACTAACGTCACGCAAACAAAACACTAATAACCACCACATCAACATCACACAACCACCACACTAACAACCACCATATTAACATCACACAACCACCACACAAACATCACACAACCAAAACACTAACAAAACACAACCACCACACTAACATCACACAACCACCACACCAACATCACACACAAAGAATAGGAACATTACACAACCACCACACTAAAAACCACCACATTAAGATTAAACAGCCACCACACTAACATCACACAACAACCAGACTAACATCACACAACCACTACACGAAGATCACACAACCACCACACCAACATCATACAACCACCACACTAACATCACACAACCACTACACGAACATCACACAACCACCACCATAACATCACACAACAACCACACTAACATCACACAACCACCACACTAACATCACAAAACCACCACACTAACATCACAAAACCACAACACCAACATCACACAACCACCACACTAACATCACAAAATCACCACACTAACATCACACAACCTCCACACTAACATCATACAACCCTCACACTAACAACCACCCCATTAACATCAAACAAGCACCACTTACGTCACACAATCACCACACTAACATCAAACGCCAACCACACTAACATCACACAACCACCACACTAACATCACACAAGCACCACACTAACATCATACAACCTTCATACTAACAATCACCACTTACATCACACAATCACCACACTAATATCAAATGACAACCACACTAGCATCACAAAACCACCACACTAACATCACCGAACCACCACACTAACATCACACAACCAACACACTAAAATATCACAAACATGAAACTAAAATAACGCAACCATCACACTAACATAACACAACCATTACACTAACATCACATAACCACCACAATAACATCACACAACCAACACACTAACTTCATACAACCACCACACTAACATCACACTACCACCACACTAATATCACACAACCACCACACTAACATCGCACAACCACCACACCATCATACAACCACCACACTAACAACCACCCCATTAACATCACAAAACCACCACTTACATCACACAATCACCACACTAACATAAAACAACAACCACACTAACATCACACAAATAACACACTAACATCACACAACCACCACACTAACATCACAAAACCACCACACCAAGATCACACAATCACCACACTAACATCAAACAACAACCACACTTACATCACACAATCACCTCACTAACATCAAACGACAACCACACTAAAATAACACAATAATCAAACTAAAATAACACAACCACCACACTAACATCACAAAACCACCACACTAACATCACATAACCACCACACAAAAATCACCGAACCGCCACACTAACATCACACAACCACCACACTAAAATAACACAATAATCAAACTAAAATAACACAACCACCACACTAACATAACACAACCATTACACTAATATCACATAACCACCAATTTAACATCACACAACCACCACACTAACATCGCACAACCACCACACTAACATCGCTCAACCACCATACCATCATACAACCACCACACTAACAACCACCACATTAACATCACACAACTACCACTTACATCACACAATCACCACACTAACATCACCCAACCACCACACTAACGTTACACAAACACCACAGTATCATCATAACACTACAGTATACTCACACAACCACCACACAAACATCACTCAAACACAACACTAACAACCACCACATTAAGATCACACAACCACAACATTAACATCACACAACCACCGCACTAACATAACACAACCACCACACTAACATCGCACCACCACACTAACATGTCACAACCACAACACTAACATCACACAACTACCACACTAATATCACATAACCACCACACTAACATCACCCAACCCCCACACTAATATCACAAAACCACCACAGTAACATCATTGCACTACAGTATACTCATGCAATCACCACACTAACATCACACAACCAGAATAGGAAGATCACACAACCACCACACCATAACCACCACATTATCATCACACAACCACCACATTAACATCACACAACCACCACACTAACATTATACAACCCTCACACTAACAACCACCATATTAACATCACACAACCGCCACTTGCATCAAACAATCACCACACTAACATCAAACGACAATCACAATAACATCACACAACCACCACAGTACCATCCTACAACCACCACACTAATATCATACAACCCTCACATTTACAACCACCGCATTAACATCACACAAACACCACTTATATCACACAAACACCACACTAACATTACACATCCAAGACACTAACATCACACAACCACAAAACTATTATCACACAACCACCACAATTACATAACACAACCTCTACACTAACATCACACAACCAGCACACTAATATCACACAACCAGAATAGCAAGATCACACAACCACAACACCAAAAACCACCACACCAAAAACCACCACACCAAAAACCACAACACCAAAAACCACCACATTAACATCATACAACCACCACACAAACATCACGCAACGAGAATAGCAAGATCACACAACCACCACAACAAAAACCACCACATTAACATCACACAACCACCACACTAACATCACAACATCCACGCTAATATCACACAACCACCACACTATCATCACAACATCCACAGTAACATCACAACATCCACACTAACATCACACAACCACCACACTAATATCACACAACCACCACACTGACATCATACAACCCTCACTCTAACAACCACCACATTAACATCACACAACCACCACTTACATCACACAATTACCACACTAGCATCAAACGACAACCACACTAACATCACACAACCACTACACTAGCATCACACAACCACCAACAAACATCACAAAACCACAACACCAACATCATACAACCACCACACTAACATTGCACAACCCCCACACCCTCATACAAACACCATACTAACATCATACAACCCTCACACTAAAAACCACCACAGTAACTTCACACAACAACCACTTACAACACACAATCACCACACTAACATCACACAATCACCAGACTAACATCACACAACGACCACACTAACATAACACAACTATCACACTAAAAAAACACAACCACCATACAAACATCACACAAACACAACACTAACATCAAAAAACCACAACATTAACATCACACAACCACAACAATAACATCACACAACCACCACATTAACATGACACAATCACCACACTAACATCACACAATCACAGCACTAACATAACACAGCAACCACACTAACATCACACAACCATCACACTTTTCTTTCTTTTTTTATTGGGCACTCCCTTACATCCTTGTGTAAGGTGAAGCGCAAAAGCATTTTACAGAGCCCAACAGGGAAGCTCGCTAAGTTCATGCTTGCCTTTATATCTCATGAGTCAAGGGCGTAGAAGCCTGAAGAGTGAGTGGATTATGTCATCAAGTTATTAGAAGCTCCAACAACTTTCCCTGAATACGAATTCGCAAGTTTCGACTTACAACACGTACCTACTTTACTGCTAAGTGAACAGGGACTAATGGGGGCTAGGAAGTAAGTCCAAACAACTTCCACCTGCCCGGGAATCGAACCCGTGACATCTCGCTTGCGAGGCAAGAATGGTACCGCTTCTACCACCGAACCCCCAACCGCCACACTAACATTACACAACAACAACACTAACATCACACAACCACCATACGAAAGTATCACACAACCACAACACAAACATCTCACAACAACCATAATAACATAACACAACCATCACACTAAAATAACACAACCTCCACACTAACATCACACAAACACCATTCAAACATAACACAGCCACCACACAAACATCACAAAACTACCACACTGACATCGCACAACCAAAAAACTAAAATCACACAACCACCATACTAACATCATACAACCACAACACATAAAATAACACAGCCAAAACACTAACATCACACAACCACCACATTAACATCACACAATCACCACACTAACATTACACAACCACCACACTAACATCACACAAACTAAACACTAACATAACACAGCCACCACACTAACATCACACAACCACCACAGAAACATCACACTAACAACACACTGACATAACACAGCCACCACACGAACATCACACAACCACCACACTAACATCACACAACCACAAGGCTAATATCACACAACCACCCCACTAACATCACACAACCACAACATTAACATCGCAAAAACACCACACCAACATTACACAACTACAACACTAATATCACAAAACCGCCAAACTAACATCACACAACCACAACACTAACGTCACACAACCACAACACAAACATCACACAACCACCAAACGAACATATCACAACCACAACACTAACGTCACACAACCACCACACTAACATAACAGAACCATCACACTAGCATCAAACAACCGCAACACTAATACCACACAACCAACCACACAAACATCACACAACCACAACACTAATATCACACAACCACCACACCAACATTACTCAACCATAAAACTAACATCACCTCAACCACCGCACTAACATCACACAACCACCACACTAATATAACACAACGACCACACTAACAACACACAACCACCTCACTAACACCAAACAACCCCAACACTATTATCACACAACCACCACACTAACATCACACAACCACTACACTAATATCACTCAACCACGACATCTAACATCACTCAACCACAACATCAACATCACACAACCACCACACCAACATTACACAAGCACCACACAAACCTCACACAACCACCACACTAACATCACATAACCACCACATTAACATCACACAACCACTACACTAACATTACACAAAGACCACACTAACATCCCACAACACCACACTAACATCACAAAACCGCAACACTAATATCACTCAACCACGACCTCTAACAACACTCAACCACATCATCAACATCACACAACCACCACACTAACCTAACACAACCACCACACAAACATCACACAACCAGAACATTAACATCACACAACTGCCACATTATCATCACACACCACCACATTAACATCACACAACCACCACACTTACATTACACAACCACCACACTAACATCACACAACCTCCACACTAACATAACACAGCCACCACACTAACATCACACAACCACCACAATAACATCAAACAAATGCAAATCTAACATCACACAACCACCACACAAACATCACACAACCAGAACATTAACATCACACAACTGCCACATTATCATCACACACCACCACATTAACATCACACAACCACCACACTTACATTACACAACCACCACACTAACATCACACAACCTCCACACTAACATAACACAGCCACCACACTAACATCACACAACCACCACAATAACATCAAACAAATGCAAATATAACATCACACAACCACCACACTAACATCACACAACAACAAAGCTAACATCACACAACCACCACACTAAAACCACACAACCACAACATTAACGTCACGCAACCACCACACTAACATCACGCAACCACTACACTAACATTACACAACAACCACGCTAACATCACACAACCACAACACTAATATCACTCAACCACGACCTCTAACATCACTCAACCACAACATCAACATCACACAACCAACACACCAACATTACACAACCACCACACTAACCTCACACAACCACCACACCAACATTGCACAACCACCAAAATAACGTCACACAACCACCACACTAACATCACATAACCACCACATTAACATCACACAACCACTACACTACCATTACACAACAACCACACTAACATCCCACAACCACCACACTATCATCACAAAACCACAACACTAATATCATACAACCACGACCTCTAACATCACTCAACCACAACATCAACATAACACAACCACCACACTAACCTCACACAACTACCACAATAACATCACACAAATACAAAACTAACCTCACACAACCACCACACTAACATCACACAACCACAAAGCTAACATCACACAACCACAACACGAATATCACACGACCACCACACAAACATCACACAACCACCACAATAACATAGCAAATCCACTCCACTAATAATAAACAACCACAACATAATATCACACAACCACCACACAAACATCACACAACCACCTCACTAACATCCCACAACCACCACACTAACATCACAAAACCACAACACTAATATCACTCAACCACAACACTAATATCACAAAACCACCACACAAACATTACACCACCACCATAATAATATAGCACAACCACCACACTAAAATGAAACAACCACAAGAAGAATATCACACAACACCACACAAACATACACACAACCACCCCACTAACATCACACAACCACCAAACTAACAAAAGGCAACCACCACACTAACATCACACAACTGCCACATTAACATCACACACCACCACATTAACATCACACAACAGCCACACTAACCTCACACAACAACCACACTAACATCACATAACCACCACATTAACATCACACAACCCCTACACGAACATTACACAACCACCACAATAACCTCACACAACCACAACACTAATATCACGCAACAACCACACCAACATTACACAACCACAACACCAACATCACACAACCACCACACTAACATCACACAAACACCACACTAACATAACACAACCACCACATTAACATCACACAACCACCACACTAACATCAAACAACCACAACACTAATATCACACAATCACCCCACAAACATCAAACAACCACCGCACTAACTTAACACAACGACCACACTAACATAGCACCACCGCCACACTAACATGAAACAACCACAAGAATAATATCACACAACCACCACACTAACATAACACAACGACCACACTAACATAGCACAACCAACACACTAACATAAAACAACAACAAGAATGATATCACACAACCACCCTCTAACATTACATGATCACCACACTAACATCACACAACCACCACACTAACATAACACAACGACCACACTAACATCACACAAACAACCTCACTAACATCAAACAACCACCACACTAACATCACACAACCACCACACTAACATAGCGAAACCACCACACTTACATCACACAACTGCCACATTAACATCACACACCACCGCATTAACATCACACAACAACCACACTAACCTCACATAACCACCACACTATCATCACATAACCACAACATTAACATCACACAACAACTACAATAACATTACACAACCACCACACAAACATCAAATAACCACTACACTAACATCACACAACCACCACACTAACATCAAACAACCACAACACAAATATCACAAAAGCACCACACAAACATCACACAACCACCCCACTAACATCACACAACCTCAACATCACACAACCATCACTCCAACATTACACAACCACAACACTAACATCACACAACCACCACACCAACATTACACAACCACAACACCACTATCACACAACCACTACACTAACATCACACAACCACCACACTAACATAAGACTACCACCACACTAACATAGCACAACCACCACACTAAAATCACACAACCATCACACTAACATAACACAACCACTACACAAACATCACACAATCACTACACTAACATCAAACAACCACAACACTAATATCATTACACTACAGTATACTCATACAATCACCACACTAACATCACACAACCACCACACTAACGTCACACAACCACAACACTAACATCACACAACCTCCAAACAAACATATCACAACCACAACACTAACGTCACACAACCACAACACAAACATCACACAACCACCACTCCAACATTACACAACGACAACACTAATATCACACAACAACCACACCAACATTACACAACCACATAACTAACATCACACAATTCCACACTAATACCACACAACCACCAGACTAGCATCACACAACGACCACACTAACATAACACAACCATCACACTAAAAAATCACAACCACCACACCAACATCACACAAACACAACACTAATATCAAAAACCACCACATTAACATCACACAACCACAACAATAACATCATACAACCACTACACTAACATCACACAACCACCACACTAACATAACACAACAACCACACTAACATCACACAACCACCACACTAACATCAAACAACCGCAACACTAATACCACACAACCAACCACACAAACATCACACAACCACAACACTAATATCACACAACCACCACACCAACATTACTCAACCACAAAACTAACATCACCTCAACCACCGCACTAACATCACACAACAACCACACGAATACAACACAACGACCAAACTAACAACACACAACCACCTCACTAACATCAAACAACCCCAACACTATTATCACACAATCACCACACTAACATCACACAACCACTACACTAATATCACTCAACCACGACCTCTAACATCACTCAACCACAACATCAACATCACACAACCACCACACCAACATATCACAACCACAACACAAAAATCACACAACCACAACACTAACATCACACAACCACCACAAACTCACAAACCACTACACTAACATCACACAACCACCACACTAACATCAAACAACCACAACACAAATATCACAAAAGCACCACACAAACATCACACAACCACCCCACTAACATCACACAACCTCAACATCACACAACCATCACTCCAACATTACACAACCACAACACTAACATCACACAACCACCACACCAACATTACACAACCACAACACCACTATCACACAACCACTACACTAACATCACACAACCACCACACTAACATAAGACTACCACCACACTAACATAGCACAACCACCACACTAAAATCACACAACCATCACACTAACATAACACAACCACTACACAAACATCACACAATCACTACACTAACATCAAACAACCACAACACTAATATCATTACACTACAGTATACTCATACAATCACCACACTAACATCACACAACCACCACACTAACGTCACACAACCACAACACTAACATCACACAACCTCCAAACAAACATATCACAACCACAACACTAACGTCACACAACCACAACACAAACATCACACAACCACCACTCCAACATTACACAACGACAACACTAATATCACACAACAACCACACCAACATTACACAACCACATAACTAACATCACACAATTCCACACTAATACCACACAACCACCAGACTAGCATCACACAACGACCACACTAACATAACACAACCATCACACTAAAAAATCACAACCACCACACCAACATCACACAAACACAACACTAATATCAAAAACCACCACATTAACATCACACAACCACAACAATAACATCATACAACCACTACACTAACATCACACAACCACCACACTAACATAACACAACAACCACACTAACATCACACAACCACCACACTAACATCAAACAACCGCAACACTAATACCACACAACCAACCACACAAACATCACACAACCACAACACTAATATCACACAACCACCACACCAACATTACTCAACCACAAAACTAACATCACCTCAACCACCGCACTAACATCACACAACAACCACACGAATACAACACAACGACCAAACTAACAACACACAACCACCTCACTAACATCAAACAACCCCAACACTATTATCACACAATCACCACACTAACATCACACAACCACTACACTAATATCACTCAACCACGACCTCTAACATCACTCAACCACAACATCAACATCACACAACCACCACACCAACATTACACAACCACCACACAAACCTCACACAACCACCACACTAACATCACATAACCACCACATTAACCTCACACAACCACTACACTAACATTACACAACCACCACACTAACATCTCACAACACCACACTAACATCACAAAACCGCAACACTAATATCACTCAACCACGACCTCTAACAACACTCAACCACAACATCAACATCACACAACCACCACACTAACCTCACACAACCACCACACTAACATCACACAACCAGAACACTAACATCACACAACTGCCACATTATCATCACACACCACCACATTAACATCACACAACCACCACACTAACATTACACAACCACCACACTAACATCACACAACCTCCACACTAACATAACACAGCCACCACACTAACATCATACAACCACCACAATAACATCAAACAAATGCAAATCTAACATCACACAACCACCACACTAACATCACACAACCACAAAGCTAATATCACACAACCACCACACTAAAACCACACAACCACAACATTAACGTCACGCAACCACCACAATAACATCACACAACCACTACACCAACATTACACAACAACCACACTAACATCACACAACCACCCCACTAATATCACACAACCATAACATTAACATCACACAGCCACCACACCAACATTACAAAACCACAACACTAATACCACTCAACCACGACATCTAACATCACACAACCTAACATTAACATCACACAATCACCACACCAACATTACACAACCGCGATACTAACTTCACACAACCACCAACACCAACATCATAAAACCACCTCACTAACATCACACAACCACTACATTAACATTACACAACCACAACCTTAACTTCACACAACCACTACACTAACATTACACGACCACCACACTAATATCACACAACCACAACACTAACATCACAAAACCACCACACTAACCACACTCAACCACCACACTAAAATCACACAACCACAACATTAACTTCACACAACCACCACACTAACAGCATATAACAACCACATTAACATCACACAACCACTACACTAACTTTACACAACCACCACACGAACATCACCCAACCACAACACTAATTTCACACAACCACATCACCAACCTAACACAACCTCCACACTAACATCACAAAAACACCACACTAACATAGCACAGCCACCACACTAACATCACACAACCACAAAGCTAACATCACACAACCACCACACTAAATTCACACAACCACAACATTAACGTTACACAACCACTAACATAACACAGCCAAAACACTAACATCACGCAAACACCACATTAACATCAGACAACCACCACACTAACATCACACAACCACAACACTAACATCACACAACCACCACACTAACATCAAATAACCACAAAACTAACATCACACAACCACCACACTAAAATCACACAACCACAAGATTAACGTCACACAACCACCACACTAACATCACGCAACCACTACACTAACATTACACAACAACCGCACTAACATCACACATTCACCCCACTAATATCACACAACCATAACATTAACATCACACAGCCACCACACCAACATTACACAACCACAACACTAATATCACACATCCACCAAACTAACATCACACAACCACCACACTAACATAACACAACCACCACACTAACATAACACAACCACCACACTAACATAACATAACCACCACACTAACATCACACAACCACCACACTAACATCAAACAACCATAACACTAATATCACACAACCACAACATTAAAATCACACAGCCACCACACAAATATTACAAAACCACATAACTAATACCACTCAACTATGACCTCCAACATCACACAATCTAACATTAACATCACACAATCACCACACCAACATTACACAACCGCGACACTAACTTCACACAACCACAGCATTAACATCACACAGCCACCACACCAACATTACACAACCACAAAACTAATATCACACAATCACCAAACTAATATCACACAACCACCACACAAACATCACACAACCACCACACTAACATCACACAACCACCACACTAATCATAACACAACCACCACACTAACATCACACAACCACCACACTAACATCAAACAACCACAATACTAATATCACACAACCACCACACAAACATCACACAACTACCCCACTAACATCACACAACCTCAACATTAACATCACACAACCACCACACCAACAATGCACAACCACTCCACTAAGATCAAGCAACCACCACACAAACATTACTCAACCACCACAATAACATAGCACAACCACCACACAAACATCACACAACCACCAAACTAACATCACACAACCACAACACTAACGTCACACAACCACCACACAAACATCACACAACCACCACTCCAACATTACACAACCACAAAACTAACATCACACAATCACCACACTAATATCACACAACCTCCAGTCTAACATCACACAACGACCACACTGACATAACACAACCATCACACTAAAAAATCACACCCACCACACCAACATCATACAAACACTACACTAACATAAAAAACCCACCACATTAACATCACACAACCACAACAATAACACCACACAACCACCACACTAACATCACACAACCACCACACTAACATAACACAACCACCACACTAATATCACACAACCACCAGACTAACATCACACAACCACAACACTAATATCACACAACCAACCACACAAACATCACAACCACCACAATAACATAGCACAACCACCCCACTAACATCACACAACCACAACACTAATATCACACAACCACCACACCAACATTACTCAACCACAAAACTAACATCACACAACCACCGTACTAACATCACACAACCACCACACTAATATAACACAACGACCTCACTAACATCACACAAGCACCTCACTAACATCAAACAACCCCAACACTAATAAAACTCAACCACCACACTAACATCACACAACCACCACACAAACATCTCACAACCACCAAACTAACATCACACAACCACAACACTAATATCACTCAACCACGACCTCTAACATCACTCAACCACAACATCAACATCACACAACCAACACACCAACATTACACAACCACCACACTAACCTCACACAACCACCACACCAACATTACACAACCACCAAAATAACGCTACACAACCACCACACAAACATCACATAACCACCACATTAACATCACACAACCACTACACTGACATTACACAACAACCAAACTAACATCCCACAACCACCACACTATCATCACAAAACCACAACAGTAATATCATACAACCACGACCTCTAACATCACTCAACCACAACATCAACATCACACAACCACCACACTATCCTCACACAACTACCACAATAACATCACACAAATACAAAACTAACCTCACACAACCACCACACTAACATCACACAACCACAAAGCTAACATCACACAACCACAACACGAATATCACACGACCACGACACAAACATGACACAACCACCACAATAACATAGCAAATCCACTACACTATTGATAAACAACCACAACATAATATCACACAACCACCACACAAACATCACACAACCACCCCACAAACATCCCACTACCACCACACAAACATCACAAAACCACAACACTAATATCACTCAACCACAACACTAATATCAAAAAACCACCACACAAACATTACACAACCACCACAATAATATAGCACAACCACCACACTAAAATGAAACAACCACAAGAAGAATATCACACAACCACCACACAAACATACACACAACCACCCCACTAACATCACACAACCACCAAACTAACAAAAGGCAACCACCACACTAACATCACACAACTGCCACATTAAAATCACACACCACCACATTAACATCACACAACAGCCACACTAACCTCACACAACCACCACACTAACATCACATAACCACCACATTAACATCACACAACCACTACAAGAACATTACACAACCACCACAATAACCTCACACAACCACAACACTAATATCACGCAACAACCACACCAACTTTACACAACCACAACACCAACATCACACAACCACCACACTAACATCACACAAACACCACACTAACATAACACAACCACCACATTAACATCACACAACCACCACACTAACATCAAACAACCACAACACAAATATCACACAATCACTCCACAAACATCAAACAACAACCACACTAACTTAACACAACGACCACACTAACATAGCACCACCGCCACACTAATATGAAACAACCACAAGAATAATATCACACAACCACCACACTAACATAAAACAACGACCACACAAACATAGCACAACGAACACCCTAACATAAAACAACCACAAGAATAATATCACACAACCACCCTCTAACATTACATGATCACCACACTAACATCACACAACCACCACACTAACATAACACAACGACCACACTAACATCACACAAACAATCTCACTAACATCAAACAACCACCACACTAACATCACACAACCACCACACTAACATAACGCAACCACCACACTTACATCACACAACTGCCACATTAACATCACACACCACCGCATTAACATCACACAACAACCACACTAACCTCACATAACCACCACACTATCATCACATAACCACCACATTAACATCACACAACAACTACAATAACATTACACAACCACCCACACAAACATCAAATAACCACTACACTAACATCACACAACCACCACACTCACATCAAACAACCACAACACTAATATCACACAAGCACCACACAAACATCACACAACCACCCCACTAACATCACACAACCTCAACATCACACAACCATCACTCCAACATTACACAACCACAACACTAACATCACACAACCACCACACCAAAATTACACAACCACAACACCACTATCACACAACCACTACACTAAAATCACACAACCACCACACTAATATAACACAACCACCACACTAACATAGCACAACCACCACACTAAAATCACAAAACCATCACACTAGCATAACACAACCACTACACTAACATCACACAACCACCAAACAAACATCACAAAACCACAACAGTAACATAGCACAACCACCACACAAACACAACACTAATAACACATATCCCCCACACTAACATCACTCAACCACCACACTTACATCAAACAACCACAACACTAATATCACACAACCACCACACAAACATTACACAACCACAACACCACTCTCACACAACCACCACACCAACATCACACAACCACCACACTAACATAACACAACCACCACACTAACATCACACAACCACCACACTAACATCAAACAACCACAACACTAATATCACACAACCACCAAACAAACATCACAAAACCACAACAGTAACATAGCACAACCACCACACAAACACAACACTAATAACACATATCCCCCACACTAACATCACTCAACCACCACACTAACATCACACAACCACCACACTAATGTCACAAAACCACAACACTAATAACACTCAACCACGACCTCTAACATCACTCAACCACAACATCAACCTCACAAACCCACCACACCAACATTACACAACCACCACACTAACGTCACACAACGACCACACTAACATCACATAACCACCACATTAACATCACACAACCACTACACTAACATTACACAACCACCACACTAACATCACACAATCACCACACTAACATAACACAACGACAACACTAAAATCACACAACCATCTCACTAGCATCAAACAATCCCAACACTAATATCACTCAACCACCACCTCTGACATCACACAACCAAAACATTAACATCACACAATCACCACACTAAAATTACACAGCCACCACACTAACATCACACAACCACCACACTAATATAACGCAACCACCACTCTAACATCACACAACCGCCACATTTACATTACACAACCACCACACCTAACCACTCACCTAACCAACACACTAACATCACATAACCACCACATTAACATCACACAACCACTACACTAGCATTACACAACCACCACACTAACATCACACAACCACAACACTAATATCACACAACCACAACACTATCGTCACACAACCACCACACAAACATCACACAACCACCAAAATAACATAGCACAACAACCACACTAATATGAAACAACCACAAGAATAATATCACACAACCACCACACTAACATAACACAACGAGCAAACTAGCAGAGCACACCCACCACACTAACACGAAACAACCACAAGAATAATATCACACAACCACCACGCTAACATTACACAACCCCCAGACTAACATCACACAACCACCAAACTAACATAACACAACGACCACACTAACATCACACAAACACCCTCACTAACATCAAACAACCCTAACACCATTATCACACAACCACCAAACAAACATCACAAAACCACCACAGTAACATAGCACAACCACCACACAAACACAACACTAATAACACATATCCCCCACACTAACATCACTCAACCACCACACTAACATCACACAACCACCACACTAAGGTCACAAAACCACAACACTAATAACACTCAACCACGACTCTAACATCACTCAACCACAACATCAACCTCACAAACCCACCACACCAACATTACACAACCACCACACTAACGTCACACAACGACCACACTAACATCACATAACCACCACATTAACATCACACAACCACTACACTAACATTACACAACCACCACACTAACATCACACAATCACCACACTAACATAACACAACGACAACACTAAAATCACACAACCATCTCACTAGCATCAAACAACCCCAACACTAATATCACTCAACCACCACCTCTGACATCACACAACCAAAACATTAACATCACACAATCACCACACTAAAATTACACAGCCACCACACTAACATCACACAACCACCACACTAATATAACGCAACCACCACTCTAACATCACACAACCGCCACATTAACATTACACAACCACCACACTAAACTCACCTAACCAACACACTAACATCACATAACCACCACATTAACATCACACAACCACTACACTATCATTACACAACCACCACACTAACATCACACAACCACAACACTAATATCACACAACCACAACACTATCGTCACACAACCACCATACAAACATCACACAACCACCAAAATAACATAGCACAACAACCACACTAATATGAAACAACCACAAGAATAATATCACAGAACCACCACACTAACATAACACAACGACCAAACTAGCAGAGCACACCCACCACACTAACACGAAACAACCACAAGAATAATATCACACAACCACCACGCTAACATTACACAACCACCAGACTAACATCACACAACCACCAAACTAACATAACACAACGACCACACTAACATCACACAAACACCCTCACTAACATCAAACAACCCTAACACCAATATCACACAACCACCAAACAAACATCACAAAACCACCACAGTAACATAGCACAACCACCACACAAACACAACACTAATAACACATATCCCCCACACTAACATCACTCAACCACCACACTAACATCACACAACCACCACACTAACATCACAAAACCACAACACTAATATCACACAACCACGACCTCTAACATCACTCAACCACAACATCAACATCATACAACCACCACACTAACCTCACCCAACTACCACAATAACATCAAACAACCACAAAGCTAACATCACACGACCACAACATCAACATCACACAAATACAAAACTAACCTCACACAACCACCACACAAACATCACACACCCACAAAGCTAACATCACACGACCACAACACTAATATCACACGACCACCACACAAACATCACACAACCACCACAATAACATAGCACAACCACTCCACTAATAATAAACAACCACAACATAATATCACACAACCACCACACAAAAATCACACAGCCACCCAACTAGCAACCCACAACCACCACACTAACATCACAAAACCACAACACTAATATCACTCAACCACAACATAAATATCACAAAACCACCACACAAACATTACACAACCACAAAACTAACATCACACAACCACCGCACTAACATCACACAATCACCTCACTAACATCAAACAACCCCAACACTATTTTCACACAACCACCACACAAACATCACAAAACCACCACAATAACATAGCACAACCACCACATTAAAATCACACAACCACCACACTAACATCCCACAACCACCACACAAACATGACACAACCACCACAATAACATAGCACAACCACCCCACTAACATTAGACAACCACAACACTAATATCACACAACCACCACACAAACATCACACTACCACCCCTCTAACATCACACAACCACCACACTAACATCACACAACCACTACACCAACAATGCACAACCACTCCACTAATATCACACAACCACCACACAAACATTACACAACCACCACAATAATATAGCACAACCACCACACTAAAATGAAACAACCACAAGAAGAATATCACACAACCACCACACAAACATACACACAACCACCACATTAACATAAGGCAACCACCACACTAACATCACACAACTGCCACATTAACATCACACACCACCACATTAACATCACACAACAGCCACACTAACCTCACACAACCACCACACTAACATCACAAAACCAACACATTAGCATCACACAACCACTACACGAACATTACACAACCACCACAATAACCTCACACAACCACAACACTAATATCACGCAACAACCACACCAACATTACACAACCACAACACCAACATCACACAACCACCACCCTAACATCACACAAACACCACACTAACATAACACAACCACCACAATAACATCACACAACCACCATACTAACATCAAACAACCACAACACTAATATCACACAATCACCACACAAACAACAAACAACCACCACACTAACTTAACACAACGACCACACTAATAGAGCACCACCGCCACACTAACATGAAACAACCACAAGAATAATATCACACAACCACCACACTAAAATAACGCAACGACCACACTAACATAGCACAACCAACACACTAACATAAAACAACAACAAGAATAATATCACACAACCACCCGCTAACATCACACAACCACCACACTAACATAACACAACGACCACACTAACATCACACAAACAACCTCACTAACATCAAACAACCACCACACTAACATCACACAACCACCACACTAACATAACGCAACCACCACACTTACATCACACAACTGCCACATTAACATCACACACCACCGCATTAACATCACATAACCACCACACTATCATCACATAACCACCACATTAACATCACACAACAACTACAATAACATTACACAACCACCACACAAACATCAAATAACCACTACACTAACATCACACAACCACCACACTAACATCACACAACCACCACACTAACATTACAAAACCACAACACTAATATCACACAACCACGACCTCTAACATCACTCAACCACATCAACATCATACAACCACCACACTAACCTCACACAACTACCACAATAACATCAAACAACCACAAAGCTAACATCACACGACCACAACATCAACATCACACAAATACAAAACTAACCTCACACAACCACCACACTAACATCACACAACCACAAAGTTAACATCACACGACCACAACACTAATATCACGCGACCACCACACAAACATCAAACAACCACCACAATAACATAGCACAACCACTCCACTAATAATAAACAACCACAACATAATATCACACAACTACCACACAAAAATCACACATCCACCCCACTAACAACTCACAACCACCACACTAACATCACAAAACCACAACACTAATATCACTCAACCACAACACTAATATCACAAAACCACCACACAAACATTACACAACCACAAAACTAACATCACACAACCACCGCACTAACATCACACAATCACCTCACTAACATCAAACAACCCCAACACTATTTTCACACAACCACCACACAAACATCACAAAACCACCACAATAACATAGCACAACCACCACATTAAAATCACACAACCACCACACTAACATCCCACAACCACCACACAAATATCACACAACCACCACAATAACATAGCACAACCACCCCACTAACATTAAACAACGACAACACTAATATCACACAACCACCACACAAACATCACACTACCACCCCTCTAACATCACTAAACCTCAACATTAACATCACACTACCACTACACCAACAATGCACAACCACTCCACTAATATCACACAACCACCACACAAACATTACACAACCACCACAATAATATAGCACAACCACCACACTAAAATAAAACAACCACAAGAAGAATATCACACAATCACCACACAAACATACACACAACCACCACACTAACATAAGGCAACCACCACACTAACATCACACAACTGCCACATTAACATCACACACCACCACATTAACATCACACAACAGCCACACTAACCTCACACAACCACCACACTAACATCACATAACCACCACATTAACATCACACAACCACTACACGAACATTACACAACCACCACAATAACCTCACACAATCACAACACTAATATCACGCAACAACCACACCAACATTACACAACCACAACACCAACATCACACAACCACCACCCTAACATCACACAAACACCACACTAACATAACACAACAACCACAATAACATCACACAACCACCACACTAACATCAAACAACCACCACACTAACTTAACACAACGACCACACTAACATTGCACCACCGCCACACGAACATGAAACAACCACAAGAATAATATCACACAACCACCACACTAAAATAACACAACGACCACACTAACATAGCACAACCAACACACTAACATAAAACAACAACAAGAATAATATCACACAACCACCCGCTAACATTAAATGACCACCACACTAACATCACACAACCACCACACTAACATAACACAACGACCACACTAACATCACACAAACAACCTCACTATCATCAAACAACCACCACACTAACGTCACACAACCACCACACTAACATAACGCAACCACCACACTTACATCACACAACTACCACATTAACATCACACACCACCGCATTAACATCACACAACCAACACAGTAACCTCACATAACCACCACACTATCATCACATAACCACCACATTCACATCACACAACAACTACAATAACATTACACAACCACCACACAAACATCAAATAACCATTACACTAACATCACACAACCACCACACTAACATCAAACAACCACAACGCTAATATCACACAAGCACCACATAAGCATCACACAACCTCCCCACTAACATCACCCAACAATCACTCCAACATTACACAACCACAACACTAACATCACACAACCACCACACCAACATTACACAACCACAACACCACTATCACACACCACTACACTAACATCACAAAACCACCACACTAACATAACACAACCACCACACTAACATGGCACAACCACCACACTTAAATCACACAACCTCCACACTAACATAACACAACCACTACACTAACATCACACAATCACCACACTAACATCAAACAACCACAACACTATTATCATTACACTACAGTATACTCATACAATCACCACACTAGCATCACTCAACCACCACACTAACCTCAAACAAGCACAACACTAATAACACACAACCACCACACTAACATCAAACAACCACAACACAACTCTCACACAACCACCACACCAACATCACACAACCACCACACTAACATAACACAACCACCACACTGACATCAGACAACCACCACACTAACATCAAACAACCACAACACAACTCTCACACAACCACCACACTAACATCACACAACCACCACACTAACATAACACAACCACCACACTAACATCAAAGAACCACAACACTAATATCACACAACCACCGAACAAACATCACAAAACCACCACAGTAACATAGCACAACCACCACACAAACACAACACTAATAACACATATCCCCCACACTAACATCACTCAACCACCACACTAACATCACACAACCACCACACTAAGGTCACAAAACCACAACACTAATAACACTCAACCACGACCTCTAACATCACTCAACCACAACATCAACCTCACACACCCACCACAACAACATTACACAACCACCACACTAACGTCACACAACCACCACACTAACATCACATAACCACCACATTGACATCACAGAACCACTACACTAACATTACACAACCACCACACTAACATCACACAATCACCACACTAACATAACACAACGACCACACTAACATCACACAACCACCTCACTAGCATCAAACAACTCCAACACTAATATCACTCAACCACCACCTCTGACATCACACAACCAAAACATTAACATCACACAATCACCACACTAAAATTACACAGCCACCACACTAACATCACACAACCACCACACTAACATAACGCAACCACCACTCTAACATCACACAACCGCCACATTAACATCACACAACCACTACACTAGCATTACACAACCACTACACTAACATCACACAACCACAACACTAATATCACACAACCACAATACTAACGTCACACAACCACCACACAAACATCACACAACCACCAAAATAACATAGTACAACAAACACACTAACATGAAACAACCACAAGAATAATGTCACACAACCACCGCACTAACATAACACAACAACCAAACTAGCATAGCACACCCACCACACTAACACGAAACAACCACAAGAATAATATCACACAACCACAACACTAATATCACGCAACAACCACACCAACATTACACAACCACAACACCAACATCACACAACCACCACACTAACATCACACAAACACCACACTAACATAACACAACCACCACAATAACATCACACAACCACCACACTAACATCAAACTACCACAACACTAATATCACACAATCACCACACAAACATCAAACAACCACCTCACTAACTTAACACAACGACCACACTAACATTGCACCACCACCACACTAACATGAAACAACCACAAGAATAATATCACACAACCACCACACAAAATAACACAACGACCACACTAACATAGCACAACCAACACACTAACATAAAACAACAACAAGAATAATATCACACAACCACCCGCTAACATTACATGACCACCACACTAACATCACACAACCACCACACTAACATAACACAACGACCACACTAACATCACACAAAGAACCTCACTAACATCAAACAACCACCACACTAACATCACACAACCACCACACTAACATAACGCAACCACCACACTTACATCACACAACTACTACATTAACATCACACACCACCGCATTAACATCACACAACCACCACACTAACCTCACATAACCACCACACTATCATCACATAACCACCACAGTAACATCACACAACAACTACAATAACATTACACAACCGCCACACAAACATCAAATAACCACTACACTAACATCACACAATCACCACACTAAAATTACACAGCCACCACACTAACATCACACAACCACCACACTAAACTCACCTAACCAACACACTAACATCACATAACCACCACATTAACATCACACAACCACTACACTAGCATTGCAGAACCACCACACTAACATCAAACAACCACAACACTAATATCACACAACCACAACACTAACGTCACACAACCACCACACAAACATCACACAACCACCAAAATAACATAGTACAACATCCACACTAACATGAAACAACCACAAGAATAATGTCACACAACCACAGCACTAACATAACACAACGACCAAACTTGCATAGCACACCCACCACTCTAACACGAAACAACCACAAGAATAATATCACACAACCACCACGCTAACATTACACAACCACCACACTAACATCACACAACCACCGCAATAACATAACGCAACCACCACACTAATATCACACAACTGCCACATTAACATCACACACCACCATATTAACATCACCCAACCACCACACTAACGTCACACAACCACCACACTAACATCACATAACCACCACATTAACATCACACAACCACTACACTAACATTACATAACCACCACACTAACATCACACAACCACAACACTAATATCACACAACCACAACACTAACGTCACACAACCACCACAGAAACATCAAACAACGACCACACTAACATCACACAAACACCACACTAACATAACACAACCACCACATTAATATCACACAACCATCACACTAACATCAAACAACCACAACACTAATATCACACAACCACCACACAAACATCAAACAACCACCACTCTAGCTTAACACAACGACCACACTAACATAGCAACACCACCATACAAACATGAAACAACCACAAGAATAATATCACACAACCACCACACTAACATAACACAACGACCACACTAACATAGCACAACCACCACACTAACATGAAACAACCCCAACACTAATATCACACAACGACCACACTAACATAACACAACCACCACACTAACATAACACAACGACCACAGTAACATAGCACAACCACCACACTAACATAAAACAACCACAAGAATAATATCACACAACACCTCTCTAACATAATGCAACCACTACACTAACATCACACAACTGCCACATCAACATCACACACCACGGCATTAACATCACACAACCACCTCACTAACCTCACACAACCACCACACTAACACCACATAACCACCACATTAACATCACACAACAACTACAATAACATTACACAACCACCACACTAACATCACACAACCACAACACTAATATCACACAACCACAACACTAACATCACACAACCACCACACAAACATCACACAACCATCACATTAACATCACACAACCACCACATTAACATTACAAACCCACCACTATAACCTCACACAACCACAACACTAATATCACACAACATCCACACCAACATTACACAACCACAACACCAACAACACACAACCACCACAGTAACATCACACAAACACCAGACTAACATAACACATCCACCACATTAACATCACACAACCACCACATTAACATCAATCAACCACAACACTAATATCACACAACCACTCACAAACATCAAACAACCACCACACTAACATCACACAACCATCACACTAACATCAAACAACCACAACACTAATATCACACAATCACCACACAAACATTACACAACCACCCCACTAACATCACACAACCTCAACATTAACATCACTCAACCATCACTCCAACATTGCACAGCCACAACTCTAACATCAAACAACCACCACACCAACATTACACAACCACAACACCACTATCACCCAACCACCACACTAGCATCACAGAACCACCACATTAACATCACACAACCACTACACTAGCATTACACAACCGCCACACTAACATCACACAACCACAAAACTAATATCACACAACCACCACAATAACATAGCACAACAACCACACTAACAAGAAACAACCACAACACTAGTATCACACAACCATCACACAGACATCAAACAACCACCACACCAACTTAACACAACGACCACACTAACATGAAACAACCCCAACACTAATATCACACAACCACCACACTTACGTAACACAACCACCACACTAACATAACACAACCACCACAGTAACACCACACAAACAACCTCACTAACATGAAACAACCACCACACTAACATCAAACAACCACCACAATAACATAGCGCAACCACTACACTAACATCACACAACTGCCACATTAACATCACCCACCACCGCATTAACATCACACAACCACCACACTAACCTCACACAACCACCACACAAACATCACATAAGCACCACATTAACATCACAAAACCACCACACAACCATCACATTAACATCACACAGCCACCACATTAACATCACCAACCCACCACAGTAACCTAACTCAACCACAACACTAATATCACACAACAACCACACCAACATTACACAACCACAACACCAACATCACACAACCACCACACTACACACAACCACCACACTAACATCACACAACCACTACATTAACATTACACAACCACTACACTAAAATCACACAACCACAACATTAACGTCACAAAACCACCACACTAACAGCACATAACCACCACATTAACATCACACAACCACTATACTAACATCACACAACCACCACACTAACATCAAACAACCACAACACTAATATCACACAATCACCACACGAACATCACACAACCTCAACATTAATATCACACAACCATCACTCCAACATTACACAACCACAACACTAACATCCCACAACCACCACACCAACATTACACAACCACAACACCACTATCACACAGCCACCACACTAACATCACACAACCACCACACTAACATAACACAACCACCACACTAACATCACACAACCACCACACTAATATCAAACAACCACAACACTTATATCACACAACCACCACACAAACATCACAAAACCACCACAGTAACATAGCACAACCACCACACCAACATTACACAAACACAACACTGATAACACACAACCACCACACTAACATCACCCAACCACCACACTAACATAACACAACCACCACACAAACATCACCCAACCACCACACTAACATCACACAACCACCACAGTAACATCATTACACTACAGTATACTCATACAATCACCATACTAACATCACACAACCACAACACTAACATCAAACAACCACAACACTAATATCACACAACCAACACACAAACATCACACAACCACCACAATAACATAGCGCAACCGCCCTACTAACATCAAACAACCACCACACTAATATCAAACAACCACAAGACTAATATCACACAACCACCACACTTTATTTTTCTCTTTTTTCTTTTTTTTTTATTTATTGGGCACTCCCTTACATCCTTGTGTAAGATGAAGCGCAGAAGCGTTTTACCCCGCCCAACAGGGAAGCATGCTAAGTTCATGCTTGCCTTTATGTCTCATGAGTTAAGGGCGTAGAAGCCTGAAGAGTCAGTGGTTTATGTCATCAAGTTATTGAAAGCTCCAACAACTTTCCCTAAATACGAATTCGCAACTTTCGACTTACAACAGGTACCTACTTTACTGCTAGGTGAACAGGGACTAATGGGGGCTAGGAAGTAAGTCCAAACAACTTCCACCGGCCCGGGAATCGAACCCGTGACATGTCGCTTGCGAGACAACAATGGTACCGCTTCTACCACCGATCCCCCAACCACCACACTAAATTAACGCAACCACCACACTAATATCACACAAACATCACACTAACAACCACCACATTAACATCACACAACCACCAGACTAAAATCACACAACCACAACATTAAAGTCACACAACCACCACACTAACATCACGCAACCACTACTCTAACATTACACAACAACCACACTAACATCACACAACCACCCCACTAATATCACACAACCACAACATTAACATCACACAGCCACAACACCAGCATTACAAAACCACAACACTAATACCACTCAACCACGACCTCTAACATCACACAACCTAACATTAACATCACACAATCACCACACCAACATTACACAACCGCCACACCAGCTTCACACAACCACCAATACTAACATCATACAACCACCACACTAACTTCACACAACCACGACATTAACATTACACAACCACTACACTAAAATCACACAACCACAAACATTAACGTCACAAAAACACCACACTAACAGCATATAACCACCACATTAACATCACACAACCACTACACTAACATTAAACAACCACAACATTAACATCAAACAACCACAACATTAACATCACACAACCACCACACTAACCTCACAAAACCACCACACTAACCTCACACAACCACCACACTAAAATCACACAACCACAACATTAACTTCACACAACCACCACACTAACATCAAACAACCACAACACTAATATCACACAACCACCACACAAACATTACACAACCACCACACTAACATAACACAACCATCACACTAACATCACACAACCAGAACACCAAAACACACAACCACCACACTAACATCGCACCACCACACTAACATGACACAACCACAACACTATTGAAGATGTTCGGGGTACTTTGTTCTAACTACAGGAGCGAACATAAACATCTGTAGATCTGTAGAGTTCTGTATGTTCTTATTAACGGAAATATAAAAGGTGCGATTACAAGCGCGGGTAATCCTTACACTCATATAGGGGTCAACTGACCTCACTCTGACCTCTCAAGCGACATGTGGTAAGTGGTACATTAGCAGCTTCCAGATGTCGCAAGGCACATTTATCTAAGCGTGTGGTGACATGAAACAGGGGCATTGCCACACGCTACTGACTAGAGAAATAATATATATATATATATATATATATATATATATATATATATATATATATATATATATATATATATATATATATATATATAGAGTACATACATGGTATACATGCAACATACATAATATACATACACCTCCCCCCCACCCTTATACGCTCATAGCAAAGTCTTGAGCGGACCTTTTCCTGTGGATTCGTTCAGAGCGTCGAGGGGCTTGATCACTGGGGGGGGGGGGGGGGATATGGGACTCAGCACTGGTGGCGGGGTCAGCGGAAGGTGTTACAGGGCGGAGGAAACGGCGGTTCCTCCACCACACCCGACCACTGGGTAACCGCACCTGGTAGTCCCGTGACCTACCGAGACCCATGACTACGCCCACTTTGTCCCAACGTAAGGAGGTCGGGTCCTGGACACAGACTTCGGTGCCGACACTCAACCTGGGGAGAGGACGGGCGTGGTCGTTGTGGCGGGCGAGGACGTCTTGAATACGTTCGGCGGCTCGACGATCACAATCCTCTGTCTTGGCCACTCCTTGGAGAAGGACTGAGGGTGAGCAGGGACACAAGAATGGAGGGAGCGGCCATACAAGACCTGGGCAGGGGAGCGTCCGGTGTAATTGGGTGTGTTGCGGAGCTGAAGGAGACCCTGGTCGAAGGCCTCCCAGTCAATATTCCCAGAAGGGACCACTTTGAGGATGAGGTGCTTCAGGGATTTGATAGCAGCCTCAGCGTGGCCGTTGGACTGCCGATAATGAGGCGGTGATAACACATGCCGGACTCACCATCGGTCGAGGAACGCAGCAAAGTCCCGGCTTGTGAACTGGGGCCCTCCGTTGGTTCGCAGGCACGCCCACGTAACGGAAGTAGTGGCGGAACTTGCTGATGGTGGCGGCAGATGTATCCTTACCGCACTTGATGACAACCGGCCAACCAGAGAGACGGTCGACGATAACAAGGAAGGACTCTCCTGACACAAAGAAAAAGTCGGGCAACACAGACTTAAAGGTGCAGGTGGGGTTGTCGTCACTCATGAAGAGTTCTTGCTGCTGGCTGAGTTGTAGTACTTGGCGGGGCTTACACGCCTGGACAGCATTGGAGATGTCGGGGTTGATGACAGGCCAGAAAACAGTCTGTCTTGCACGCCGTTTGGTGGCCTCGGCTCCACGGTGACTGTCGTGGAGGCGAGCCAAGGCTTGGGGACGTGAAGCAGCAGAAACAACTACCGAAGGAGAGGTGTCACTGGCCAGAGGTAGGGGTAGGGCGGCAGCAGGGTAGTTGCTGCTCCCTTCGTGCACCCTGTTGGAGTATTTTACCCCGAGAATCGGTTTTGGGAAGTCCTGGGAGATGATGGCCAACTCTTGACAATGTCTGTTGGACAGCAAAGGAGTCGGGATACCATTATGCACGTCAATCCAGGCTTGACACGACCTGTTGCCAAAGGTGACCTGTGCATAGAGTGAACCTAGGGCTGGGGCCATCAGTGCACCGTCTGCCGTGACGCGGAGGTCCTTGGGAGGCGGTCCTAGATCACTTGGAGAGAGCCCCAAGCATTGCAAATGCTGGGGACCGACGACCGTAGCCTCAGCGCCGGTGTCGGGCAGCATCTCGAGACAGGATGACACACTGCCGTAGGTCACGATGACGCTGACGTGCTGGGGAACTTTGGTCCTGGGATGCGAGGAGTACACCCTCCTAATATGGGTCGGGCTTTATCCAGGGTCGTCGTGCCTCTGATTTGGCGACTGTGGGCGGCTCTCACTGGTGGAAGGGCGCTGCTGCTTTCGCCGAAGCTGTCCCTTAGGTTTGTTGGTCGGACAACACTTGTCGTAGTGGCCCAGACGACCAAACACATTGCACTGGAGGCGTTTGGCTGGGCACCGTACTGTAAGTGACCAGTGGCCCATGCGGTCACAACTGTCGCAGGTAGACTCGGCAGCTGGACACACCTTTGTTCCGTGCTGCCTACAACAGCTGTTGCAAAGGGAGCTGGGCGTGGGCATGGTGGGCGTAGGCTTTGGGGCAGATTACATGTCTTTCTTGTATTGGGACATAGCCCATAAGACTGTAGGGGGAGCGCGGATGGCAGAGGTAGCACACCTGGCAGCCTCATAGGAGCGGCATACTGTCAATACATCCTTAAGAGAGGAGGAAGAGTCGAGGGAGGTGAGGCGTTGGACAAGCTCCTCGTCCTTAACACCCATCAGGATCACCTGCTTCAACTGGGTCTCCTCGCACTGCTGGTGATTACCGGGACATATGTCTATCTCTTCCGAGGCTCTCTTGAGTCGTACATGGAAATCGTCAAAAGTTTCGCCCTCCATCTGTTTACAGCTAAACACTTCCCTCCTGTGGAGAGCTTCATTCCGCTGACCTTTGATGTGCCGTTCTAGAACATCCAGTACCTCCTCTACAGACAACAAAGACGTCGGGAGCACTTGCAACGTGTGTTCCAACACATGCTGCGTTCCCAAAGACAGGCACATACACAGCTGAATGAGTTGTTTGGTCTGTGGCAAGCTCTGGAGATCCACGATTGTAGCATAATCAGTCCACCGTCGCCGCCACTCACGAAAAGTCTGGAAAGTCTCATCAGGCTTCAAGGTGGGTGGGGGTTGGACAACCATTTTGGTAGAGGGCGTTGACGAGGTATCTGAGCCAGTCGGTACCGTAGTAGTGGAAGGGCCAAGGGCTTGATTAGCAGTGAGGGTAGATATCAAAGCTGCAAACCTTTCGTTATCTTCCATTCTCCGTTGGTGGTCCTCAGGTCATCTTTTTGCTTCACCCAGACGCCTCTCCTCCCTCATAAGCTTCATCAGAGCAATTATCTCTGAGGACGAGGCTGAGGGTCGAGGGGTGTGGCTGGGAGATGTGTTGGGAGAGGGTGGGGTGTCGCGCACTGACTGGTCATCCATGTCTGTAGAGCTGTCATCCGTCTGACTCATCCGGGCGCTAGGGACACAACTGCGTGAGGTCCGGAGCATAATTACTTTATCTGTATGTTGTATCTCAAATCAGTTTTGACTGGTCAGCCCGTCGTATCAACCAGATTTGAGACAAAAAAATTAATTGAATACACAGATAAGTAACTCAGAAACCTTCCATATCAGGATAGGTTAAAGAAACTTAACTTGCATTCCCTAGAAAGACGAAGAGTGCGGGGAGATATGATAGAAGTATTTAAGTGGGTGAAAGGAATCAATATAGGGGATATAGATAAAGTTCTTATAATATCCGAGCAGGATAGGACTCGGAGCAACGGATTCAAGTTGGATAAGTTTAGGTTTAGGAGGGAGATGGGAAGAAACTGGTTCACAAATAGGGTGGTGGACGAGTGGAACAAGCTTAGCAACTTTGTAGTAAGTGTGGGAACTCTGGAAAGTTTCAAAAGGAGGCTAGATAGATTCATGGATGATAAAGAGTGGTAGTAACTCTCGACAGAAGCTGCCATGCACAGGCCAACCGGCCTATTGCAGACTCCTTATTTTCTTATGTTCTTATGTTCAGTGTGTTCGGGCGTGGGTTGGTGTGTGTAGGCGCGGTGGAGCGCGCGGAGGGAGGCGAGGCGGTGGGGGTTGAGCAGTGGGGGGTGAGTTACCATTGAGGCAGCCTGGGACGGTCGCGCTGACGCACCACTCATCACAAATGCCCTATATCAGCCTTCCACCTTAGGGAATCCCTTAAAACAAGGACACACACTTTAACACTACACACACACGAGGGGCACTTAAAGACACTTCACAGGAAATTGCGATCACTGCACACTGCTCAAAACTCGTTGGTCATTCAAACAAATTTTTTGGGGAGACAATGGCGACGGATGACGTTGATGGAGGAGGTCTACCGGCCTTGATTTTACACGAATGCACTTATTTCCACTTAATCGATCACTTGATACTCACTGCGCCATGGAGATGTTCGGGGTACTTGGCTCTAATTACAGGAGCGAACATAAACACCTGTAGAGTTCTGTAGGTTCTTATTAACGGAAATATACAAGGTGGGCTTACAAGTGCGGGTAGTCCTTACACTCCTATAGGGGTCAAATGACCTCACTCTGACTTCTCAAGCGACATGTGGTAAGTGGTACATTAGTAGCTTCCAGATGTCGCCAGGCACATTTATCTAAGCGTGTGGTGACATGAAACAGGGGAATTGCCACACGCTACTGACTAGAGAAATAATGTGTACATATAGAGTACATACATGGTATACATACAACAGACATAATATACATACAACTAACATCACACAACCACCACACTAACATCACTTAACCACCACACTAACATCACACAACCACCACAGTAACATCATTACACTACAGTATACTCATACAATCACCACACTAACATCACACAACAACCACACTAACATCACACAACCACCACACTAACATCACACAGCCACCACACTAACATCACATAACCACCACACTAACATAACACAACCACCACACTAACATCACACAGCCACCACACTAACATCACATAACCACCACACTAACATAACACAACCACCACACTAACATCACCCAACCACCACACTAACATCACACAACCACCACAGTAACATCATTACACTACAGTATACTCATACAACCACCACACTAGCATCACACAACCACCACACTAACATCACACAACCACCACACTAACATCACACAACCAGAATAGCAAGATCACACAACCACCACACCAAAAACCACCACATTAAGATTACACAGCCACCACATTAACATCACACAACCACCACATTAACATCACACAACAACCACACTAACATCACACAACCTCCACACTAACATCACACATCCACCACACTAACATCACACATCCACCACACTAACATCACAAAACCACCTCATTAACCTCACAAAACCACAACACCAACATCACACAACCACCACACTAACATCACACAAACAGAATAGCAAGATCACACAACCACCACACTTACAACCACCGCATTATCATCACACAACCACCACTTATATCACACAACCATCTCACTAACATCACACAACCACCACACTAACATCACACAACCACAACACTAATATCACACAACCAGCACACTAACATCACACAATCACCACACTAACATCACATAAACACCACACTAACATCACCGAACCATCACACTAACATCACACAACCACAACACTAACATCACACAACCAACAAACTAACATCACACAACCACCACACTAACATCACACAACCACCACACTAACATCACACAACCACCACATTAACATCACAAAACCACAACACCAACATCATACAACCACCACACTGACATCATTCAACCCTCACACTTCCAACCACCGCATTAACATCACACAACCACCACTTATATCACACAACCACCACACTAACATTACACAACCACCACCCAAACATCACAAAACCACAACACTAATATCACACAACCAGCACACTAACATCACATAACCACCACACTAACATCACCGACCCATCTCACTAACATCACACAACCACCACACTAACATCACACAACCACAACACTAATATCACACAACCAACACACTAACATCACACAACCACCACACTAACATCACATAACCACCACACTAACATCACCGAACCACAACACTAACATCACACAACCACCACACTAACATAACACAATCATCACACTAAAATAACACAACCACCATACTAACCTCACACAACCACCACACTAACATCACACAACCACCACACTAACATCACACAACCACCACACTAACATCACACAACCACCACACTAACATCACAAAACCACAACACCACATCATACAACCACCACACTGACATCATACAAACCTCACACTTACAACCACCGCATTAACATCACACAACCGCAACACTAATATCACACAACCACCACACTAACATCACATAAGCACCACACTAACATCACCGAACCACCACACTAACATCACACAACCACAACACTAATATCACACAACCAACAAACTAACATCACACATACACCACACTAAGATCACACAACCACCACACTAACATCACACAACCACCACATTAACATCACACAACCACCACACTAACATCAAACAACCACCACAATAACATAGCACAACCACCACATTAACACAACCACCATACTAACATCACACAACCACCACACTAACATCAAACAACCACAACACTAATATCACACAACCACCCCACTAACATCAGGCAACCTCAACATGAACATCACACAACCACCACTCCAACATTACAGTCACCACATTAACCTAACAGTTCATCACACTAATATGACAGTCAACCCACTAATATAACAGTCATCCCACTAATATATTAGTCATCCCACTGATATAACAGTCATCACACTAATATAACAGTCATCACACTTATATAACAGTCATCACACTAATATAACATTCATCACACTAATATAACAGTCATCACACTAATATAACAGTCATCACACTAATATAACATTCATCACACTAATATAACAATCATCACACTAATATAACAGTCATCACACTAACCTAACAGTCATCACACTAACCTAACAGTCATCACACTAATATAACAGTCATCCCACTAATATAACAATGCATCACACACACCTTCATCGTATGGGGCACGCATCACTGCTTGTGAATAATTCAACAGTGCTTGTTGATATTTCTTCTCATGATATACTTTGTTTCCATCTGCGCGTCGACTTTCAGATACTTCTCTACTCTTGTGTTTGTAGAAGCTCTGTACTTTGAGCGTGTGGATGGGCTGTGGCAGATGAAACAAAGGAAACACATCACAATACTACCTAAGATTATTGTAATGCGTGTTAAATTTATCGAAAAATTTCCACCATTACTCTTGTATAGGCATACTTAGTATTGTTGATTAGTACCCAAGCCTAAGCAACAGGACCCAACTGGAAATAAGCATCCAGTATGCCATTATTGGTTATCTTTGGTTAAATTGCTTTACCTGTATTGCCTATGTCAGTGTGGAACTGTATACCTACATTGTTTACAGCACGGTGTATATAAATGCTGAACTGAATAATGGCATTGTCTACAGTGCTGTATATACATGCTGAACTGTATACCAACGTTGTGCATATACATGCTAAACTGTATACCCAAATCTTATGCTTACATGTTGAACTGCATATCAGCATTGTCTATATATTGCAGAACTGTATACCAATATTGTCTTTGTACATGCTGAACTGTATACTGGCATTTCCTATATACAAGCTGAACTGTAGATCCGCATTGTATATATACATGCTCAATTGTATACCTGCATTGTCTATATACATGCTGAACTGTATACCTGCATTATCTCTATACAGACCGAACTGTATACCAGCATTGTCTATATACATTCTGAACTGCATACCAGCATTGTGTACCTGTGTGGTGTTTTGGTCCATGAAAACTCAGGCTATGTTTGCCAGTTTATTGGTGTAGCGAGGAGAACTGTGTTCACTGTTCAAGCACGGAGCGAGAGTGAGTGGCCGCTTCGATTTTTTTTTTTTTTTTAAGATTTGTAGGAATAATATCTAAGCGGACCTTAAGCTAAAATGCTGGTCCACCCATTACTGAGATAAAACACCAGCATATTTTTAGTAAACTGTACATCTCCATTCCTAGCGTAGGGGTGGATGCTCGGTAAGAAACTGTAGGGTTTCTTGAGAGTGGTTGGTGGTTAACATTTTGGCAACCTTCTCTGCTGTGATAGGAGGTTGTATGTTTCTCGTAGCTAATTGTGTTCCAGGGCACTCATGAGGTAGTGCTGCAGTGAGATTTCTGCTCCGCTGTAGCTGCTCTGCTGGTACTTGTACAATGATTTCCCATACAGTGTGCATGGGTATCCCAGTCTCAGTCGGTGGAAGATGGCTTCTTCCCTTCTTGTTATATCCTTCATGAGTGGTGGTCTCTCATAATTCGTGACCAGATAGTACCTGGGATTCCGATATGACTGGGCACCCAGTTAATGATAACTTGTCGATCTTGTAGTTTTAACCCTTGCAGTAGGCCAACAACGGATGATATGAGATGAATGTTGTCTCTAGGATCTTTGCATTGTAGTGCTTCAATAGCACATCGTGAGTCAGTGTGTATTACAAAGCCTTGTTGACTGTTTATGGACGCGTGTCTTAGGGCTTAAAGTATGGCAGCTAGCTCAACTTGCAAAGTAGAGCATCCATCTGTGGTTCTCCAAAGGGACGTGTTACCTCTTTCTATGGTGAAGGCTGCTCCTGCCTTCGTATTGGTGTGGTGTTAGAGCCTTCATGTTTCTCTCTACTACCTATCGGAGCTCATGTGGGTTACAGTCAGCCTTTCTTGTCCCAGTTTGTAGAATGTTAAAGACTGCTAGCGGGGACTCCCACGGTGCTGAGGTGCTGTAGTCTGGACTCATTGTATCAGGTCCTTTACTGAGTTAACTTTCAGTGCTCGTAAGAGCCCTTGTAATCAGTTTTGTTGCAAAGCACGCTGTTGATCGTTCCGTCCTGGTTTGAAGTGATGTGAGACCTGTCTCCATGTGTATGTTTTCAATTTTTGTCCACATAGGTGCCTTGACAATGACTCTCATAGCGTTATTCTGGGCAACCTCCAATTTCTCCCACTGCCACTCAGACAGTGCGTTAAGAACCGGTGTCGCATAGTCTGTAAATGATCGAATGGCGTGTATATACAGTAAAGCCTTCTTAGGACTACATGTCCCGCATCCACCTTCGGTCCTGTCATGGCTCTCATCATGTTGACTCTCTTGCCTATTCGGTCTCTTAGATAGTTTATCTCAGTGTCAAATTTGAGGCCTTTGTCAATCCAGATGCCCAGGTATTTGTATACATTGACCCATTGTAGGGCAATACCTTGTATTTGCAGTTGTGTCACCGGCTCATTGTGTCCAATCCTCATGGATTTCGATTTTGGGATTGATATCTTGAGCCCGAGACTCTTACATTATTCACTAATGAGGTCTAGTGCTCTTTGGACTCAGCTGATCTGGTTTCTGCCTTTTTACTATCAGTGCTAAGTCGTCAGCATAGCATAGCAGTTTGGCACCCTCTTGAAAGGGGAGCCAACACAAGTTTTCCATGAGGATGTTGAAGAGAGTTGGACTAAGAACTCCTCCTTGTGGTGTGCCATTTTCCAGTCTTTGGTGATCTGAGACTTGTCCTTGAAAGGTAACTCTTGCTGTTCTGTTTTTGAGATAGTCAACAATCCAAGCCAGTAGGCATCTCTTGACGCCTTTCCGGGCCAGAGTGGTTACAATGGCCTGTGCATTTGCCAGCCCAAATGCGTTCTCTAGAGGAAGGGGTGGCTCCATCCTCAAAGTAGTTGTTGTTGCAAAGTGGTCATTGGTCAGTTCATCATCCATCTCCCACTGAACTACTGGAACGAGCTCAGTGAATGTGAGGTCCTATGTTCCTCTCAGTATGTGTGTTGGTTCCCCAGTGTTAATGAGCGTTATTTCTGGAACATCTGTCAGCAGTTCCACCAGGTGATGACCATCCTGGTTCATTGTTGTGGTCGGAATGATCGTTGGATGGTGGGCATTGAAGTCCCTAGCAATGAACACAAGTTCCTGTGCTGCTTGTGTCAGTAGTTCACCGGCTTCTAGTCGTTTGGGTGGCGGTTTATAGATGTTGTATACTACAAGACTGTCGTTTGCCAGGTGTATCCGAACAGCTTGTGCCTCTACTCCATCTCCACAGTGAACTGGTTCTACTTCTAAACTGGGGATGGTCCCCCTAACAAGACTCATGCTGCCATGGGAGTTGGGCCCCTTTGGTACAGAGTACTGTTGGTATCCAGGCAAACGGAATTGTTTATCTTTTGACATCAGGGTTTCTTGCAGAAAGAAGACATCAATTTTTTAGCTATGGCTGCTGTTTGTGCAGTATGCCGTTTGTTGGACAGGCCTTGTACATTCCACTGTGTTATCTTGAGATGACAAGGAGGTGGGGCTATTCTATCATTATCTCTTCGTCGCTGGTGCTGTAGTTGCTCTCGGCGTTCATGGTTGAGTCGCTCTCCTCCTCGTTCGTTAGGAATGATGTGCTCATTGATGGCTGTATCTTGGGCACCTGCTCTAAGGGAGGAGTAGGAGGTGGAATTCCGCTTGTTTTTGGAGGTATTTTGGGAGATTTTTCTGCTCTCTTCAGGGTCCTGTCGCTCTTGCCTGTGATCGTGTGTTTGCTGACGGTCTGTGGTTGTTGTTCTATTCCTCATGATCTGTTGCAAGGTGCTTGAGGGTTCACGGTTTTAAGTGATCTCTCAGATGGCAAGTTGTTCTTCTTGTCTGATATCTGACTCAAGGGCGTCGTCTGTTCTACTTGTAGCTGTGTCATAACTGCATTTATTATATTTTCGGTGCTGGCATCTTGTTTCTTTATTATAGTAGAGAAAGTCACTATCATAATGGTGATCATTTGTTTTATTTGTTCTTGTGTGAATGCCGCTTGTAGATTGGCAGGCTGGGGTTCAGTTGGGTGGTCGCCTGAGGGGGTTGCAGTGTCCCACCAATACTGGAGTGTTCTGTGCTTTTACTGCTACACAGCTCTGGAGCTGCGGTTGTGGAGTTCACTGATTTGTCATGGTTTCCAGCATGGACTGATTTTGTCCCGGTGTCTTCAATTTTGTCCTGTAGCCTGGTGGGGGAAATGCAGGGAAGAAATCCTCTGACAGTTGGGGCGGGGTGGGTGTTGGGTTGACAGTTTTCTTTCGCTGTTGACCCCACACGAATGTGCTCTGAGGTGCTTCTGTTGTGTTTTGTGGTTGAATTTTTGCCATTGAAACTTTCATCCGCTCTCTCCTCTCTGGGCATGATGTGCTCCAAGCGTGATGTTTCTTTCCACAATTTGGGCACTTGGCTGTCGTGGTGGTTCCTTCCTTGTGTGTTTGAATACACATTTCTGTCTTGTGGCTTTGGCTGCAGATGCCACATCTCACTTTTTGTGGCGTCTGGATTGGTGATGTCCAAATTTCTGACATTTGTAGCATCGTAGTGGTTCTGGGACAAAAGGACGCAACTTGTAAGTCCCTCAGTTGCCTAGGTCTACCTCCTCTGGGACTGTCCCCTTGATGTCCAATACACATGCCTTGTCTGTGCTTTGTCCTGACTCGTAACACAGAGCTCTGCCTTGGTCACTTTTATATGTTTTATGATGACTTCTACAGGAAGTTCCAGAGGATATCGTACTAGGATCATTCTGGTTCTTTTCTCCTCGGGGTCTCATGGTATTATCTTGACCGTCTTCCCGTTGAGATTGCTGACCTCGCTGAGGATCTTGGCTGTGTTGTGGTCTTGGGGGGAAAGTATCAAGTCTCCAACTAGATTGGGCTTCACACTGAACTTGATGTTCTTGTATTCCAGTTCCCGTGCTACCACTACCTCGTATACATGGTTGAATTCGTCTTGCTTTGGAAATCTTGTACTTCATCACAGTCGGATTCGCGAAGGTGGGTGGTTCTGCCACGGGGTGGATTGCTGGGGACATATTGTCTACGTCGGAAATGTTGTTTTCCTTCCGAGGCCTCTTGTGGCATTTTCCTTCCATCGGTTACGTCTCTCTCGCTCGTCTGTATATCATTAAATTGACAATGAAAGCTCACTACACCTACCTAGTTCCTTGTTGCCCTAGGACCAGTGCCGTAGCCAACTCCCCCCCCCCCCCCCCCCAATGGGGGTCGTAGGTTGGTGGTTCTGGTTTTGCAACAGGACCCCCCAAAAAGGGGGAGCCTACTCTACCCTATCAGCTAAACTCACCGGTCCTGCTCACACCCCTCTAAGGGGCCCCTTTGTGGCCTGTCCTAACGACAGTTCCCGCAGGGTTCAGTGAGGGCACTAAGAAATGTGAGCATAAAACACAGAGAAATAAGCAAGTCAATTCAACAGAGACCAGATATCCACGTCAAAGTGAGAGTGGCGTGTGTGGCGACTGTAAGTCTGGCCAGGCGCCGACGTGTGCACGAGGAAGCACGTGGGTTGGGAGTAACGCGACAAGCGTCTTCTCACCTCATTGCTCGGCTGACATCTGGGCCGTTCTGAATTTTTTTTTTTTTTTTTAAATTGATTTGTAGGAATATTACCTACGCGGACCTTAAGCTAAAATGCTGGTCCACCCACTGCTGGGATAAAACACCAGCGTCTTTTTGGTTAAATGCACATCTCCACCACTAATGTGGGGGGGGGGGGGGGTGGATGCTCGGTAAGAAACTGTAGGGTTTCTTGAAATTGGTTGGTGGTTAGCTTTCTGGCAACCTTCTCTGCTGTGATAGGTGGTTGTATGTTTCTCCTAGCTAATTGTGTTCCAGGGCACTCTATGAGATAGTGCTGCAGTATGTTTTCTGCTCCGCTGTCGCAGGTCTTGCACATGCGCTGCTCTGCTTGTGCCGATACAATTATTTCCCAAATGCATGGTATCCCAGTCTCAGTCGGTGGAAGTTGACTTCTTCCCTTCTTGTTATATCCTTCATGAATGGTGGTCTCTCATAATTCGTGACCAGATAGTACCACCTGGCCGATCGTGATACTGGTGTTAATCTTCTACTGTATGTTTCTCTATTTTCCACTGGGCAGTTCGTGTTATTGTGGTCTTCTTTATCTGCTCCTGACTGGGCGGGATGTTCATCTCAATGTTTCGCTGTTCTAACGCAGCCTTGGCAGCAGCATCAGCTCGTTCATTCCCTGGGATTCCGATATGACTGGGCACCCAGTTAATGATAACTTGCTGATCTTGTAGTTTTAAACCTTGCAGTAGTCCAATAACGGATGTTATGAGATGAATGTTGTCTCTATGCTCTCTGCATTGTAGTGCTTCAATAGCACATCGTGAGTCAGTGTGTATTACAATGCCTTGTTGACTGTTTATGGAAGCGTGTCTTAGGGCTCCAAGCATGGCAGCTAGCTCAACTTGCAAAGTAGAGCATCCATCTGAAGTTCTCCAAAGGGACGTGTTACCTCCTTCTATAGTGAAGGCTGCTCCTGCCTTCGTACTGGTGGTCTCTACAGAACCGCCTGTGTAATACACTGTACTATTGTGAGGTGTTAGAGCCTTCATGTTTCTCTCGGCCGTTTCGAGGCCACCCACGAGTATATATACCGGCTGACTGAACGGAGCTGTCTCGGTTCAAGCCTCGAACCAAGTTCGGCCACAACAGTCATCCGACTCAAAAACAGTTACATGAGAAGAATAGCGAGTTACAACAATGTATAGGCATCCGTTAAGTATATTACATTACATTATATTACATTTCATTTAATTCACAATAGTTATTCTTCAGTCGCTACAGCCCCCTCCAGACGATCACTTGCAAGGAAAGTGACGAATCGAAACCGAAGCGGCGGCCGCACCGCACAGCCGGACCTCGTCAACAGACATGAGCGTATTGGTGGCGTAGTCGCAGGTTCTGCATCGCTTGCGGACGCAGCATTGGTCAATTTGTTTATGCTGAGGCCGGGATCATCCGCGTCCTCGTCGACGTGGGCCGGCTTCAGACGGTTGATGGAGACTGTGTGCCGAACCCCTTGGCGGTTGATCGTAAAAAACTTAGACGACCGGCAGAGCACCCTGATGGGGCCGTTGTAGGGGCGTTGCAGAGGCGGTCCGGGTGCCATATGCCGTACGAAAACGTATGTTGCATCGTCCAGTGCCTTGACGACGATAACCTGCTTCTGAAAGCTCTGCCTTGGTGGTGTAAGGCGCAGGGATCAAATACAATCGCAGAGTGTCTCCACGTACGAACCAGGTTGCAATGATGGAGCAGATGTGGAGGCTAGAAACTCTCCTGGAAGGCACAAGCAGAGCCGTAGACGAGCTCCGCCGCTGAACAGCCCAAGTCGGTCTTAAGGGCTGACTGGATCCCTGGGAGAACGAGCGGCTGATGCCCTGTCCAACTGCTTGGTGTCGACCGGGCCATGGTGGCTGCCTTCAAATGACAGTGAAGCTGCTCAACTAGCCCGTTGCTTGTTGGGTGGATAGCTGTGGTGCGGATGTGGGAAGAGCCGAGCAGTGTCATCAGCTGATGCGAAAGCTCGGGTTCAAGTTGCCGGCCTCTATCGGTCGTCACAGTTGAGGGTACCCCTAAGCGAGCAACCCAACCAAAGACGAAGGCCTTGGCGACTGCTTGTGAGATGATCTCGGTAATGGGTACTGCTTCCGAACAATGAGTAAAGCGGTTGACGATTGTTAGAAGGTATCGGAAGCCTTCTGAGGGCGGTAGTGGTCCAACAATGTTGACATGGAGGTGATCAAAGTGACCTGATGGTGGCAGAAACGTACCAACAGGTGACTTAGTGTGGCGTTGGATTTCAGAGCTTTGGCAAGCCGTGCCGTGCAAGCCATTGTTGATGGAGGGCCAGACGTAGCACTGTGTGACGAGTCTCTGCGTTGCATAGATACCAGGGTGCGAGAGCGAGTGGAGCGACTGAAACAACTGTCGGCGCATATCCAGGGTAATTATTGGACAGAGTGAGTTGGTTGATGTATCATACGGCAACGTTTTGCCTTTGGGGAGGGGATTGTCGTGAAGCCGGAGCCCCATATCTGCAGTCCGCAGCAGTTGTATGTCGTTGTCGCATTGTTGAGCGTTAGCAAGCAGCGTGAAGTCCAGTTTGGAGGCGTTAGAGTTACCAGACGAGAGAGCTAGAATCCACGAGAGGGCGTTGGCAACGTTAATGCTTTCACCCTTCATGTAGCGAATATTAGCCATAAACAGGAGGATGAAATCCTGGTGCCATTGCTCCCCTGGTGAGTGCCGACTCAAGGCGTCAATGGGAACCAACACAAGAGGGCTTGTGGTTGGTGTAGAGGCAGAAATCGCTATCCTCCAGGAAGCAGCGGAAGTGCTTTACAGCCAGGTATGCAGCGAGCAGCTCACGGTCAAACGTAGAGTAGAACATTTCCTGTCTCTGCAGGCTTTTTAAGAAGAAGGAAAGTAGTTCGGCGCGGCCGTAAATATGCTGGTGGAGTACGGCGCCGACGCCGGTCTCAGAGGCGTCCACTATGAAGCTGAGAGATGCACCAGGGTGAGGGTAGCTCAGTAATGTGGCGTTGGCCTAAGCTTTCTTCACCTCCTTGAAAGCTTATGTTGGCTCTGTCGTCCAGAATACGGCTCTCATTACTGTCTTGTCTTTCTTCGGTACAAGAGCACAGAGCGGGCGAAGTAAAGCAGAGCAGCGAGTGAAAAAACGGTGGTAATATGCCACGAGTCCCAAGAACCGTCTGAGCTGCTTCTGAGTATGAGGCAGTGGAAAAGAGGTGATGGCTTCGACCTTATCGTGGAGAGGATTTGTTCCGTCCTGCGAGATATGATATCCCAGGAACGAGAGCTCAGGCACACCAAACTGGTACTTTTTTTTGTTGATGATGATCCCATACTGGCGGAAGCGGTCGAAGATCTGGCAAAAATGATGCAGATGCTCCTCCTGAGATCGGCTGGCCACGAAGCAGTCATCGACGTTAGAGAAGACGAATGGCAGTTCTCTCAGCACGTTATCGATAAAACGCTGGAATGTTTGGCTGGCATGCCTGAGGCCGAATGGAAATCTGACAAACTCGTATAAGCCCCGTTGGTCCCGTTGTGGGTCGTTCGACCTGTGCCCGGGTGGGCTAATTCCCGTCAAAAAAAAAAAAAAAAAGTTACAGCAGTTTAACAAACGTCAGTTGGGTTGACGAGTATCTGGTTGTACGCCCCCATGAAGTCTATCTTGGAGAAGATGGTAGCTTCAGCGAGATTGGCGGTAAAGTCGTGGATATGGATAGAGGTCGGCGACTGTCACCTCGTCGCCGCATTGAGGGTGCAGTAATCGCCACAGGGGCGCCAGCTTCCGGGTTGCTTTTTGGGTACCATGTGCAGTGCCGACAACCATGTGCTCTTCAATGGGAGGAAAATGCCCCTGTTGAGCATTTGATTGAACTCCCTCTTAGCGATGTGGAGTCTGTCGGGTGCTTGGCGCCGAAAGCCGAAGACTGGCGGGCCTTTGGTCTCAATATGGTGGACCACTTCATGTTCGAGCGGCCGAGGGTTGTCACTGCAATGCGTCAGAAACGGAAATTCCTCCAAGAGCTTGATAAAAGGAGAATTTTCTGGGTAGTCGGCTGTGAGTCCCAGAGATACAATGGTGGCTGGCCGCCCACTGACGCAGTGCTGGGTGGTTAGGTCGCAGATCTTTTGGTGCTGCATGTTGATTGAGAAGCAGTAATACCGCAAGAAATCCATGCCTATGATGGAGAAACCCACATCGGCTACTAAGAACTTCCACATGTATTGTCGGCCAAGGTTGAGATCCAGCGTGACCGATTTGGAGCCGTAGGCGTTGATGCTGTTGCCGTTTGCCGCCAATAGCTTGGTGGTTGATGTATGTATATTATGTATGCTGTATGTATATTATGTATGTATATTATGTATGTGCTCCATTTATATACACTATTTATTCAGCCTAGCTAGCAGCGTGTGGCAATGTATTTACCATGTCCCACATGCTTAATTAATGTGCCTGGCGACATATGGAAGCTGCTAATGTATCACTTACCACATGTCGCCCGAGAAGTTAATTGACCCCCCATACGGAGTAAGGAACGCCACCTTCCTTGTGTACATATCTTTATCCAGTAAATAGAACCTACGAAAACTCTACAGGCGTTTGTGTTCGCTCCTGTAGATAGAACTTGATACCCAGAACACATACATGGCGCAGTGAACCGATTTTACTGGATCATTATACAAGTGAAGTGTAAAGTTTGTGGGAAGACCAGCTTATGGACCCCTACTCTGCGTCAACCACCGCAACCACCGCTAACGGCCGCCTACTCCAAGAATTTACAGCAACTTTGAGCAGTGTCAGTGACAGTGACTTTCTGTGAAGTGTTTAGTGCATTGTGTGTTTAGTGCCATAACTGTGTGACCTTGTTCTAAAGGATTCCCAAGGTGTAAGGCATGTTCAGGGCATGTGGGAGGAGTAGACTTGAGTACACCTCCCCTCGCCAGGCCTGGAGGGTAACTGACTGAGTCACCCCCTCTGCCTCCTCACAGCGAGACACTGCCGCCCGAGACGCGCACACACACACACACACGTACGAACACACTGACTGCGGCCATTCCTTTATATATATTTTATATATATAATCTACTTATCTGTGCATTTAATTAATTTTTTGTCTCAGATCTTGTTGATACGACGGGCTGACCTGTCAACACTGATTTAAGACACAGTACACAGATTAAGTTATTATGTCTCGTGCCTTATGCAGTCGTGGAGCCAACGCCTGGATGAGTCAGTCGGATGACAGCTCGGCAGAGATGGATGACCAAGTTGAACAGGACGCTCCAGCTCCCACCACATCGCGCAGCCCTTCACCTCGATATTCAGCGTTGTCTCCAGAGATAATTGCTTTAATGAAGTTTATGAGGGATGAAAGGCGTCACGACTTTGCTAAAAGACGTATGGACGACGAAGAAAGAAGGCAAGCAGAGGCAGAGAGAGAGCACCAACGGAGATTGGAAGACAGTGCACGGTATGAAGCTTTGATATCTCGCCTCACTGTTAACCAAGCCCCTGGCTCTAACACTGCCTCGGTATCGACTGGTTCGGATACCTCATCAACGCTTTCTTCACGCCCCCCAGCCCCACCTAAAGCGGCTGCTCAAACAACGCCCATCTTGAAGCCTGATGTGAATTTCCAGACTTTTCGTGAATGGCGGCGACGGTGGACTGATTATGCTACAATGGTGGATCTCCAGAGCCTGTCACAGCCTAAACAACTTATTCAGCTGCGTATGTGCCTGTCCTTGGAAACTCAGCGTGTCTTGGAACATACGTTGCAGGTACCTCCGACCTCTTCTTTGTCTGTAGAGGAGGTACTGGACATTCTACAACGGCACATCAAAGGGCAGCGGAACGAAGCACTACGCAGGAGGGAATTGTTTAGCTGCAGACAGATGGAGGGCGAGACTTTTGATGCCTTTTATGTACGACTCAAGAGAGCCTCGGAAGAGGTAGAGATATGCCCAGGTAACCACCAGCAGTGCGAGGAGACCCAGTTGAAGCAGGTGATCCTGATGGGTGTTAAGGACGAGGAGCTTGTCCAACGCCTCACCTTCCTCGACTCTTCCTCTTCTCTTAAGGATGTGTTGACGATATGTCGCTCCTATGAGGCTGCCAGGTGTGCCACCTCTGCCATCCGAGCTCCCCCAACAGCTGTACGCGTTGTGTCCCGGTACAAGAAGGACAAGAATTCTACTTCAACGCCTTCGCCCACCAAACCCACGCCCGGTTCCTTTTGTAACAACTGTGGTAAGCAGCACGGAACACAGATGTGTCCAGATGCTGAGTCTACCTGCAACAGTTGTGACCGTAAGGGCCACTGGTCACTCACAGCATGGTGCCCAGCTAAACGCGTCCAGTGCAATGTGTGCGGTCGTCTGGGCCACTACGACAAGTGTTGCCCTACCAACAAACCCAAGGGACAGCGTCGGCGGAAGCAGCAGCGCCCTTCCACTAGTGAGGGCCGCCCACAGTCTTCCAATCAGAAGCATGACGACCCTGGACAACGCTCGAGCCATATTAGGAATGTGTGCTCCCCCTCACGTCCAAGGACCAAAGTTCCCCAGTACATCAGTGTCATCGTGACCTACGGCAGTGTGTCATCCCGTCTTCAGATGTTGCCCGACACCGGCGCTGATGCTACAGTCATCGGTCCCCAGCATTTGCAATGCTTGGGGCTCTCTCCAAGTGATCTAGGACCGTCCCCCAAGGATCTCCGCTTCACGGCAGATGGTTCACAGATAGCCCCAGCCCTAGGTTCACTGCAAGCACAAGTCACCTTTGGCAACAGGTCGTCTCAAGCCTGGATTGATGTGCATAACGGTGCCCCGACTCCTTTGCTGTCCTACAGACATTGTCAAGAGTTGGCCATCATCTCCCAGGGCTTCCCCAAACCTATTCTCAAGGTAAAACACGCCAACAGGGTGCAAGAAGGGAGCAGCAACTACCCTGCTGCCGCCCTACTCCTGCCTCTTGCAAGTGACACCTCTCCTTCGGATGCTTGGAAGTACTTCTTGAAGGAATTCAGCGACTTTCTGGTGACCAAGTCCGCTCTGGAATCCAAGCCTCTCAAGAAGATGGTAGGCTCCCCCATGAGGATCCACTTGAGGGACGACACGAAGCCCTTCGCTATCTACACCCCTCGACTAGTCCCCCTGGTCTTCTGCGAGGCGGTCAAAAACGAGCTGGACTCCATGGTCGCCCAAGAAATTATTGCACCAGCCGGCGATGACCCGTCTCCATGGTGTCACCCTATGGTAGTCGTCGCAAAACCCAAAGGTGGTGTTCGGATCACCACTGACCTCTCCAAGCTCAGCAGCCAGGTGTCTCGTCCTGCGCACCCTTCTCCCACGCCCTTTGCAGCTATACGCAGTGTGAACCCGAAGGTGCGCTTCTTCACGACGATGGACGCCCTGTGTGGATACTGGCAGATAGAGCTTGCCGAAGAAGACCGACCACTTACAACTTTCATTACCCCGCATGGACGTTACAGTTATTGCCGTGGCCCCATGGGATTCGCCGCTACAGGAGACGCTTTCTGTCTTCGAGGTGATATGGCTCTACAAGGTCTGGCAAACTGCGTGAAAGTGGTCGACGACATACTCGTGTACGATGAGGATTACATGGATCACCTCTGCCGTATCTATGAGGTACTCAACAGGTGCCGGAAGCGCGGCATCGCCCTAAATGCCGACAGGTTTGTTCTGGTCAGCTCTTCAGTAGACTTTTGTGGGTACACCCTCTCAGGGAATGGTATCACAGTTGACCCGGAAAAGGTCCGCGCCATCACGGATTTTCTCACCCCTGCTAACCTCACTGACTTGAGGTCCTTCATCGGTGCTAGGTTCTGAATAATAAGTTCTATATAGAGGAGAGAACACAAACACCTGTATAGTTTTGTAGGTTCGGTTTACTGGATAAGAGTATGTACACAAAGGAGAGCAGCGGTCTCCCCGGCTAGACTCCTTGATCAACTGCTATAGGCGACGTATGGCAAGTGATACATTAGCAGCTTCCATACGTCGCCAGGCACATTAATTAAGCGTGTGGGATATGGTAATAACATTGCCACACGCTGCTAGCTAGGCTGAATAAATAATACATAAATGGAGCACATACATAATATACATACATGATATATAATCCAGCATACATAATATATATACACCTCCCTCCCCCCTATACGCTCATAGCAAAGTCTTGAGCGGACCTTTTCTTTTGGATCCGTTCTGAGCGTCGAGGGACTTCATCACTGGGAAGGGTATGGGACTCAACACTGGTGGCGGGGCCAGCAGAAGGCATTGTTACGGGTCGGAGAAAACGGCGGTTCCTCCACCACACACGACCACTGGGTAACCGCACCTGGTAGTCCCGTGACCTGCCGAGACCCATAACTACGCCTACTTTGTCCCAACGTAGGGAGGTCGGGTCCTGAACACGGACTTGGGTGCCGACACTCAACCTGGGGAGAGAACGGGCGTGGTCATTGTAGCGGGCGACGACGTCCTGAACACGTTCGGCGGCTCGGCGATCACAATCCTCTGTCTTGGCCTGCCACTCCTTGGAGAAGGATTGAGGGTGAGCAGGGACACAAGAACGAAGGGGGCGTCCATACAAAACCTGGGCAGGGGAGCGTCCGGTGTAGTTAGGTGTGTTGCGGAGTTCAAGAAGACCCCTGTCGAAGGCCTCGCAGTCAATGTTCCCAGAAGGGGCCACCTTAAGGATGAGGTGCTTCAGGGATTTGACAGCAGCCTCAGCGTGGCCGTTGGACTGCGGGTAATGGGGCGATGACAACACATGCCGGACTCCCCATCGGTCAAGGAACACAGCAAAGTCCCGGCTTGTGAACTGAGGCCCTCCGTCGGTTCGCAGGCGTACAGGAACGCCCACGTCACGGAAGTAGTGGCGGAACTTGCTGATGGTGGCGGCAGACGTCGTGTCATTACCGCACTTGATGACAACCGGCCAACCAGAGAGACGGTCGACGATAACGAGGAAGGACTTTCCTGACACACAGAAAAAGTCGGCCGACACAGACTCAAAGGGGCGGGTGGGGTTGTCGTCACTCATAAAGGGTTCCTGCTGCTGGCTGGGTTGTAATACTTGGCAGGGCTCACACGCACGGACAACATTGGAGATGTCGGAGTTGATGCCGGGCCAGAACACAGTCTGTCGTGCACGTCGTTTGGTGGCCTCAGCTCCACGGTGACTGTCGTGAAGGCGGGCCAAGGCGTGGGGACGTGATGCAGCAGGGACAACTACACGTGCTCCGTACAGAACAAGGTCTCCGTCGCAGTAGAGTTCATCGCGGAGTTTCCAATACGGGAGCAGGGTGTTGTGAAGATCGTAGCGGTTGCTAGGAAATCCATTCCTCACGCACTCGACAAGTCGGACGTAGGAAGGGTCATCTCGGGCCGCTGTTCGAAGGTCCTCCATTGCCTTGTCGTCATCTAGTGACAGGTCCGAACGAAGGGATTGGACGGCATGGAGAGTGACCACAGTCCTGACGGAAAGAGCGAGGTCGGCGTCGAGTACATGGTCTTCTGGAGTAGGGCGGCTGACAGGGGAGCGGGATAAGGCATCAGGGATGCAGAGCTCCTTACCAGCACGCCACACTGCAGTGAAGATGTACGCCGAGAGTTTCTCTTTCAGACGCTGGAGGCGAGGGTTCTCAACGGCGTCTAGCGTGTAGTGGTTGAGGATCGGGACAAGCGGGCGATGGTCGGTCACTAGGTGAAAGTATTGCAGGCCTATGAGGTAAAACCTGCACTTGGACATCGCCCAAACCGCAGCCAACAGCTCCAACTCAATAGTGGCGTAGCGCGTCTCAGTGTCAGAGAGGAAACGCGAGCCACACTGGACGAGCCGGAACTGCCCTCCACCATGATCCTGCAGTAGGGCGTATCCCACGCCATACAAGCGTGAGGCATCTGTCTGCAGAACTGTCGGCAAGGCTGGGTCAAACGTGGCGAGGACAGGTGGACGAGACAGGGCCTGTTTCACTTGCTGGAAGGCCTTGTCGTGGTCGGGGGTCCACAGGAATGTCCTCTTGGGGCTCATCAGGGGGCGAAGTGGTTGAGCAGCTGCGGAGATGTCCGACGAAAACTCTGCTAACTGGTTGACGAGACCGATGAAGGACCTCAAGTCGGTCAGGTTAGCAGGGGTGGGAAAATCCGTAATGGCGCGGACCTTTTCCGGGTCAGCTGCGATACCATTCCCTGAGAGGGTGTACCCACAAAAGTCAACTGAAGAGCTGGCCAGAACAAACTTGTCGGCATTTAGGGTAATGCCGTGCTTCCGGCACCTGTTGAGTACCTCGTAGATACGGCAGAGGTGATCCATATAATCCTCGTCGTACACGAGTATGTCGTCGACCACTTTCACGCAGTTTGCCAGACCTTGTAGAGCCATATCACCTCGAAGACAGAAAGCGTCTCCTGTAGCGGCGAATCCCATGGGGCCACGGCAATAACTGTAACGTCCAGGCGGGGTGATGAACGTTGTGAGTGGTCGGTCTTCTTCGGCAAGCTCTATCTGCCAGTATCCACACAGGGCGTCCATCGTCGTGAAGAAGCGCGCCTTTGGGTTCACGCTGCGTATGGCTGCAAAGGGCGTGGGAGAAGGGTGCGCAGGACGAGACACCTGGTTGTTGAGCTTGGAAAGGTCAGTGGTGATCCGAACACCACCTTTAGGTTTTGCGACGACAACCATCGGGTGACACCATGGAGACGGGTCATCGCCGGTTGGTACAATAATTTCTTGGGCGACCATGGAGTCCAGCTCGTTTTTGACCGCCTCGCGGAAGGCCAGGGGAACCAGTCGAGGGGTGTAAATAGCGAATGGCTTCGCGTCGTCCCTCAGGTGGATCCTCATGGGGGGGCCTGCCATCTTCTTGAGAGGCTTGGATTCCAGAGCGGACTTGGTCACCAGAACGTCGCTGAATTCCTTCAGGAAGTACTTCCGAGCATCCGAAGGAGAGGTGTCACTGGCAAGAGGCAGGGGTAGGGCGGCAGCAGGGTCGTTGCTGCTCCCTTTTTGCACCCTGTTGGCGTGTTTTACCTCAAGAATAGGTTTGGGGAAGTCCTGGGAGATGATGGCCAACTCCTGACAATGTCTGTAGGACAGCAAAGGAGTCTGGGCACCGTTATGCACATCAATCCAGGCTTGACACGACCTGTTGCCAAAGGTGACTTGTGCTTGGAGTGAACCCAGGGCCGGGGTCATCTGTGAACCATCTGCCATAAAGCGGAGATCCTTGGGGGGCGGTCCTAGATCACTTGGAGAGAGCCCCAAGCATTGCAAATGCTGGGGACCGATGACTGTAGCATCAGCGCCAGTGTCGGGCAACATCTGAAGACGGGATGACACACCGCCGTAGGTTACGATGACGCTGATGTACTGGGGGACTTTGGTCCTGGGACGCGGGGGGGAGCACACATTCCTAATGTGGCTCGAGCGTTGTCAAGAGTCGTCGTACCTCTGATTGGAAGACTGTGGGCGGCCCTCTCTGGTGGAGGGGGGCTGAAGCTTCCGCCGACGCGGTCTCTTGGGTATGTTGGAAGGGCAACACTTGTCATAGTGGCCCAGACGACCACACACATTGCACTGGACGCGTATGGCTGGGCACCATACTGTGAGTGACCAGTGGCCCTTACGGTCACAACTGTTGCAGGTAGACTGAGCAGCTGGACACACCTGTGTTCCGTGCTGCTTACCACAGTTGTTGCAAAATAAACCGGGCGTGGACGTGGTGGGCGAAGGCGTAGGAACAGACTTCTTGTCCTTCTTGTACCGGGACACAGCGCGTACAGCTGTAGGGGGAGCGCGGATGGCAGAGGTGGCTCACCTGGCAGCCTCATAGGAGCGACATATCGTCGACACATCCTTAAGAGAAGAGGAAGAGTCGAGGGAGGTGAGGCGTTGGACAAGTTCCTCGTCCTTAACACCCATCAGGATCACCTGCTTCAACTGGGTCTCCTCGCACTGCTGGTGGTGGCCTGGACATATATCTACCTCTTCCGAGGCTCTCTTAAGACGCACGTAAAAGGCATCAAAAGACTCACCCTCCATCTGTCTGCAGCTAAACAATTCCCTCCTGCGCAGAGCTTCATTCTGCTGTCCTTTGATGTGCCGTTGTAGAACGTCCAGTACCTCCTCTAAAGACAGCGAAGAGGTTGGGGGTACCTGCAACGTATGTTCCAAGACACGCTGAATTTCCAAGGACAGGCACATACGCAGTTGGATGAGTTGTTTAGGCTGTGACAAACTCTGGAGATCCACCATTGTAGAGTAATCAGTCCACCGTCGCCGCCATTCACGAAAAGTCTGGAAATTCACATCAGGCTTCAAGATGGGCGGTGTTTGAGCTGCTGCTTTAGGTGGGGCTGGGGTGTGTGAAGGAAGCATGGATGGGGTATCTGAACCAGTCAGTACCGAGGCAGTGTTAGAGCCAGGGGCTTGGTTAACAGTGAGGCGAGATATCAAGGCTTCAAACCGTTCACTGTCTTCCAATCTCCGTTGGTTGTCTCGTTCTGCCTCTGCTTGCCTTCTGTGCTCATCCGCCAAACGTCTGTGGGCTTCATCCTCGCGTTTCTCATCTCTCATAAACTTCAGTAAAGCAATTATCTCTGGAGACAACGCTGAATATTGAGGTGAGGGACTGCGCGATGTGGGGGCTGGAGCGTCGTGGCCGGCCTGGTCATCCATCTCTGCGGGGCTATCACCCGCCTGGCTCATCCAGGCTCTGGGTCCACGGCTACGTAAGGCGTGAGACATAACTACTTCCTCTGTGTACTATGTCTTAAATCAGTGTTGACCGGTCAGCCCGTCGTATCAACAAGATTTCAGATAAAAATTAATTAAATACACAGACAAGTAGGTTATATATATAAAATATATATAAGAAGCCGCGCGGTCAGCGAGTGTTAGTATGTGTATGTGTGGTGTCCCGGGCGGGTAGAGCGTCTCGCCCCAGCTGTGAGGGGGGGGGTGGAGGCGGCGCTGTGAGGGGGTGGAGGGAGAGGCGCGGCGACTCCCAGTCAGCCCATTACCCTCAGGACGCGGTCAGAGACGGGTGCACTGAACTCTACTCCTTACAAATGCCCAGAACGTGCCGTATACCTTGGGAATCCTTTAGAACAAGGTCACACATGAATGGCACAAAACACACAATGCGCTAAACACTTCACAGAAAATCACTGTCACTGACACTGCTCAAAGTTGCTGAGATTCTTCGAGGAGAGCTGACGCGCGGGAGTTGACCCAAGCGAGAGTCCCTAGCCGGCTTTCTACAAACTTTGCACTATCACTCGTAATTATCCAGTAAGATCGGATCACTGCGCCATGTTAGGTTCTGAATAATAAGTTCTATATACAGGAGAGAATACAAACACCTGTATAGTTTTGTAGGTTCGGTTTACTGGATAAGAGTATGTACACAAAGGAGAGCAGCGGTCTCCCCGGCTAGACTCCTTGATCAACTGCTATAGGCGACGTATGGCAAGTGATACATTAGCAGCTTCCATACGTCGCCAGGCACATTAATTAAGCGTGTGGGATATGGTAATAACATTGCCACACGCTGCTAGCTAGGCTGAATAAATAATACATAAATGGAGCACATACATAATATACATACATGATATATAATCCAGCATACATAATATACATACAATCGGTCTCGTCAACCAGTTAGCAGAGTTTTCGCCGGACATCTCCGCAGCTGCCCAACCACTTCGCCCCCTCATGAGCCCCAAGAGGTTATTCCTGTGGACCCCCGACCACGACAAGGCCTTCCAGCAAGTGAAACAGGCCCTGTCTAGGCCACCTGTCCTCGCCACGTTTGACCCAGCCTTGCCGACGGTTTTGCAGACAGATGCCTCACGCTTGTACGGCGTGGGATACGCCCTATTGCAGGATCACGGTGGAGGGCCGTTCCGGCTCATCCAGTGTGGCTCGCGTTTCCTCTCTGACACCGAGACGCGCTATGCCACTATTGAGTTGGAGCTATTGGCTGTGGTTTGGGCGATGTCCAAGTGCAGGTTTTACCTCATAGGCCTGCAACACTTTCACCTAGTGACCGACCATCGCCCGCTTGTCCAGATCCTCAACCACTACACGCTGGACGCCTTTGAGAACCCTCGCCTCCAGAGTCTGAAAGAGAAGCTCTCGGCGTACATCATCACACCAGTGTGGCGTGCTGGTAAGGAACTCTGCATCCCTGATGCCTTATCCCGCTCTCCTGCCAGCCGCCCTACTCCAGAAGACCATGTGCTCGACGCCGACCTCGCTCTTTCCGTCAGGACTGTGGTCACTCTACACGCCGTCCAATCCCTTCGTTCGGACCTGTCACCAGATGACGACAAGGCAATGGAGGACCTTCGAACAGCGGCCAGAGATGACCCTTCCTACGTCCGACTTGTCGAGTGTGTGAGGACTAGATTTCCTAGCAACCACTACGACCTTCACAACTCCCTGCTCCCGTATTGGAAATTTCGAGATGAACTCTACTGCGACGGAGACCTTGTTCTGTACGGAGCACGTGTAGTTGTCCCTGCTGCCTCATGTCCCCACGTCTTGGCTCGCCTTCACGACAGTCACCGTGGAGCTGAGGCCACCAAACGACGTGCACGACAGACTGTGTTCTGGCCCGGCATCGACTCCGACATCTCCAATGTTGTCCGATGAGTGTGAGCCCTGCCAGGTATTACAACCCAGCCAGCAGCAGGAACCCTTCATGAGTGACGACAACCCCACCCGCCCCTTTGAGTCTGTGTCGGCCGACTTTTTCTCTGTGTCAGGAAAGTCCTTCCTTGTTATCGTCGACCGTCTCTCTGGTTGGCCGGTTGTCATCAAGTGCGGTAATGACACGACGTTTGCCGCCACCATCAGCAAGTGCCGCCACTACTTCCGTGACGTGGGCGTTCCTGTGCGCCTGCGAACCGACGGAGGGCCCCAGTTCACAAGCCGGGACTTTGCTGTGTTCCTTGACCTATGGGGAGTCCGGCATGTGTTGTCATCGCCCCATTACCCGCAGTCCAACGGCCACGCTGAGGCTGCTGTCAAATCCTTGATGCACCTCATTCTTAAGGTGGCCCCTTCTGGGAATATTAACTGCGAGGCCTTCGACCGGGGTCGCCTTGACCTCCGCAGCACACCTAACTACACCGGACGCTCCCCCGCCCAGGTTTTGCATGGACGCCCCCTTCGTTCTTGTGTCCCTGCTCACCCTCAATCCTTCTCCAAGGAGTGGCAGGCCAAGACAGAGGATTGTGATCGCCGAGCCGCCGAAAGTGTTCAAGACGTCGTCGCCCTCTACAACGACCACGCCCGTCCTCTCCCCAGGTTGAGTGTCAGCACCCAAGTCCGTGTTCAGGACCCGACCTCCCTACGTTGGGACAAAGTGGCCGTAGTCATGGGTCTCGGTAGGTCACGGGACTACCAGGTGCGGTTACCCAGTGGTCGTGTGTGGTGGAGGAACCGCCGTTTTCTCCGCCCCGTAACAATGCCTTCTGCTGATCCCGCCACCAGCGTTGAGTCCCATACCCTTCCTAGTGATCAAGTCCCTCGACGCTCAGAACGGATCCAAAAGAAAAGGTCCGCTCAAGACTTTCCTATGAGCGTATAGGGGGGGAGGGAGGTGTATGTATATTATGTATGCTGTATGTATATTATGTATGTGCTCCATTTATATACACTATTTATTCAGCCTAGCTAGCAGCGTGTGGCAATGTATTTACCATGTCCCACATGCTTAATTAATGTGCCTGGCTACATATGGAAGCTGCTAATGTATCACTTACCACATGTCGCCCGAGAAGTTAGTTGACCCCCCCATACGGAGTAAGGAGCGCCACCTTCCTTGTGTACATATCTTTATCCAGTAAATAGAACCTACGAAAACTCTACAGGTGTTTGTGTTCGCTCCTGTAGATAGAACTTGATACCCAGAACACATACAGTTGATGTGGGTATTGCTTGGCCGCTGGGCTTCGGCAGTACACTGAAGTGCACTCAGTGTCATCAAGAAGCTCATACCGGTACAGTGATCTGTGAGGTGGAAGAGGCGGCCAGGTTCTCGCTCCTGGACGGTTGCCGCACTTACGACCGGGGCGACTCGTTTCCCGACCAGGAGCAGGGCATTTGGCAACTGGAGTCCCGGTCACCGAAGCGGCGATGGTACAAGCACAGGTTGTTGGACTATTCTGACCATCTGTAGCCTGCAAGCGAGGGCGCTGGTGACGCTGCCTTGAACTTCTGCGGTGGTTGTCTGGGCTGTGTTGACATTCACAGGGAGGTCGTGACGCTATCTGGACAGAATTAAGGACACCGATGAGAGCGTCTAGTAGATAGGCTGGCACTGTGACCGGCTGCCGGTCTTCTTCAGGCTGCGGAGATGGCAAGGAATAGTTTGGTGCCAAGGTAGAAGAGGTTTGTGGTGTTGGTGTCACGGACGAGACACTGGCAGTCATAGAACTAGACGCTTCCAAGAAGCGGTCAACAGAATTCACCATGACGTCCAATGAGGTGTTCTCTGGAAATATGGATAGCGCTGCCTGAACGTTGGCTGGAAAACGCTGTACTGTAGGAACAACGGACGGAGAATGAGGTCTTCCGACAAGGTGCCGGTGGTGGAGAGCAAGTGGCGGAGGTTTTGCAGGAGCTGGGAAGGCTTGGAGGTCGCCAAGGAATTCGTCCCTTCACAACTGCTGCATACGCTGACGAGAAGATGCGCCCAGCCGCGCCCGTAACGCTAAGCTCAATTTCTTGAAAGGCTCCTCCGTCGGGGGTGCCGTGAGGATGTCGTACACTTCCATGGCGACAGTAAGTGGTAGCATCGACCCGGCTTGGTGGTACTTCGTGGCAGATGCAGCTATTTGGCATGCCCTGAAGTAGCTGTTGAGCTGCAGTAGCCAAAGATCCGGGTCGGAGCCAATGGAGGCCGGAGCAGTAGTACGGACGACGGTAGACAGCACAGCAGCGTCGTCGACAGCTGGAGCAGCACCAGATGCGCTTGGTACTGAGATGGTAACAAGACCTCGTGTTTTCGGTCACTCCGGGGTCACCAATGTAGTGCTTAGGTCCAGGGAAAACTCAGGCTGTTTGCCAGTTTATTGGTGTAACGAGGAGAACTGTGCTCTAGCACGGAGCGAGAGTGTGTGGCCGTTCCGAGGCCACCTACGAGTATACAGTATAAGCTGGTTGACTGAACGAGGCTGTCACATTCGTTCCATTGCACAGAAACTCGGGTACCCTTCTGTGTTTGTTGATCGTTGTTTTAAAAGGGCTAAAAAATCCTTTCATTCCTCTCAAACCAGGCAAATTCCTACACTTAAGAATATTTTGACTCTGCCCTATCGTAATGAATTTGTCCCGTTAGTTCGGTCCCTCAAGCTTCTAAATATTAATGTTGTTTTCAAGTATGACTCAACCATTACCAATATGTTAATAAGAAATTGCCCAAGTTTGAATGTAAATGGAAGTGTTTATTGCATTCCATGTAGCAAATGTAATTGTAATTGTGTAGGACAGACAGGAAAAACACTGCAGCTCAGAATCAAACAACATAAGTATATTATCAGAACAGCATCTGAAAGCAGTGCCTTGTTCATTCATGTTAGGAATAATAATCATCCCATTGCTTGGGAAAAAAGATTAGAAGTATTTAAATCATCTTGTGTCACAGAAAAATTTCTGGTTGAAGCTAGTTTGATTAAGGAATTAAAATCAATAAACCTTAGTGATGGTCTGTTCAAAACTGATAATATGTTACATAAATTTATTTGCCAGTGGCCCAAGGTTAAAAATGCTTTGAAAACCTTTGATCTAGATGTATGATAGTTATTTAGTGGGTCCCTTATGTTTGACCTGACCTGATTAGTCACGTCACCCCCTTCTCTTAAGCTCCTCTACGTGTGTGTTGGTGTGGGGATTAGTGGATGACATCACTATGACCTGACCTCATGTTTTTAAGGTCACCCTGTATATTTAAGCCTCTCTCTGTCCATGTAATCCAATTGCCTCTGAAGATGTCTTGAATAAAGACGAAAGCTAAGGTGCTCCGTTGTTTCCCTTTTCCCGTGTGATTTTATGAATATATATATATATATATATATATATATATATATTTAGATTGTCTATATACATTCCAAACAAATTGTAAGACGATTGTACTATCTATCTAAGTTTTCATTCAACACCTTCCTTGGAGACTCGATTTACCTACAATCTCTCTTCCCATTAACTGTATCTTCTTCAGTCATCTTACCCAAGGATTTTTAGTCAGTCCTACCGACAGTACGTACTCAGGTTTCCTAAAGCTACATGCGACAGTATTCGAGATACGAAGCTTGAATATACATTTAAAAGTATCATTATTTTTTATTAATATTCAGAATTTCACTGCATAAAACAATGGTTTTAAAGGAAGTTTTACGTTATATAAAAAGGGACATGAACACCTTCCTCAACCTCTTAGTTGTTTTCATTATAAATAAAATAACCTGACCCAGTTTTGATTTAATACCTTTGTAACAACTTATAAGAACGATAATGGTATTTAATATTCATTTTTTTATTAATACGTTTCATCTGTATTAGAAATAATATAGTTTTTTGCAGAATTTTAGGTAACAAGAGCCATTAGTATACAAGAGCGCTACCATGAAAACTTTCACCGAGTTTAACAAGTAACATTATATTTAGGAAACTTTCTCCAAAATTTTCAGAATGTTCAAATATTCTCCTAAACTCTAAAACTCCTAAAATTTTCCACCCACCTTGACAGCCCAGGTCTTAATAATTCGCGCTTCATTAGTCTTCAGCTGGCCAAATTTATGGAGGTAATCTTGAGATACCTGTGCATCTATCTGCTCCATATAATGCTTGAAGAACCCTTCCTTAAGGCTGTACAACGTCACATCTGAACACACTTTCTTCAGATAATCCACTTCCTGCTCACTTGTTCCCTGCCCAGGTCTGTAACATCAGTGACAACGTGTTACTCTCCAGCATGAGTATTAGAAATAGAAACTATACAATATGATATAATATAATAAGTATTATTTATTTCCATAAGAATAACAAATACTATTGAACTAGTGATGTAGTTATAAGTCATAGAAATCTATAATTTCTAATACAATTGCGGTATTTAAGGCAGTACAACAGAATGTGAACAGAACTTGTACAATAATCAACTTTAGGACGTCGAAGTAGAACAACATTGGAGTATATAAGAGAAAGCTGCCAACTTACCTTTCCATGGTGACTGAGAGCTAGTGGTATGAAAACATATAATAAATCAAACACAGTCACTGTAATGCACTGATGCTCACAGCCACAACTGCTGTGCCGAGTGCCGTGTTGCTTCTATACTAGGTAGCACATGTGTTGTTTTTAGCACCATGAACGCTATGGTACAACACGTGGCACATTTTCTTTTTTCACTCCCTTTTAAAAGTTTAATTCTTAAGCGGTAAGCTTTCAATTACATGGCTATTATGAACACAAGTATATTTGTCACATATATTGTATTTTTTTCATTGATTCTGATGACAATAGAGTGACTGGCAATTATTTTTACACACGAAAATTAATGAAACTCGGACGAAGGGAAAGGGATTTTGCTCGTAAGATCTATTTATATTTGAACTTGCTGTGGGCTACAGCTTCCGTGGTTGGGTTTAACATATATCATAATCTTGTAGTGAATCAAAACAAATGCATCTTCGACAATTATCAGTGTTGCAAAAAGAGTACGTTTTATTATACAATCACTTACACAAGATATTTCATCAAAAAATGAAATGAAAGAGAAAATGGAAGCCATAATTATTCGGGTAACTCTTCGAATTTCCTCCCCACTGCAATTTCCTAAATATTAATAATAATAACGAAGAAGACGGGAAACATCAGGATTTTATAGAAATGGATATTTTTCCAGAGATATTTAGATGATATTAAATAATAATAAAAGCGATACAATAACTTTTTCTTTGATTATATACTTTTTTTTTAGTTTTCTTACTTTTTACTTTTATCCTCTTCACCACTGATCTGCTCGTTACCTTCTTGGGCGATCGACCACGTCTCTGTTACGAGCTGTTGGCAAGAACTGGGCATGCACAGGCTCCTGAATGTGTCTGAACATGCTCCAGTGTTGGTCAAGTCTGGTTTTGAAAGGGCTCACACTCGGTGCCGTCACAACACTTCTGGCAGATTGTTCCAAGAGTTCACAATTCTCACTCAGAAAAAGTTACCCCTCACAGTTTTCTGAGCCTGCGGTTTCTTCAACCTTGAGCTGTGACCCCTTGTGGTGCGAGAGTCTGCCAGCTCCAAGTAAGGACACTCGACTAAATAGTGCTCCAATCTCTCAGGGTAGTTGAGGTGCCGAAGCGCAGACACCAGTCTTTGTGGCCCTCTTCTGGACATTTTCAATCAACTGACAGTCCCTAGTATATCTCGGTGACCAGACGGGGTGACAGTACTCCAGGTGGGGAAGCGTTTCACTCTTGAAGATCGTTACGTCTTGACATTTGAACGACCTTCTTATATGACCTAACAATTTATTTGCCTGATTTACCTTCTTCTGGCAATGGCCCGAGAACTTCAGCTAATTGTCAACGTACACACCTAGATCCTTCTCACATTCAGCCTCAGATAGTAAAGTGTCTTCATCCCGTTGGTACGCCCCAGGTGCATCCTCTTGTAATGACCACGGCCGTACATGTTAGTTAACGTAGAATAAGACGATTCATATTACGCTCAATAGCCCACAAAACATGTAGCTATGCCTTCTTTAATGCGTCCCCTGTCTGAGGCATACGTTTTCTCATCGCTTCAGGACGCCTGAGTCCTCCGTTTTCTCTCAATCTTAGATTGCACCCGAAACTCCGTATTCTTTAGTATAACAACACAAAATTTGAAATTGCAACTGTAGTTGTATCTGTTAAGGCAACTTAGATATGTCTGATTACAGATAGAACAGTCAAGATCCCTTGTGAGTGATGTTGAAGACTTCAACTGTCTCTTTATTGTTTGCAAACTTATCAAGTAAGTTAGAGTCGAGTCTGCCAGTACGAGTGGCATGTCCTTATATCGTCCTTGGGGATAGCCATGAGTTTCTAAGTACTAATGAAATTAGATCATTTTGATGCCCAAACATCAGAGAATCTGATGTTTGTAGTTTATTAGTGTCAGTTGTCTATTAAAAAAAGTCACTGCTCTATTCCTTTCAACATTTGGTTCTCATAAATTACTCATAAGAACTCATGTGCCAAAAACTCGAGTCTACCACGCTACCCAACAGCTCAATTGTACTGCCAGACTGGGTGTCACTAATACTAAGGGTAAATACTTAACTCTAATCTTAATTTCTAAGGGTCGCTGCCACCAGACCCCCTCTGGATAGCATGTAGCTCGTTAGGTAGTGTGCAGAGTGGACTAGGCATTGGGTTAGGTTTTCCATTGACCAGATCGATAAGGGGAAAGAAGGGTGAAACCATAACATGTCTTAATTAATTTATTCCTTATAAAGCATACTGGTAAAAAACATACAATTGAATGGGTCTTCCTCAGAAGAACAACGAAAATGTTGGTTACCCAGATGGGCACCAGACGTCTTACATTAATGGCGTGTCATCCACATACTTATTGCATAACAATCTGTGACCTCCTTACCTCGGTCATTCCTTCTTACACTATCCCTTAACACATCAGACTGCTCCACCTGTATGGAATATAGCACCGTCGGTTATCATACATAGTAGCACCATCTCAACACACAGATTACACTCCAGCAGGTATGGGACTCCTTGTGACTTTTAGGTATACACAACAGGCACCTCGTTCGCACACCGCCCTCGGTGGGTAAAGACGAGGGCTTCACCCAGAGACATACCAGTACTATTTCTACGCCTGGTATTATAGGTCCCTCCAAGTGACGACCGCAGAGTTTCTCACGGTCTCCTTATTTGTTCTACTCATATGGAGTGGTGTGCTGGAAATCCACAGGTTCACAGTGGAGTGGCATAGCTGGGAGTAGTCACCACCTGTTGGGACGCTCATAGGGATAACGGCTGCCGGGCAGCAAGGCACTCCGACCGCATGGAACCTGAGGTGACGGTAGAACGGAGGGTACTAAGAAATAATGCCTGATGGGCGGTTATCACACCCCCAAGCGCATTACTATTACACTTATATATCAGGCAAAGCTTTAAACGGTAATAACTTCTATATAAGCCTTAATTATAGGGCGGGATATAGCCCAATAGGACACTGACCTGAGGTGACGGTAGAACGGAGGGTACTGAGGGCAGTGCCCTGCCGCTCATCACCGTGTAGGCCTACAGTTTCCAATCTTTAATTTTTACTTTTATTTCTTACGGTTCTCACCTGAACACTTTTCGGTATATTGTCACTCATGCCGTATAAACACATATTTTAATCCTAAATTACACACTGAGGTAAGGTCTTGGTTTGTTAGTTCGTGGGTAAATTCATTGGGTTAGAGTATCAACGCAGCACACCCGAGGCGGGTACATGATGCGCCTTAAAACAAAGGCTGAATGTTCATGGCGGGGGTGTATCAACTTCACTTAAAACTGTAATGAGGGATCCTCCTCTCACACATTGCAGTATTTGAACACAGACATAAGATTCTCTGATCACTGTACCTGTCGTGGGTATATGTCACTTGAGGATACGAGGTGTATTTAGTTCATACCGACGCATACAAGATTATTTCCTTTCAAGTATAGTTTCTGGGTCACTTCCAACACCTCACATAGTTTTGATACATTTATGCTTTTCCCAGATCATTGTTCTCATGTATTTTCATATGCTATCTGTGGAAGCTATGTTCGCTACACGTTCACAGACGTAAATAGTATGACCTTCAAACCGTGATCCACACTTAGTCCTACAGTACACTAGCCCGGCTCAACTGGACTTTCCCAATCATCTTATGGATACCCTGAATTCTCCTTAATTCTATGAATACATACAATTAACATTATATAACTGTACCTGGGTACAATACAACATATGGTCTAGTAACAATGAGTAGGTGAGTTATCCTTTATCAATGTTTCCCGTTTTCTGAGGTTCTACAAGCGCGGTGGATTTGAATGTTATATAGCGTAATATGAATTAAATGGGGTTTTTAGGAATGACAATGATGTGCGCAGTACACAATGAGGTATCTTATATTCTAATAAAAATCTGGGTGGTGGCAGGCTTTCCGTTGTAAGTATAGTAAGTGTTATAGTAAGAATGACATGGTTTACCCAGGCAAAGGCTTAATAATAAATTAAGAGAAAGGAAGATAAAATATAGAAATGAAAGAAATAATCAGAGAGTAAATAAAGTATAGTAAAGATATTAACTTAGAAAATATAAACAAAGAAATATAAGATAGATACATATACACAGAAAAACTTAGAAAATGAAATTATTAATATATACACAAGAAAAGATAAATAGAAAAATCTGTCTTAAACAGCTATTAATAAATGTAGATAAAAGAAATAAGAATAATAAGAGAAGAATGAAAGGGAAACAGCCAAACATGTCTCCCTTACACTTCGTGACATTAAATCTCAGCAGCCATTTCTTCGACCATTCTTGGAGCTCACAGAGGTCCTTCTGCAGCTCTTCACAGTCCTCTTGGTTCTTGATTTCCAGAAATAACTTGGCGTTATCCGCAAACATTTGTTTGGAAGAGTGCACAACGTCAGGCATGTCATTTATGAAACAAGCAAACAATTAGCAGGCCCAATACACTGCCCTGTGGTACCCCGCTTGTGACAGGTACGGATGATGATTTCGTGCCATTAATCACCACACACTGCTTGCGGTCATGTAGAAAGTCTTCTATCCACGCCAGGACATTTCCTCGAATTCCGTACCCTTCCAGTTTAATTTTCAGCCTTTCATGGGGTGCAATGTCGAAAGCCTTGACAAAACCTAGGACCTTGGTATCAATTGTCGATATTACCACCCTGCTCCAGAATATGGATTCAAATATCCAATACCTCGAGTAATTCTGTTAAGCAGAAGCGCCCCTGCATTAAACTATGTTGGCAATCCTTTACAAGGTGGTTTCGTAGTAGATGCTCCATCGTGGCATCTCTGATAATGATCTCAAGTTCTTTACATGTTATGCTGGTCAGGCTCACCGGTCTATAGTTGTTCGTGAAATGACGATCGTCCTTCTTGAAGATAGGACTTACATAAGCATTTTCCAATCACTGGGGACCTTTTGTTGATCCTGGCATTTACAAAACAGGATCTTCAGGGGCTCGACAAGCTGGTTGCACAACTCTCTTAGCACTCTAGGATGCACCAAGTCAGGGCCGGGACTCTTATGGACCTTTAGCTTTGACAGTTTATTTCTTATAACCTCCTCTGTGAACACAATGTGGGTCAGTGCTGTGTCGAACCGTCTGTCCTCAAAGCAGGCAGGTTAATCGCGTCCTCTCTTGTGTACACGGAGGAAAAGGAGCTGTTCATTGCCTCAGCTTTGTCCTGGTCAGAACCTGCGTAACTACCATCTTCAAGCCCTTGTATAGCGGTAAAACGCCATTGGGTTTGACTTGCCCTCGCTTGCAACCAGCCTCTGGAACTCCTTTTCAGCCTTCAACACTTTGCTTTTTCTTGATTCCTGGCTCTTGCATACGTCCTCCTGTCCTGCTCATTGTTTGACCTAACCCACGCCTTGAATTTCTTGGTTTTGTTCTTAATTTTGTCGACCGACATAATGTTCATGTGTAGGGGTCCCCTCGTATTCCTAGAGGAACTGGGTTTAGTCTTGGGTATATATTTATCGATCAAATGGGTCACTTTACTAGTTATGTTATTCAGCATAGTGCCTGCGTTCTTGTGTTTTTGTGAGTCAGGTCAGTGGATACCCCTCATCTTCTCCCTCATCCTGCCGTAATTTCCCTAGTAATATTTGTACCTTGGCCTGGCTTTATCATGAACTAGATAACAGTGAAATCAGAATGACAACACTACATGGTGACTGGTGCCAACTGGGGCTAGATGTTCCAGTTTGGCCACCATACCCTCTTCGTTTGTTATGATGAGGTCTAGTGGCTTAGGTGTTTGCTCCAGCTCTGTAATGTGTCGGGCCTTTAACATGTTGGAACAGAAAATTATCTCTCAGAGCTTCTACAAAAAGAGTAGGAAGGTTATTCAAGCCATTTGGCGTGAATTCATTTCTCCAATCGATGATGCCATAGTTAAAATCCCCAATGATAAGGAGGCGCTGCATTGTCTATTAAGGCTCTTAAGTTCCTTTGATTTAGTAGGCTACAGTTTGGGGATCTGTAGATACACCCGACAATAAGTAAGTCCCCTCCCTTTAATTTTATTTTACACCACTTGGACTCTTCAAAAAATCCTCTCCCTGTACCCTCGCCTGGCTGGCTCTAAGCATAGATAACCACACCCCTCTTTCAAGTTTCTTGAGAATGGTTCATAAATGAGTCATATCCAGGAATACTGAACTCACATTCCTCTGGGTCGATTTTCCTGTTCTTGTACAACAATTCTACAACTCCTACGATATCAGGGTGGTGTACCTTCAGTATTGTTTCAAACCCCTCTCTCTTATCAAGGAACGTGTCAGTATTAGTGTACATGACACTCAAGCCAGAATTTGTTCTCGGTAACGTCTCTGCTCTAAGTTGTAACTTCGGCCCCCCTCCATTCTCAGATGCTGCAGCATTTGCTAACTACACTGTATTTTGCACAGTGTGGTTAGGAACGTCATTGTTTACACGGTTCTCGCCTCCTCCTGTCTGGTAGACGGAGCTGGTGCCTCCTCCCCTGGTGGGGGGGTAGAGCGGGTGGAGGGTGCGCCGTGGCCCCTAGCTCTGTGTTGGCACACTTGCTTTCACAACCCTCCCCCTAGATATAACCCATGTACGCCCACTAAAAAAATATTCGGAACCCGTGTCATATTGTATCACGCAGTAAGGGTGCCTAATAATTTTTAGTGGGTGTACATGATACTTGTACACACACACACACACACACACACACACACACACACACACACACACATGTATACATGCACGATACGTACATATACACCCACTTAAAAAATATTCTGCACCCATACGGCGTGATACAATATGACACGGGTGCCGAATAATTTTTTAGTGGGTGTACACCCGTCCCTGTTCCTCCTCGACTCCTCCCCTCTGCTTCAAGTCTTGCAGGAGCTTCTTGCGCTGTTCCTTCTGCATTGCCATGCGATCTGGGTGAATGAATACATTATGAAATGTCTCGCTCTTTGCAAAGTTGTTTGCATGCCGGATAACCTCCCATTTCTCCTCCTCACTCACTAGTGTGATCTTGAGGGAGAGAGGCTTGTCCCCTGCTTTTATCCCAGTTTCCTCACATCCTGAGAGGGAATGGCGTAATCATAACCTCTGTACAAATATCACCTATTAGTGGGCATGGCATTGTCATGGTCACGTTTGTGTAGTTAGTCCGTTCAACACGTAATCATTCATATTATGCTACAGTGCCCACAAAACATGTGAAACGTTTGAGTCCCCCAATAGAACGTTCGTTCTCTAATCGTTTTAGAATGTTGTAGTTTCTCCATTTTCTCTCGTATACTCGATTAAGGACTTGGGTATCTTTAAATACCTCAGAGGGTGTTCAGGGAATTTCAAATTGTGAGTGAATAAATTTATTGTACAGTCAATTATGTGTACCTACCGTGAGAGAAAATATTCTAGATGTATTGAGTGTATGTTGGAGGTATCTTGTATCTTTATGTGTAGAGTATTTTGTGTTAAGAGATTATGTGTTGGTTACTCTTTTGGCCATCTGTAAATCATGTTTCGAGTATTGTTACGCGGCGGCCGTTCGAAACCGAAGTCATACTGGTTTTTTTAATATATGAACATTAAAGAATCCGGTGGAAACATAGAAAGTGTTCTCAGTCTTGCATTATAGAAGTTCGATAATTGTCTGAAATGTAAAGACAAAACGTACTTATAGCTCGAGTTTAACGGAAAGTTTCAGGTTATCTGCCTCAGATATCCCCCCCCCCCCTCCCCAGGCAACTGCCATTCTGAGTATTTGTCATCAGTTTTATTCTTGTCTTTGAACGCTCAATCAGTGCTTATTTTAAAAAGTTTGCCCTAGAAAATTTAAATAAGTATGTAACCCAATTATCACAGCCCAATGTTTAGAGTGAGGGGAGTAGTGGATTTTTCTGTGTAGTTACGGCTTGGTGGCTTGAGGGTGTGAGGCATTGGCTGGAGAGCGCCTACCCAGACCACGGTCGCACACTCTGAGTGTAACCTCCATCCTGTACAGGTAAAGTCTAGTAGTCCATGTTCCTCTTCGTCCCTCAGTGTTGTAACTTAGTTAATTGGTTTGAATATGCATTGAGCCATTAACGTAGCTGTGTTGTGTTTTAAGGAGTATTCATGGGCCTTCAGCCTAGCTAAAATGTTACAACATGCGAGTCGCACATTCTGAGTTTAACCTCCATCCCGCACACAGGTTCCTGGAGGCCAAGCTGGTCTTGTAGACCTCGGGACGACGACCACACTAGTATTTGGAAATTGATGAATGCCAGTAAGGTCGGATATCGCCGCCAACAGGGTTATGTGTTGAGCTCAATCATCTGCTCCAAGCCAAGTCGAGTACTAACAACATACGCCAGACGCGTCGCCCGTCCACCTGTGGTCGCCCCAGTGTCGTAAACAACCAGCTCAGGCAGTGTCGCTGTCTTTAGTTTTATGCTCTTCACCACTGATCGGCTCGTTAGCAGCTTGGGCGAACGGTCGCGTCTCTGTTACGCACTGTTGGCAAGTACTGGGCATGCACCGGCTCTTGCATGTACCTGAACCTGCTCCAGTGTTGGTCAAGTCTGATCTTGAAAGAGCTTACACTCGGTGCCGTCACAACATTTTCTGGCCGATTGTTACCAAGTGTTCACAACTCTCACTCCGAAAAAATATGCCCTCACAGTTTTCGGGACCTGCGGCTTCTTCAATCTTTAGGTGTGACCCCTTGTGGGGCGAGCGTCCACCAGCTCCAAGTAAGGACACTCGACTGAATAGTGCCCCTTGAGATACTTATACACCTCAGTTAGGTCGCCCCTTGTCCGTCTGTAGTATAAGCTAGGCACGTTCAGGCGCTTCAATCTCTCCGGGTAGTTGAGGTGCCGAAGCGCAGGCACCAGTCTGGTGGCCCTCCTTTGAACATTTTCTATCAACTGACAGTCCCTAGTATATCTCGGGGACCAGACGGGGTGACAGTACTCCAGATGGGGAAGCACTTCACTCTTGAAGATCGTTACGAAGGACGGACCGTCTAGATATCTGAGCGACCTTCTTATAAGACCTAATAATTTAATTGCCCGATTTACCGTCTTCTCGCAATGGTCCGAGAACTTCAGCTCATTATCAACATACACACCGAGGTCCTTCTCACATTCAGTCTCAAATAGTCCAGTTTCTTCATCCGGTTGGGACATATGATACGCCTCCTTACCGTTAGTACGCCCCAGGTGCATCATCTCAGCAGCCATTTCTTCAGCCATTCTTGGAGCTCACGGAGATCCTTCTGCAGCTCTTCACAGTCCGCTTCGTTCTTGATTCCCGAAATAACTTGACGTCATCCGCAAACATTTGTATGGAGGGGTGTACAACGTCAGGCACGTTATTTATGAAACAAACAAACAACAGATGATGATTTCGTGCCATTAATCACCACTCACTGCTTGCAGTCACATAGAAAGCCTTCTTTCCACGCTTGTACATTTCCCCGAATTCCGTACCCTTCCAGTTTAATTTTCAGCCTTTCGTGGAGCACACTGTCGAAAGCCTTGGCAAAATCTAGGTATATATTGTCGATATTACCACCCCGTTCCAGAATTTTTTTTTTCTATGGGGGAATTAGCCCACCCGGGCACAGGTCGAAAGACCCACAACGGGGCCTAGGGGGCGAAAAAATAAGAATAGAAAGAAATTAAAAATAGAAAAGAAAATGGTTATTTTAATCTACACCACGAATATACAGGTAAACCAGCTTTTTAAAGTGATACAGATTGTATGATTATGAAAACAACAAAAAAAGGCAGAGAATTCAACACTTTGGCTGTATGAGGAAAGAAGGATGGACTATAACGGGTTATTCTACTGTGAGTTACACTACTACTACTACTACTACTACTACTAAACACACCTATATCTAATATACTATATGACTAGACGTGTGTCTGTCTGTCTGTCTATCTGTCTGTCTGTCTGTCTGTCTGTCTGTCTGTCTGATTCTGGGCAGCCGAAACGGCACAATCGTTTTTCATCAAACTTGGTGGAAAAATCTAAAAAAAATCGTAGAGTGGAACAAACCTGGTCCCATGTCGATGGTTTCTTTAGGAAGGCATTAATTAACCATTTCATTTACGATGGAAAACGATGCAAGTCTACGGACTTGGCGCACCCTCATTCGCTGTACGTTAGCCAAGCATGAGCGTTCAAACTTTCACTGGGCACGAAGGTGCCCGCGATCACTTTTCATTTCTACTACTGCTACTAGTACACACACACTTATAACTTATTGTACAGTACTTATATAACCATGCTCACCTTTTCAGCTTCAAGGGTCGCCTTGTGGGTTTGTTCGGTATTATGCCTTGTGCTGCCCTGCAAATCTAAATAGATTAGCAGATTTTAAGGCATTTTACCGCTATGCAAAGTCGAAACTAAAAACACGAGTAGGCGTATCGGATCTAAGACTTGATGATGGTAGGTACGCAGAGTCTGACCAGGACAAAGCCGAGGCATTGAACAGCTTCTTTTCCTCGGTGTTCACAAGAGAGGATGCGAACAATCTTCCTGTGTTTGAGGATAGGCTGTACGGCACAGCACTGACCCACATTGTATTCACGGAAGAGATTATAAGAAATAGACTGTCATAGCGAAAGTATAATAAGAGTCCCGGACCAGACATGGTGCATCCCAGAGTGCTGAGGGAGTTGATCCTATTCAGTAAATGCCTGGAAGAACAAAAAATTCCCCAGTAATTGTAAAATGGCTTATGTGAGATCTATCTTCAAGAAGGGCGATCATCACTCCACGAATAACTATAGACCAGTGAGCCGAACAAGTATATTATGTAAAGTACTTGAGAGCATTATAAGAGATGCCATGATGGAATATCTACAACGAAACAACCTCGTAAATGATTACCAACACAGTTTTATGCCGGGGCGCTCCTACTTGACACAATTACTCAGGGTAATGGATATTTGGACCCAAATTCTAGACCAGGGTGGTAATATCGACAATATTCACCTAGATTTTTGACAGTGTACCCCATGAAAGGCTGAAAATTAAACTGGAAGGGTACGGAATTCGGGGACATATCCTGACGTGGGTAGAGGACTTTCTACATGACTGCAAGCAGTGTGTGGTGGTTAATGGCACGAAATCATCATTTGTCTCCATAACAAGCGGGGTATTGTGCCCGCTGCTGTTTGTTTGCCTCAAAAATGACATGCTTGAAGCTGTACATTCCTCCATACAATGTTTGGGGACCACGCAAATTTATTTCGGGAAATTAAGAACCAAGCGGACTGTGAAGAGCTGCAGAAGGATTTCTTGAGGTTCAAGAATGTCCCAACGGGACGAAGAGGCTGCATCAAATGAGAAGGAATGTGATAAAGACCTAGGTGTGTACGTTGACAATGAACTGGAGTTTTCGGACCATTGAGAGAAGAAAGTAAACCAGGCAACTATGTTATTAGGTCTTATAAGAAGGTCGTTCAGATATCTCAATGGTCCAGCCCTCGTAACGAACTTCAAAAGTGAAACGCTTCCCCGTCTGGATTACTGGATTAGTTCATAGTAAATAAAATTTATAATAAAAATTACAAATTTGAAAATAAAGTAATAATAAAAATAATAACAACACTGACAATAATAATAATAATAATAATAATAATAATAATAATAATAATAATAATACATAAGAACATAAGAACATAAGAATGGAGGAAACTGCAGCGGGCCTATTGGCCCATACTGGGTAGTCCCGTTTACACCCAACCCCTATTGCTCATATGAGCATCCAACCTATGTTTGAAGCTATTCAGCGTATTCTAGCTAATGATGATATTTGGTAACTTGTTCCATTCATCCACTACTCTGTTTCCAAACCAGTGTTTACCTATTTCACGCCTAAATCTAAATTTGTCTAATTTAAAACCATTGTTACGAGTTCGCTCCTGGTTGGATAGTTTGAGTACCTTTGTAATGTCCCCTTTGTTTAGCCCTGCCTTCCACTTATACACCTCTATCAGGGCGCCCCTCGCTCTACGTCTCTCAAGGGAGTGCAAATTAAGATGCTTTAACCTGTCTCTATACTCAAGGTTCCTAATGCCCGGGATTAGTCTTGTCATTCTCCTCTGAATTCTTTCCAAGGATTCTATATCCATTCTGTAATACGGTGACCAGAACTGAACTGCATAATCCAGGTGTGGTCTCACAAGAGCAAGATACAGTTTTAGGATGACCTCGCTAGTCTTGTAACTAACACTCCTTTGTATGAACCCAAGTACTTTATTAGCCTTGTTACGAGCAAAAACACATTGTTTACTTGGCTTAAGGTTCCTACTTATCATTACTCCTAAATCTCTCTCGCAGTCGGATTTCTCTATGGCATCGTTGTTCATCTGGTATCTGGTTTCCCTGTTTACATCTCCTATACTGAGTACTTTACATTTGTCCACGTTGAATTTCATCTGCCATTTTTCAGACCATTCGAAAAATTTGTTTAGATCTTCCTGTAGTTTTGCCGAGTCCTCGTCAGATTTGATAACACGTCCTATTTTAGTATCATCAGCAAATTTACTTATGTTGCTGTCTATGCCGATATCTATAACGTTTATGTATATAATAAACAATAATAGTCCAAGTACTGAGCCTTGGGGAACACCACTTGTGACGTTGCTCCAATGGGACTTAGTGCAGTTAATGCTCACTCGCTGTTTCCTGTCCTGTAACCACGCCCTAATCCATTTAAGGATGTCACCTTTGATGCCATGAGCTTCTACCTTTCTAATTAGTCTTTCGTGGGGGACTCTGTCGAAGGCTTTACTAAAGTCGAGATGTACCACATCATAATTGTGCCCCTCGTCCAAGGATTCGAAAACTGATGAAAAGAATGTTAATAGATTAGTTAGGCAAGAACGTCCGCTTGTGAAGCCATGCTGGGAATCATTGATCAATCTGTGCTTCTCCAGGTGATTTCGAATAGAGTTTGAAATGATTGCTTCCAGTAATTTGCCTACTATTGATGTTAGACTGATTGGGCAGTAGTTAGAGGATAGTGATCTATCCCCCTTCTTGAAAATCGGTATTACATTCGCTATCCTCCAGGATTCTGGTACTACACCTGATTTTAATGACATGTTAAACAACTTTGCTAAGAGCATACTAAGCTCTTCCTTACATTCCTTTAATACTCTGGCAAATATATCATCGGGACCAGGTGACTTATTAGGCTTTAATTTGTCTATTTGCTTACTAACATCGTTACTAGTCACTAGTATCTCACTTAATTTGTTTTCTTCACTATCTCTGAAAAGAGTCCGTGCCTCGGGTATCATGTGTAAATTTTCGGTGGTGAAAACTGTTGAAAAATATTTATTCAAATTATTGCTCATTTCTCCGTCGTTATCAGTGAGCTCGCCGGAGTCTGACCGTATTGGTCCAATCTTTTCTCGTGTTTTAGTTTGATACATTTGGTAGAATCCTTTGGGGTTTGTCTTCGCCTCCCTTGCTATCCTTACCTCATTATTCCTCTTTGCTTTCCTTATCTCGGTTTTAACCCTACTCACCAATACCCTATAATAGTCCCGGAGGTGAATTTCGCCACGATTTATCCTTCTACCTATAGCCTTCCTTTGGCCAATGATGTTCTTTAAATAATTATTTATCCATTTAGGGTCATTGTTGTCTGATCTGAGTTTTTTGTATGGTATGTTCTGCCTTTGTGCATTAAGTAACTCACTATTTAAATTGTCGTGGAATTCGGCAATCTCAGATCTCGTTATCAGGTCGGTGTCATCTGTCAGGTTCACGGCCAAGCGCGACACCCCCTCTCTCAGCTGTCTCTTTAAACTGTCAAAGTTTGCCCTTCTGAAATCTGGTACTTTAGTGGAATTTTCCCTACGCCTGCCCTGAAAATCTAACTGGAATCGAATTTCTTTGTGATCGCTGTTTGCAAGTTCGTTCCCTACCTCGACATTGCTAATGAGGTTTTCTCTGTTTGACAGAACTAAATCGAGTATATTATTACCCCGTGTGGGTTTGGTTATATGTTGACTTAGGAAACAGTCCTGGATCGTCTCGAGAAAATCCTCTGATTCTAAGTTGCCCGTATGGTCAGTCCAATCTATTTGTCCAAGGTTAAAGTCGCCTACTATACAGACTTTGTTGTGTATGGAAGCCCTGCGCAGTGCGCATTTCATCCCAGATAAGTCGCTCATTGACGCTATCAAGATTGGGGGGTCTATATATTACTCCTGTGATTAATTTTTCCCGACCGTCGCTTAATTCTATCCAAATTGTTTCTGTATTCCTCTCAGTTTTTATTTCTTTATTTATTTCACACTTCAGATTATCCCTAACATAGATTGCTACTCCGCCTCCTTTCCTGGTCTGCCTATCGGTATGGAACAGTTTGTAACCCGCAATTTGGTATTCGACTGGTAATTCACGTGTGTCTAGGTTGATCCATGTTTCAGTGAATGCAATTATATCGATTTCTTCGGTACATACCAAGGCCCTAATATCATCCATTTTGTTTCTCACATTTCTACTGTCCGCATAGTATACATTTAAGTTAGTCGTGTTCTGAGTCCTCCCCTTACCGCGTTTAGTTTTAAACTCCCTGTCTAATTTAGTTTTGTCATCATTCCTAACACTATTTCCCTGTAATCTTTCGCCTTGTTTACCCGCTCCCACTGCAGTCTCCTCCACCCCCGTGCCCATAATAATAATAATAATAAGAAGAACAATAAAGAAATACAAAAACGAAAAAAAAATCAAGAGTAACAAACGATATTTGTATGTTGTGTTGTCAAAGTAAGAGAAACAATTACAACCCTGCAATTGTGCATAAATGAGACAGAAAGTCAGAACAACAACCTGGGACTTGGTCACAACTTTCGTGATGCCATATGGCAGCAGGGTCTACCATTAGACAACAATTATGCTTCCTATGTCTTCCCAGGCGATAGTACTTCCCTATTTGATAGCTGCCTACGACCTACTACCTACAAGTAATGAAAAATATTCTGATACTATTATTAGTTTCGTTTGTTTGTTCAGAATTAAAAGATCGTCATTCATTTTCAATGGAATTGGCTCCAAATGCCATCATCAAATTTAATTTGTAGTGGAATGTGTATTAGTATTTCCTTATGTGTTAAGGTTGCCTTTAATAAGGGGTAATAATATTCCACTTCATACTCCTGAAAGATAGGACCTAACTCTGCATTCACTAGATCAGCTATGAGCCTATTGTTGGTTTCTATGAAAGCTTGTGCCGAGGCCTCAGCTGCATGCATATATTCTGCAAAGCAGAGTAACAATTCCAGTGTAGATTCTGACCGTGTGAGTCCCTGGAAAAGGTGTGTTAATTGATTAGTTTCTTCAACAATAGCATTCATGTGAGAGGTCAGAGTTTGTACTGTCTTGTAGGACTGTTCAATGACACTATTTTGTTTCATAACCGCTTCTGAAACCAGCATTTTATTCCCTAGTTTAGCTACATCTTCGGCGGATGCCGTACCAAACGAGGTGTTACTTATTAACCCTACAAAGATAAAATGACCAACAGGAATAATTAACGATTTTTGTTCGCTGATCGTAGATGTTGACGATATTTATTGTTTATTGTAATATTTTGTTGAGCATCTGTTGTAGTAGAAGTACGATGTATTTGATTTACATTAGGAGTCCCGAATAAGTCTCTGCTGACTTTCATTTAATCTATCTACATGTACTATAACTGACATTTGTCGTTGGCTGAACTACTTGGAATTTGTTTCCATGTTCTTTCCCTCTAATCACGTACGGACTTGTGAATTTAGGCGGCGAGAGTTTTGATGTGCTTTCTAGCGCATTTACTGGAAAACACTCAGCGTTTGCTCAAAAACAGTGTGTTTTAGTAAGTTTTACTTCTTTTTAAGGAAAACACTTGTCTTCTGCTCAAAACACTGATTTTAGTTAGTTTTACTTCTTTAACTGGAAACGCTCAGGTTTTACTCAAAATCAGTGTATTTTGTTAGATATACTTCTTTTCACGTAAAGCGTTTGTTTTCTGCTCAAAAAGAGTTTTAGAGAGTTTTACTTCTTTTCCTGGAAAGAACTCAGTTTTACTCCGTTTCACGAAAAAAATTGTTTTCTGCTCAAAAACATTGTATTTTAGATAATTATACTTCTTTTCAAAGAAAACTCAGTTCATGCTCAAAAACACTGTTTTTAGTTAGTTTTACTTCTTTTCCTGGAAAACACTGTTTATAATTAAAAACAGTGTATATTTGTTATTTTACGAGTTTCACGGAAGACTCGTGTTTTCTGCTCAAACACGCAGTTTTTAGTTAGTTTCATTTCTTTCAGTGGAAATCTCAGTTTTTGCTCAAAAACATTATATTTTTAGTAAGACTTACTTCTTTTCGCGGAAAAAAAGGTGCATGCTGCTCATAAAGTTTTTTGTTAGTTTTACTTCTTTCACTGGAAATATCGGCTTTGCTGAAAAACAGTGTATTTTAGTAAGTTTCACTCTTTTCACAAAAAACGCTTGTTTTCTGCTCAAAAGCACAGTTTTTAGTTTCCTTCTGCTACGACCTTTGGCCTCTTAGGGTGTAACAAAATCACAAATTCAACTTCTCTTTGTACTATAGGTCCAAGGAATAGATCCCATCAAAATCATCACCTCATTACTATGGGGTATATTGAAATACATGCAGTAGTTTTAATAACAGAATATATTAACAAACAAACAATAAAATAAATATATCAGCATGTACAAACATAAACAAATACAAATTAAATCTGATCAAATAAATGACTCAACCGAGTGACAAAATAATGAACATAAAAGTAAAGACTTATTTAGTCTAGAAACTATCGATGAACAACGTGGTCTATCCACCACACGAAACCTCATAAACAAGTAAGTTATTTTCCGTGGAACTCTAAAATATGATTAAACAATAATCTTTCACAAATAATATTTTACTTGGTGTTATAAAAGTCGAGCAAGGATTACACGTTATGCCACTGGAAACATACTGTACAATAAGAAAGGAGATACTCTGTACTTAACTTATCACTGCCGGTCCCATACTAACGGTAAACAAAGCGAGCGGATGCGGGCAGAAATGGCATCACAAACAAAAGATGTTCACATTGCGAATCCACAACTAACGATGGAACGCTCACTCGTAACATCTCCCCCCTTAACTTAAATGTTTAAGAAGCTCTGAATAAACTTTTACTCAACACGAGATAGAGTGTCGGCAATAATATTATCACTGCCCTTTATATGTTTGATTTCTATATTATAGTCTTTGATTCTTATTTCTCATATTATGAACAAACTGAAGTGGATTATGATCTGTGTAAACTATCACTGGGTAAGGTGATCCACTTACATACACCTCAAACTTTTCCAGAGCTAACAAAAGGGCCAATGCTTCTTTTTCTATTGTGGCATATCCACGTTGATGCTTTTTCAGTTTAGCCGAGAAAAAACAGTTCGGGTGCAATATTCCATCTTTTCCTTTTTGCATTAACACAGCACCACTCCTGTGTCACACGCATCAGATTGTATCACAAACTGTTTCTTAAAGTCTGGGAGTTGCAGTACAGGTGCCATCGCCAGCAACCCACGAACCTTTTCGAATGCTGTCTGGCATTCATCAGTCCACACAAACTTTATTTTTGGGCTGACCAAATCTGTCATGGGAGTGACCACCCTGGCAAATTTTTGACAAAACCGCCTGTAGAATTCAGCCATCCCGAGAAATCTTCTGAGAGCCTTCCAATTGTGAGGTGCGGGTAGACTGAGAATATCGGCAACCTTGGCATTAATTGGAGCAATCTTCCCTTGTCCAATGACATGACCAAGGAAGATTAAGGTGGCATGTCCGAATTCACTCTTGGGTAGGTTTACGGCGAAGTTGACTTTGCTAGACGATTGAAGAGTTCACGGAGTCGGCCAATGTGTTGTACCCATGTGTCACCGACGACGACCAGATCATCTAGATAGACGAACACTCCAGGAAGGCCGATGTCACTATATGCATCGCTTGCTGAAATGTTGCTGGTGCTCCATTGAGGCGGAAGGGCATAGCTTTGTAATGCCACAGCCCCTCCGCAGTGACAAAAGCTGAAATCTGCTTTGCTTCTTCCGAGAGTTTGATTTGGTAGTAGCCTTTGAGAAGATCCAGCTTGGTGACAAATGATGCTTGACCCACACTATCGATGATGTCGTCGATGCACGGCAATGGATATGCATCAGCACGTGTCACCAGGTTGACCTTCCTGTAGTCAGTACACATGCGGAAACTTCCGTCGGGTTTAGGCACCAGCACACAGGGTGACGCCCGTGCACTACTGCTCCTCTCCACTAGGTAATGTTCCAGCATATACTCTACCTCCTGTTTCAGCTTCTCCCTCTTATCAGGGCTCATTCGGTAGGGTGCTTGCTTGATGGGAGATGTGCCAGGCAGCAGTACTAGGTCGTGTTCCAGCAGAGAGCACTTGCGTGGCACATCGTCGAAGAGTGGCTTGAACTCCTGCAGCAGTTGCACTACATCCTGAGACTGTTGTTGTGAAAGATGGGATACTTTAGAGGTAGGGTTACACAATATAATGGAATTACAGATTTTTATGGGGATATCCACTTGGAAATCGGTGTCTGGGACCACCTCTTCTCCTCCTGTTACTGAACAAACCACTTCACTCCTACCAAAATACGGTTTCAACCTGTTGATATGAATCAAACTCTCCAATTTTCTCTTACCTAGAGTCGCTATGACATAGTTGAGGTCATTTAATTTCTTAACTATAGTGAATGGACCCTCATATTTAGCTTGAAGGGGATTTCTATACAGGGGTATAAGTGCTAAAACCATATCTCCAGGCTTAAATTCTCTAGCTTGACAATGCTCATTAGGGGGCAGTGAAATTTTGCTCAAAGCTGCACTCTTCAGGCATTGTTCCTTATACATATCTAAGACTCCATGCCAAATTTGAAGCTGATATGTCGAGGTTTAATCTGCCGCATATTCTACTGAAATTTTTAAATTTACCTACAGTACTAGCCAAACAGCCGCTGTGGCGGTGCAATGTTCTGTTCAGTGTTTATCAACTTTTTTTTCATATCTCTTATTTCATTTAAGTTGTCTTGTTGCAGATGAGTATGGTGCTATGTCTATATTGATTATCAGCCTTTTCTTATTTCATTTCTCAATGTTGTGTTACTGTACTGTAATGTAGGGGAGACCTGGGTAAGTAGCTGTCATTGCTACTGCCACCTTAACTGACTATGGCATTATCACAAAGGATGACAAGAGTCAGGTTATTGGACCACATAAGCTGCGGGATGCGAGACAAAAGTACCGATTTAAGAGGCAAGAAATTGAGATGGCTAGTTTAGATAATTTGACGTCACTCTATTTTGATGGTAAGAAGACCGCCACTCGTGTGATGATAAAGAATGAGAAGACCGAGAAATGGAGTTCGAGGATGATGGTGAAAGATCATTATGTCATCATGGTTGAGCCTGGCAATGAATATCTCACACATGTGACTCCCAAGACTGGACACGGAAAGCAGATTGCCAAAACTATTCAGGAGTTTCTGGTGGAGAAAAATCTAACCCAGCAGCCCATTGTGTGTGTTGGTTGTGATGGAACCAATGTAAATGTAGGATCAGAAAATGGAGTCATTCATCATCTTGAAATGTTACTTGGTCACCCGCTCCATTATTTCATATGTCAGCTTCACGGAAATGAGCTGCCTTTCCGCGCAGTTTCTTATCACTATGATGGTAAACCAAGTGGTCTTGAGCATTGGCGTGGTCCCATTGGAAAGCAGATCAAGGAGTCTTTGTCTGAGCTTCCAGTTGTCGCCTTCCAGCCAGTCAGTTTCCCTGATTTCCCTGTGTTTAATGATGAAGTGGAGAAAGATCTGTCCTGGGATCAGAAATACCTGTATAGGATTTGTAAAGGAGTTATCACAGGTGTTGTTGAAGATGACTTGGCTGCTATTGAGCCAGGTCCTCCCTGTGTGTCAAGGTGGAACACCTTATGGAGTAGAATCCTCAGGCTGTATGTAGCAACATCAAGACCCAGCCATGAGTTGAAAAGAATTGTCATTACAATAATAAAATTCAGTGCTCCAATGTGGTTTTACATCAAGATACACCCTTACGTAACACACGGCTCAAGGAACGTATTCCAGTCCCTGCTATATATGAAACACCTGAATAGTGAGGAGGAGACGATAGTGAAGAAGGCTGTCCAGAGAAATGCATACTTCGCCCACACAGATCAACTTCTTCTTGGTATGTGTGCAGATGAGGACATGACTGTTAGAGAAAAAGCTGTCTCAATGATAAGAAAAATTAGAGAGGAGAATCAGCAAAAGGAAGAATGCACTGGCAGATCTGAAGAGGAGGAGGAAGATTCTGATGCTGCTGTTGACGAGAATTTGTTAAACTATACTGATGAGGAGGGTAAAGATGGAGATGGGAATGAGGATGTGCCTCCTGTAGTCAACATGAGAAAGGTGGTGACTCCGAAACTAAAGTGGCAAGCAAAAATCTATCATTCCATGATTAACTGGAGGAATGAACTCAAAACTGAGCCTCCTTACATTGCTTCTCTGTCAAATCTACAGGTTAATGACATTCTTGAGACACCATTAGTGGTGCCCAAGTGGCCAAACAGCACTCAGGCGGTCGAGAGAGGCATAAAAGTGATGACTGAAGCTTGCACTGAAGTGACGGGATACGAATCGAGAGATGGATATATTAGGCAAAGATTATTGTCTAGGAAAATGATGCCAAGGTTCCGCACAAAAAAGAATTTCAATATGAACTTGTAATGATTTTCTATACGGTGTACCTGTAAAATAACATGTGAATTAAATCGATGTCACCCATGTAAAATTTATCATTATCCTGGAAAACATTAAATGACACCTAATTTTTGGTATACACTAAAAGTTGACAAAAAGTCGTTCGCGATGCGGCAGGGTAAGTATGCATGAAATGGCATGAAATTTTGCACAGGTGTTTGTTACAGCCATACAAACGATGCCTGAAAAGTGCAGCCTGCAACTCAAATAAAAGTGTTTTTTCCCTGCCCCCTAATGCTCATCATATTGCTTTTTCATTTTCTCCTGTACTTCTGACAGATTTTCACGAGCAATCTCACCAACTCTCTCCAGTTTCTCTTTAAACTTCTCTACATACACTGACAAAGGGACTTTTATCTGATTACTTATCCAACTTCCCTTCAACACAGTCATAGGACCTCTTACAGCATGACCAAAAATCATTTCAAAGGGACTGAATCCTAGGGAATCTTGGGGACTCTCTCTTATGGCAAACAACATAAGTGGCACTCCTTCATCCCAATCCTTATCAGACTCCATACAGTATTTCCTAAGCATAGATTTAAAAGTCTGGTGGAATCTCTCTAGGGCACCTTGGGTTTGAGGGTGGTACGCAGAAGCTAAGTATTGCTTAATACCCAATTCATTCATCACCTGCTGGAAAAGGAAAGAAGTGATATTAGTACCCTGATCCGACTGTACAACTCTAGGGATGCCAAATTTAGTGAAGAAGTTAGTCAGAGCCTTTACCACACTCTTTGCTTTGATGTTTCGCAATGGCATAGCCTCTGGGTACCTGGGGTCGGATACTCAAAACACCTCATAAGTTACGTCTTTTAGCATGATACAGTGCCATATATTGTCGAATCTTTACAGTACCGTAAATTTAGCATACTCAAAATTTAATTACAGTTCCGTAAGCCTTTCGTAAGTTTTCATAACTCTAGTGTTTACCCTGTAAATTAAGTTCTCTTGTCGGAAGGTAGATGTCAGTGCAGGAGCTAGTTGGCCAATCAGCGCTCAGTTAACAAAATCATCAACCAATCACAAGAGAAGGAGAAATCAGCTGAGAGCGACGCACATAATATTATTTTGTAAACATGGAAGGACCACCAGCCAAGAAGAGACGGCCTAATTTCAGTGAGGCTGAAGTATACGCTATTCTGGGCAAATTCAAATGAATTGGTTATTGATAGCATAGCCTTCCCGAACCTAAATGACAAATCACTTCTCTTAAATTACTCATTTAGCCTAGACCCTGGTGTTTTCTTTTCAATGTTGGGGACATTTGGTCTGAATTGTCTTCAAGTTCATACAAAAAACAACAATTTAAAACCTGAAAATATATCGGATTGGCCGTAAATTTTCTTAAATTAATACTCTACCTGTGATAATGTTCCAGGAAAGTCTGGAGCTAGGCCTAAGGTAGCTGCTAGACAAAGTGTCTCACTGACCGCCTGACACTCACCAAAAAACCATGTACACATTCTCTAACCTAACCTAACATACCAAAACATAACATAACCAAACCAAACCTATCTAACCTATAACCTATTGGTATAATTTCTTATTTAAATAATCCTCATGTTCTAACTAAATTAAGTAGGCCCCACGTTTAAACATTTATTAGCCTAAGACTGAAAAAGCAGTTATATAGGCCCCTATTAATCAAGTTAATTGCAATCCCTATTTTACGCCTAATATCATTTAATTTTGGCTAGCCTATGGAAATTTATAGCCTTTCATGTTATCATAAGCCATATACATAAGAAAATTGGCTAAGGCTATTGATTGAATATTAGAAAAACAAGGCGAAGTCTTGGCAGGAATGTTCACTTGACCTCATATTTGGCTTTCATTACTGAGGGATATTTACGGCTATACAACATTAATAAGTTCTATATGCAAGTTTACTCGGTCATAAAACATATTTTTACCCTAAGTGTGAACAATACAAACCTTCTGTTTTGGTAAAAAATACTTTATAATTTGTAAGACAAAAGATGCGTCTCTTCCAAACTGAGAAAAATACAAACACTCAAGCCACTTATTATGGCAAAAAAAAAAGTTACGAAAAAGACAAAGTCAAATACTATATTTCAGTATGTTGATGTACAAAACATTTTCTTCATTATTCTAAGATAAAACAAGTCTAACAAGCATTATTACAACATATATTATTATCATTTTTTATACAATAGGGAATTAGTCACTACTACATCCGGGTTGAGAGTGTTACACAACCTCAGGAAACGGTGTAAGTAACGAGCTTTAAATTACGGAGTTCGATGTCAAATATTGGTTTTGAGTATACCATCTGTGTTTTGAGTATGCCAATCTGAGACTGTAAATCCAGTTACGGGGTACACAACGACATACAGTCCCATGAATGTTTTTGAGTATCCGGCCCCTAATCTACATAAATGAGGATACACCTAATCTATATAAACGTTGATACACCTAACCTATATAAATGCAGATACACCTAATCTATATAAATGCAGATACACCTAATCTATATATATTATTATGTCTAAATCAAATGTTAATCTGTATATTTTCAGCCACCGGCTGCAACAATATTAATAAGCCGTTTATTATTATTATTATTATAATTATTATTATTATTATTATTATTATTATTATTATTATTATTATTATTATTATTTTATATAAATGCAAATACTCCTAATCGGTATAAATGCACATACACATAATCTATATAAATGCATATACACCTAATCTATATAAAAGCATATGCACCTAATGTACATAAATGCACATACAAGTAATCTATATAAATGTGGATACACCTAATCCATGTAAATGCAGATACACGTCATTTACATAAATGCAGATACACCTAGTCTATTTAAATGCAGATACACCTAATCCATATAAATACATATACACCAAGTCTATTTAAATGCAGATACACCTAATCTATATAAATGCAGATACACCCAATCTACATAAATACAGATACACCTATATATATGAATGCAGATATACCTAATCTATATAAACGCAGGTACACCTAATGAATATAAATGCACATACAACTAATGTACATAAATGAAAATACACCTAATGTATATAAATGCAGAAACAACTAATGTATATAAATGCAGATACACCTAATCTATAAAAATGCAGACACACCTAATCTATATAAATGCAGATACACCTTATCTATGTAAATGTAGATACACTTATCTATATGAATGTAGATACACCTAGTCTATATAAATGCAAATAGAGCTAATCTATTTAAATGCAGATACACCTAATCTATATAAATGCAGATACACCCAATCTATATAAATGCATATACACCTATATATATGAATGCAGATACACCTAATCTATATAAACGCAGGTACACCTCATGTATATAAATGCACATACACCTAATGTACATAAATGCAAATACACATAATCTATATTATATCATTATGTATATTTCAAAAGTAAATCTGTAAATTTTCAGCCACCGGCTGCAACTCAATTAATAAACCGTTTATTATTATTATTGTTATTATTATTATTATTATTATTATTATTATTATCATTATTATTATTTTTATTATTATTTGTATTAATATTATTATTATTTATATTATCATTATTATTATTATTATTATTATTATTATTATTATTATTATTATTATTATTATTATTATTATTATGTTATATAAATGCAAATACTCCTAATCTGTATAAATGCAGGTACACCAATTCAATAGATACATACAGTATACACCAAATTATTATATAAATGCAGATACACACAATCTATATAAATGCAGGTACACCTAATCTATGTAAATGCAGATACACCTAATCTATATAAATGCAGAAACACCAAATCTATATAAATGCACATACACCTAATCTATATTAATGAAAGGACTGCTTCTATGTTTGTCTTTGGTACCCTCAAAATGTTCTACACTACTGAGTAGGGAGTGACAGTTTTGCAAAAGTTTTCAAAATCTAATTGCTTGGGTTGGATTATTTGTCTATCGGCCACGCTAATTCCGAATATGTTTGAGTTTTTTACATCATTGCATTAGAAGGTTTGTGGATACTTTTGGGTTTGGCATGAAAAACGCGAAAAAACTGTAAATAATATAGGGACTGGCAATGTGGCACAACCTGTTAAAATCAAGTTATTGAATTGGATTATTCGACTACTGTGTACACTGGTTCATAATATGCTATTGTTTTACAACTCAAAGCGCTACAAATTATGCCGATATTTTTGCTGCAAGTCACCACATACGTATATTTCGAAAACCAGGGCCCAATATTACCAACGGCGTGGATAGATTCCGTGGAATGAATTCAGGACATTCCCTCTCATGGAACATTACCAAACTCCGTATATGTGCCAATGGCAGGCCAATGGCAATATTTACAGAGTTTGTTGAGGCTCCCTGGACGGGAATGCCGTGAATTTATTCCACGGAATCTATTCACGCCGTTGGTAATATCCGTCCTAGGACTGATCAACGAATTCAGCCCAAGTAGCTTGACTTGGACAGTTAAGGACAAAATCTCAGTCCGTACTTTTGAATAAAATATTGTTCAATAGGTGGTGATATTGAAGTGCTGAAAGTTGTTTTTTCTGTGTTGTTTTGCAGTTAGTTCAAAGGGCCGCCACCAAGATGGGTCGTCCTAAGATTAGCAACACTCAGCTGCGCCAGGGTAACGATAAGGTGTTCGGGGTTCGGATGCCTCTGCCATCTAACAAGTTGCCTCTGAACAAGGAAGTTGGAAGTGCCCTGGCTTATGAAGCAGAAAACGAGAGGTTAAGGAGAAGAACAAATGCTTTTGATTATATGGATGCCACCAACAAGGTGACTGAGAAGGTACTGGATGTGTATAGGAAGGCCACTGTCCCCACTATCTCTGAAATCAGGGTGAAAATGAGAGTCCACGACCTGTGGAGGATGCGGAGGGAGACGATGATGATGAAGGGAAATGGACAGAAACAGAAAAGGAAGAAAACGAAGAACGGGAAGCTGAAGATGAGGTTCGAGGATATAGCTGAGAAGTTGTTTGATGTGGCAGACGACAGCAAAGTGCACGAACGAGAGAAAAGCTTCCTGGCAGCCCAGAGGAAACCGGGAAGGGAGGGCTGCATTGATGGCGTTGACAAAATTGTGACTGCCAAGCTGAAAGAAGAGAGGGAGAAGGAAGCGAAGAGGGCAAAGAAAAGGGCTGAGGAAGAGAGGAAAACTGAGAAGATGAGGTCAAAGAGTAAGGAGGAGATGGAGAGGATGTCGTGTAAAGTGTCGGCAGTGGATGACAGTGCTCAGGAAGAAGATAGTGATTATAAGGATGTCAATGACAATGAGTTCAAGGCTATGGTCGACAGGAGAGCAAGATCAGAGAAAAGGAAAAGGGAGAAAGAAGCCGAGGACAGGATCGGAGAAACTGCTGACAGGTTCAAGGTATCCAATGATGCAGTGGCTCACATCGCAAACACCATCAGAGCTGCAGACAACATCATAACTGAAGGGGACAAGTCTAAAGTGACTAACTGGAAGAAAGTGGAGAGAGTCAGGAAGAGGTCACGAGAACAGAAAAAAGAATAGTTCAGGGGATTCAAGGTCAGAGGTCTCATGGTAGATGAGAGGATCAATGAGAACAAGATAGTGAATAGATTCCGTGGAATAAATTCAGGGCATTCCCGTCCAGGGAGCCTCAACAAACTCTGTAAATATTGCCATTGGCCTGCCATTGGCACATATACGGAGTTTGGTAATGTTCCATGAGCGGGAATGTCCTGAATTCATTCCACGGAATCTATCCACGCCGTTGGTAATATTGGGCCCTGGTTTTCGAAATATACGTATGTGGTGACTTGCAGCAAAAATATCGGCATAATTTGTAGCGCATTGAGTTGTAAAACAATAGCATATTATGAACCAGTGTACACAGTAGTCGAATAATCCAATTCAATAACTTGATTTTAACAGGTTGTGCCACATTGCCATCCCTATATTATTTACAGTTTTTTCGCGTTTTTCATGCCAAACCCAAAAGTATCCACAAACCTTCTAATGCAATGATGTAAAAAACTCAATCATATTCGGAATTAGCGTGGCCGATAGACAAATAATCCAACCCAAGCAATTAGATTTTGAAAACTTTTGCAAAACTGTCACTCCCTACTACTGAGGGTATACACAAACACTTGTTATCTTAAAAATAGGTTCTTATTCTTGTACGGGAGATATACAGAGGAACTAATAAGACAGAGCACTTCCACATTTGAAGGACTGGTGGTCTCCACTCCATGTATCACTGCGCGCTGCAAGTACAGATGCCAGCATTCACAAGCTGAATACATAAAATGTAAATATGATAATTCATATACATAACATGGTGCATAATAAATGGAAATATTACATAGGATTAATACATGTTCTGTAATACTTTACTATACATAATTAATAGAGTAATATAAGAATACATAGCTTAAGGTACTACTTCGTGTCCATATCATATACCTCCCTCCCCCCTATACGCTCATAGTTTCATCTTGAGCGGACCTTTTGTTTCTGAGTCGCTCAGACCTGCGGAGTACTGAGGCAGAAACACAAGGTGGGGATGGATTTCCTGTAAAGACATCAACATTAGGGGACTCAACTGGGGAAGGGTCAACACTAGGCAGCTCCACAGGTCAGAGGAAACGACGGTTCCTCCACCATACTCGACCACTAGGAAGACGCACTTGGTAGTCCCTGGACCGGCCAATACCCATGACAACCCCAACCTTGTCCCAGCGGTGAGATACCGGATCTTGAATCCTGATCTGCTGGCCGATACTCAACCTAGGAAGGGGGCGGGCATGACGGTCGTACCGAGCAGCGACATCTGCGGCTCGTTCTGCTGCACGGCGGTCACATTCTTCAGACTTGGCTTGCCATTCTTGAGAAAAAGACTTCGGGTGGGCAGGAACACAAGACCTGAGATGATGTCCATATAGAACCTGGGCTGGGGAGCGTCAGGTGAAGATCGGGGTGTTGCGTAACTCTAACAAGCCTCGATCGAAGTCCTCACAGTCGATATTTCCTGAGGGTGACACCTTAAGGATCAGGTGTTTAACAGTCTTGACTGCGGCTTCAGCGTGTCCATTCGCCTGGGGGTAGTGAGGCGAGGTCACGACATGACGGACTCCCCAACGGTCCATGAAGTCCCAGGACTCGTGGCTGGTGAACTGGGGTCCTCCATCAGTCCTGAGGCGGAGGGGAACACCAACTTCTCTGAAGTAATGCCTGAAATTCCGGATGGTAGCAGTAGCCGTTGTATCACTACCACAGGGGACGACAACAGGCCATCCAGACAATCGGTCGGCAATGACGAGGAAGGACTTCCCTGCCACTGCAAAAAAGTCGGCCGACACAGACTCGAAGGGTCTTGAAGGGTTATCGTCACACATTAAAGGTTCGTGTCGCTGGCTGGGTTGCAGAATCTGGCACGGCTCACAGGCACGGACGGTACTTGCAATGTCCTCGTCGATTCCGGGCCAAAATACAGTCTGCTTCGCCCGTCGCTTGGTGGCCTCCACTCCTCGATGGCTGTCGTGAAGGCGGGTCAAGGTACGGCGGCGTAGGGCAGCAGGAATGACTACTCGTGGACCATACAAGACGAGGTCTCCGTCACAATAGAGGTCCTCGCGTATCTTCCAGTACGGGAGTAGCGATTCATGAAGGTCGTAACGGTTAGATGGAAATCCCTGGGACACACAATCGACGAGCCGGATATAGGAAGGGTCGGCCTGGGCTGCGGTGCGGAGATCTTCAAGGGTCTTGTTTGCATCCGGTGCTGTAGACTCTTCTGATGTGAAGGCGGCCTTCAATGAAACTACTGACTTGAGGGATGCAGCAGCTGTAGAACACAACATCTCGTCCTCTGAGGTGGGGCGACTGACAGGGGCGCGGGACAGGGCATCTGGGATGCACAACAGCTTACCCTCACGCCACACAGCCGTGAAGAGATAAGGCGAGTGCTTCTCTTTCAAACGTTGAAGGCGAGGATTCTCTACTGCATCCAAAGAGTAGTGATTGATAACACTGGTCAACATAAAAAAAAATTCTCATGGTTCTGGATCAAAACAGTCTGATTCTAGTGTAATTGTATGTGCTGAACTCAATTATGACATTCGTATAGCTGTATCAGGCTGCTCAGTTTTCCAGAACCAGCATATCTATATGTTTAGTGTACCATGCTATTCATACAGTAATTTATATGCTCATTGGCTCCACTTATGCAATTATTTTGTCCTGATTTGTGCTTTTTTGTTTGTTTCAGTTTGCTGATTCATGATATTGCATATCTACACCTGCATGATTTGTAATTACTCTGAAATTAACAAAACATGGAACGTCGCAAGTGTGTGAACGGTGCTGACAGTTTTTGCTACATATGTGGTGCCTTCACTCCTGGTAGCCTCAAGAAACCAATCACAAAAGCTGTTCGACTGAACTACAAAAGTTACTTCAAATGTCATTTGGGTGACCAAGACAAGAAATGGGCACCTCATGTAGCCTGTAAGCCTTGTGTTAACCACCTGAGCGAGTGGATGTGTGGTAAACGAAGTTCAGGAATGCCGTTTGCTGTACCAATGATATGGCGTGAACCTAAAGACCACAGTAGTGACTGCTACTTCTGTCTCACAAATATTAAGGGAATAAAAATCAAGACACGAGGCAAGGTACAGTACCCCAATATTGCTTCTGCAATCCGACCAGTACCGCACAGTGCTAAACTTCCAGTCCCAAATCCACCGACTGAACAAGAATTGAGTGATTCCGATTCTACCTCTACCTCAATGGAAAACGACTACCAGGATGACTCTGAAAATACCAGGCCTAAACTATTTACTCAAGAAGCGCTTCATGATCTCATCAGGGACCTAAACTTGTCAAAAGAAAAGGCTGAAGTTTTGGGATCCAGACTAAAGCAGCGTAACCTGCTAGAAGATGGAGTGGCCGACAAGACCACGAGATGCGCCTGGAAGGTTTAACTGTGCTCACAATCAGCTTGTAGATCCAGAAAAGATATTTTTGCCTCCACTGCATCTAATGCTCGGTTTGGCTAAAAATTTCATCAAAGCTATGGATCAATTCGGTGCTGGGACTCTATACTTATCTCAGAAACTAGGTGGTGTGGTTTCCGAAGCCAAGTTGAAAGCAGGTGTCTTGAATGGACCACAAATTCGTATACTAGTTAATGATAGCGAATTCACCAAAACATTGAACCCACTGGAGAAAAAAGCACGGGAATCATTTGTCAATGTGTCAAAGAATTTTCTTGGAAACTATCGTGCTGACAACTACAAAGAAATCGTAAGAACCATGCTTCAGAATTATCATGCATTGGGAGCAAGGATGTCCTTGAAATTGCATTTTTTCCACTCTCATATTGAATTTTTCCCAGGTAACCTTGGAGACGTTAGTGATGAACACGGCGAAAGATTTCATCAAGATATCGCCATAATGGAGAGCAGATATCAGGGACAATTCAGTCTTAACATGATGGGCGACTATTGCTGGACACTGCAACGAGAAGAGAGCAAGCTGTACAAAAGAAAGAGTAAAGTTCAGAAGCACTTTTAGAACTTCATATTTTGTCATTATAAAGGATTTGAACTTATGTTTTTTGGTACAAATTTTTATGAGCTTATCTGTGATAGGTTTGAAATTGTATCTTGCATGACGCGATAATGTTACTATATTTACTATTTTTTTTATTCTTTAAGAAAGTAGGTCTGATGGTAGAATGAAACATCCAATTAATATTCATTAATATGAAATTAGTCATGAAAGCACAGTCACATGAGATAATCTCATCTTTTGCACGACACTTGATGGAATACTAAATATTTGTACCTATTGATAATTTTATAAAACCTGGTCTGATAGAACAAAACAAATATCAGATTCGAATTCAGCAATATGAAATTAGTTGTGTGAGCATGATCTCATATGTGAACCATTTTGGCTGTTGACCAGTGTAATAGGTACAAGAGGGCGATGATCTGTGAAGAGGGTGAAGTGCTGAAGTCCTATCAGGTAGAAGCGGCACTTCGCCATCGCCCAGACAACAGCCAACATCTCCAGCTCAATCGTGGCATATCGGGTCTCGGCGTCCGTTAGGAACCGGAATCCACACCGAATTAAGCGGAGTTGTCCACCGCCATGGTTCTGCAGAAGGGCGTAACCAACGCCGTAGAGTCTGGAGGCGTCAGTCTGGAGGACGGTGGGTAGAGCTGGGTCGTAACAGGCGAGGACAGGTGGATTTAAGAGGGCCTGCTTGACTCGCTGGAAGGACTCTTGATGATCTGGGGTCCACAGGAATGTCCTCCTGGGGCTCAGCAGGGGGCGTAACGGCTGAACTGCGGCGGAGATGTCAGGTGAGAATTCAGCCAGCTGATTGACCAGACCCAAAAAAGAACGGAGGTCTGTCAGGTTGGCAGGGGTTGGAAAATCCCTGATTCCACTTAATTTCTCCGGGTCAGCTGCGATACCTGATGCTGAGAGAGTGTACCCACAGAAGTTCACTGATGGTGCGGCGACTACAATCTTGTCAGCGTTGAGGGTAATCCCGTACTTTCGACATCTGGTGAGAACTTCATATATTCGGGAGAGGTGGGTACAGTAGTCTTCGTCATGGAGTAAAATATCATCAACCACTTTGACACAATTCGTGACTCCTTGAAGGGCCGCGTCACCACGTTGACAGAATGCATCGCCCGTAGCGGCAAATCCCATGGGGCCTCTGCAATACTGATATCTTCCATATGGTGTGATGAATGGAGTCAAATGCTGGTCTTCTTCGGCTAACTCGATCTGCCAATAACCACATAAGGCGTCCATCGTTGTAAAAAACTTCGCCTTCGGGTCCACATTTCGAACAGCTGTGAAGGGTGTGGGTGAAGGGTGGGCTGGACGGTAAACTTGCTGGTTAAGTTTTGATAGATCGGTGGTGATTCGTACTCCACCACGAGGTTTGGAGTCGGGGACGAGAGGGTGGCACCAAGGTGAAGGTTTGTCATCGGCCGGCTTGATGATTCCCTGAGCAACCATGGAGTCAAGCTCTTGTCTAACTAGCTCCTTGTAGGCGTGAGGAATCAAACGAGGGGTGTGGATGGCAAAAGGTGTGGCACCATCCTTAAGATGAATCTTCATAGGCGGACCACCATCGACTTGAGTGGTGTGGATCCCAAAGATTTCTTCGTAGCCAACACGTCAGCAAACTCCTTGAGAAGGTAAGCTCTTGCGTCAGAAGGGGACGTGTTAGTAGAGATAGGGAGTTCCTTCAACCTGTTGACATGGGTGATCTTTAGAATAGGTTTGAGGAATTCCTTGGAAATAATGGCCAACTCTTGACAATGGCCATATGATAAAAGCGGAGTCGGGATCCCATCATGAACATCAATCCGGGCTGAGCAAGACTGCTTACCAAAGGTAAGAGTAGCCAAGAAAGATCCCAAAGCTGGAGCCATCTTGGAACCGTCAGCTGTCAGTTTCGTTGTCTGAGGAGGGGGCTGTAGGTTGCTCCGGGGTATTCCCAAACTTGCTAAGTGTTGTGGACCAATTACTGAGACGTCAGCACCGGTGTCAGGTAACATCTGAAGACTGTTTGACAAGTTACCGTGAGAAATGACGACATTGATGTGCTGGGGCGTCGTGTCTGTGGAACAATGTACACGACGGCAGGAACGACTGGACACAGCGTCTTGATGCTTGCCAGAAGGAGGGGGCGCGCCAGCACTACCTGAGGATGACTTCTTGGATCCTTGGTGGTGTCCTTTCTGTGTCTTCTTACGACAACATTTGTCATAATGGCCCACACGACCACAAAGTCTGCACTGAACTTTGCTAGCAGGGCACTTGACTGTGTAAGCCCAGTGACCCTGGCGGTCACAACTTCTGCACACGCTTTGAGCAGCTGGGCACTGGGAGGCATTATGCTGTCTCGCACAGCTGTTACACAAAGCTGCTGCTGAAGGTGTAGCTGGAGGGTGAGGGGTGGGGTTACCTTGCTGCTTCTTACCCTTTCTGTAGGAAGACACCACCCTCACCTGGTCAGGTTGTGAGCGTAAAGCTGAAGTCGCACACCTGGCGGCCTCGTACGCTGGACATTTTGTAACTACATCTTAAAGGGAGGAAGTGGGGTCAAGTGAAATGAGACGCTGAACTAGCTCTTCATCTCGAATACCCGTTAAAATAATTGTCTTGAGTTGTGTCTCTTCACAGACTTGAGAATTTCCAGGACAAACATCAACTTCCTCTGAACATCTCTTGAGTTTTACAAAAAATGCATCAAAAGATTCTCCATCAAGCTGCTTACATTGGAGGAGTTCTCTTCTTCTGTGTGCTTTGTTGCGCTGTCCCTTAACATGTTCCTGTAACTTGTCGAGCACGGCCTCTACCGTCAGAGTTGTCGTAGGAGGCACTTGAAGTGTGTGCTCGAGAGTACGTTGTGTCTCTATGGACAAGCACATACGAAGCTGTATCATCTGTTTAGGCTGTGGTAAACTTGACAAGTCAACCATTGTTGCATAGTCTTGCCAACGTCGACGCCATTCACGAAATATCTGATAGGAAACGTCAGACTTCAGAGAGGGAGGCGTTTGTGCTGCAGCCTTTTGAGGAATTGTTGAACCGACTCTGGGAAATGAGGTACTAATACCTCTAGTCGTATCAGCATTAGTAGTAGCAGAGGAATCTTGTACAGTAGATCGTTGTGGGGAGGCTAACAGAGAAATCAAGACTTCAAATCTGGCTTGATCCTCTCTTCTTCTCAAGTCATCCTCACTTCTACGTATATCTTCTAGTTCTCTTCGTCGTTGTTCATCTTCGTGGCGCCGTCTTTCAGACTTTCTGTAACGAATTTCTTCCTCTTCTCTCCTTGCAACATAGTCCTGGCGTCGAGAAGTTTCCATCCATTTAATCAGTTGAAGGAGATCTGTGGACGCAGGCACCGGAGGAGAGCTTGCTCGCGACGAACGAGGAGATTCTGTGGGTGATTGGGCGTTGTCACTGTGGGGAGCGTGGGGCCTGAGTGTGGGTGGGGAGAGGTCTCCCAGACTAAAACTCGTAACTCCATCGTCCAGGGTATCATTTTGATCCCTGTGAGACATGCCGACAGCTTCTGTACTCTATCTGTGCAAAGACCGGGTCAACCCCTCGTAATCTATGCACAGAATTACAGAAGTCTAAAGTAATTCGCAAGAATTTAATATAAGGTGGGTCTGTGAGTGCGTGTGTGTATGTATGGCTGGTTGCCGAGAGAGGCTTGGCGAGCGCTGGGCAGAGTCGCGCGCTGGCCAGTTACCATATGACCAGAGACGGGAGCGGACGTGCTGCTCGACAAGCTCCCTCAGTCAACTGACTGCAATTTGCACAGACAATTCTGATTAAAATACACAACACAGCACTTCACAGCACTGTACACAGCATAGCACTTCACAACACAGTAAGTCTTGATGCTTGTAGTCTTCCTGTAAATCCTTGAAGCTGAAGACAAGACGCCATTAACACAGTCCGGCAGAAAGTCTAGTCCAAACTATATCTCACTGAGAAACCTCACTGTGCCATCTATGTTTGTCTTTGGTACCCCCAAAATGTTCTACACTACTGAGGGTATACACAAACACTTGTTATTTTAAAAATAGGTTCTTATTCTCGTACGGGAGATATACAGAGGAACTAATAAGACAGAGCACTTCCACACTTGAAGGACCGGTGGTCTCCACTCCATGGATCACTGCGCGCTGCATGTACAGATGCCAGCATTCACAAGCTGAATACACAAAATGTAAATATGATAATTCATATACATAACATGGTGCATAATAAATGGAAATATTACATAGGATTAATACATGTTCTGTAATACTTTTCTTTACATAATTAATAGAGTAATATAAGAATACATAGCTTAAGGTACTACTTCGTGTCCATATTATACACAGCTAATCTATGTAAATGCAGATACATCAAACCTATATAAATGAAGATACACCTAATCTATATAAATGCAAATACACCTAATCTACATAAATGCAGATACACCTATTCCATCTAAATGAAGATTCGCCTAATCAATATAAACGCAGATACAAGTAATCTATATAAATGCAGATACACCTTATCTACCTAAATGCAGATACACCTATCTATATGAATGCAGATACACCTTATCTATATAATCGCACATACACCTAATGTATATAAATGCATATACACCTACTCCATATAATTGCAGATACACCAAATCTATATAAATGCAGATATACCTAATCTATATAAATGCACATACACTTAATCTATAAAAAAATTTGATACACGTAATCTATATAAATACAGATACACCTAATCTATTTAATGCAGATACACCTAATCTGTATAAATACAAATAAACCTAATCTGTATAAATGAAGATACATATAATCTATTTAAATTTAGAAACACCTAATCCAATGTAAATGCACATACACTTAATCTATTTAAATGCAGATACGCACCATCTATATAAATGCACATACACCAAATGTATATAAATACAGATACACCTAATCTATATAAATGTAGATACACCTAATCTATATAAAAGCCGATACACCTAATCAATATAAATGCAGATGCACCTAACCTATATAAATGCAGATAAACCTTATCTATATAAATGTTGATACACCATATCTATGAAAATGCAGATACACCTAAACTATATAAATGCAGATACACCTAATCTATGTAGACGTTGATACACCGATTCCATAGAAATGCTAAACCTACTCTATATAAATGCACATACACCTAATCTATATAAATATAGATTCACCTAATCTATATAAATGCAGGAACACCAAATCTATTTAAATGCAAAAACACCTAATCTATATAAATGCAGATACACCTAATCGATATAAATGCAGATTCACCTAATCTATATAAATGCAGGAACACCAAATCTATTTAAATGCAAAAACACCTAATCTATATAGATGCACATACACCTAATCTATAAAAATGTTGATACACTTAATCTATATAAAAGCAGATGCACCTAATCTATATAAATGTGTATACGTACACCTAATCTATATAAATGCAGATACACCTAACCTATATACATGCAGATACACCTAGTCTATATAAAGGTAGATACACCTAATCTATATAAATTCAGATAAACCTATCTATATATATATATATATATATATATATATATATATATATATATATTTATATTCAAGTAAATCACTGTAGGTGAGCATGATCTAGGTATATGCTGATACAACAAGGAAAGAAGAAAACACGAAATTCCCAACCGCTTTCGTATAATTCACATCTTCTGGGGTGTCTTCTTCTTTCCTTGTGGTTATCAGCATATATATATATATATATATATATATATATATATATATATATATATATATATATATATATATATATATATATATATATATATATATTAGGGTGTGTCAATTTTGTCAACATGTTAAAAATCAAATTTGGTAGTCAAAATATTGTGCCTCTTTATGTCTAAACTTGAGATTAGCAAACAAAAATGAATTGAAATAACCCTCACCTACATCAATTATACCTTAAAGTTTCAAATATCAGTATTTCAACAAATTAATGAGACTTGATTAGAATTATTCACTTGATATTAACTAATCTCATGTAAGCATATGGATTATGGAGTATTTTATGGTTCTATAGCTTGTGTACAATATGCATGTCAGAACATGAACATGAACAGGCTCTCCGTGTGGGACAGTTTAATTCTTGTTTTGACTTGTACCAAGCGTGAGGATAAGGCGCCCGGCTCACTCTCCTTCTAGATATCATAGACGGTGGTTTGCTCTCATTGCACTTGCACCTACTCTACCAGACGAATTCTACATTGATTGTCGCAGTTACTTATATCATTGTATAAAACATTATGTTCTAAGAAATTATTATGTTATTTTTGTTACAGCATTTTTGATAAACAAATTGATATTTTTTGAAACAACAATTGAATTATGAAACATTGAAATATTTTTCTATTTGTCAGATAGTGTGAAGATGTCAAAATTGAAGACAAGAAGTCAGTTGTCAACCCACTTGAGCCTGCTAGTTGGTAAAGGGAAGGAGCTTCCTGTATCAGAACTTCCAACAGTGAGAGACATGCTAAGATTAGGGTTACTCCTTCGAGAAAAAAATGCAAAGGACAGAAGGAACTATACAGATAAAGAACTCATAAATGACATGATAGTCCCTCTTCTGCATCAATGGACAAAAGCTAATGCACTATTCAAACCACCTGTGATTAATCAGTGTCGAACTATTGAGCTAAAACTAACGAAATTATGGCACAAAGCAGTTGAAACATCACTTGGTAAAGGAAACTTGGCCAGGAAAAATGAATTTCTGCACACACTTGATACTCTGTTTGACATTTTGACCTGCAAGTGCTCCATACAATTATGTTCTGAATCCAACTGTTCTCACTCAGGTAAGAGAGAAAATAATTCCCACATTGATTGTGGTTGTCCTCGTGAAAAGAAGATCCCTGTTTTAGAGCTTGAATTTATAAAGGCACAGAGGACAAAGGCAGAAGGCCAAGGAAGTATGCAAATGGGTTCAATAGATTATTCAGAAACAAAGAAGCAGATTGCTAATGCCAAGAAGAGAGAACAAATCCGAGAGAGGGAACAAAAGACGAAAATGAAGAGTGAAGAAGCCATCCAAAGAGAGGAAGAGCTGTGTCAAGATGTTTATCACTTCTTTGATAGTTCTTCTGATGAACAGGAAGCAACATCAGATGATAGTTCCAAAGAGCCATCTGAACCTTTACCAAAGAAAATGGAATACAACACAAGAAATATTTCAAACATTGCTTTAACTAGTATTCGCCACCATGCTGGACTTCGTGAGGCTGCAGAAATTGCAACTGCCGCTTGGATAGATGCAGGCCTCATCAGCCGAGAGGATGTATCTTTGGTGATAGATCATAATAAAATTAGAAGAGCACAAGAAAAAATAATGAAGGAAATATCTGATCAGCATGAAAAAGATTTAAGCGAGGGAGGGCTCTCCTGTCTTTTTTTTGATGGAAGAATAGATGACACAAAAGTTTTGCTAGAAGTAGAGGGAGTGAACAGAAAGTTTCCAGGTCTCATCAAAGAAGAACACTACTCTGTCTGTTCTGAGCCTGGTGGTCGGTTTTTGTTTCACTTTGCTCCCGAAACTGAAGTAGAAGGGAAGAAACATGCAGAGGTCATTGCTGATCATATTTTATGTTGGGTTCAGGAGAGAGGACTTGGCAGTTCACTGCAGGCTGTTGGTGGAGATTCAACTGCAGTGAACACCGGATGGCAGGGGAGTGTAATGACGCATTTAGAGAAAAAACTAGGAAGAAGACTTGTTTGGATTGTATGTGATTTACATACAGGCGAGCTACCTCTTCGTCATCTCATCCAGGAACTTGATGGTCCTACAAAGAGCAACAACAAGTGGTCAGGTCCCCTTGGCATCATGCTGGATGAAGCAACACAACGAGAAATAAATACAACCTTTCCAAAGGTCGAAGTTGGCCCTCCCCTTCCGGCGTTGTCTGAAGGAGTCATCAAAGATCTCAGCACAGATCAATCCTATGCTTATCGTATTGCCCAAGCAATAAGATCAGGAGAAGTGCCTCAGTCATTGGCTCTCTTGGAGATTGGACCTGTCAGTCACAGCCGTTGGTTAACTACAGCTCTTCGTTTCTGCAGGATTTGGATTTCCAAACACGAATTGAAGGGCAAAGTGCTGAAGAATTTGAGGTTAATTGTTGAATTTATTATTGGAGTTTATCTTCCCCAGTGGTTTAGTGTGAAACTTAATCCTATGTGGGTGGATGGGCCCAATCACCTTTTGTTTCAATTGCAGCTAGTAAGAACACAGAGGAAGGTAGTGAGGGACATCGTGTTACCTGTGGCAAGAAGGTCCGCTTGGTATGCTCGATCAGAAGCAGTTTTGCAAGCAATGGCCTCTATTGCACATAACTGCCTAACCTCATGCAAGCAATTTTCCCACTGAGCGGTGCTCCTGGCTTCCCTGCACAAGTGATACATGTGCGGCCAGATCTCCGCAACCTCCCCCAGCACATTCATCCCCAACAACCCGACATGAGCTTGCCCCTTACCCTGGGTCTCAATCCCTGGACAAACCAACATCCCCACATCAGTGACTTCCACCCCACATACGACCATAGTGACCCGAATACACCCCACACACGGCACTGGAAACCCTGACGCCCCTTTTACCCTTATTCGAGTGGGCTGCAACACCACGCCTGCAGGCTCCAGCTCCCGACGGTAGAAAAGTTCATCAATTAGCGACACTTCTGCCCCAGTATCTGCTAAACCCCACATTTCACGACCCGCTACCAGCACCGAGACCTTAGGACACTCTGCTTTCAGCCTTAAGGTACCTTCTGTTGTGATTAAATTTGTCATGCGAACCACGCTTGACCATGGGTCCGCTCTCTCTTGGCTCATAACATCGCCGGTGGAATCTATTGGTGAGGCCAGGAACGGTTGGCGGGGACTGCCTGGCCTTGGCCATTTCCCGACCGCCAGTTCCGATTGTTATTTCCAACTCGATACTGGCCATTGGCCACGTATCCCCTTGGGACACTCTCTCCTGGTCTGGACCCGTTTGTGCAATTGAAACTGAAATGGCCCTCTTGTCCACACGCATAGCACCTAGGGGGAATCGAGCCTCCAGTCTGCGGCTCGTTCTCTCTTCCTTTAGTCAGCGGTACCTCCCTCAAAGCTTCTCGTTTTTGTTCCGCCTCTCTCAGCCCCGTGATCCACTCGTCTAGACTATGGTGAGGATACTTCTTGATCTCATCCACTAACCACATACGTCTTTGTTCCTCCTTGAGCCCCCGAGTGATTGCATCTCCCAACAGGGCCTTATCATATTTATGATCATGGTGGTTCAACTCATCGTTTAAATCTAGCATAGCGTCATAATTTTCAAGAAGCGTTTCGTTGCTCCCTTGTTTCCGCGTCATCACCTTCTGAATGGCGTCGTACGTGGCCGTCGGTCCGCCATATTGCTGCTTCAAATAACAAGTTAACTCATCTACGGTTTCCCAGTCTCTGCGTGCGTTGTATACGCGATCTGCCGCAGGCCCCGCAAGATGCCTTATTATGAATTGGATTCGACTGACTTCGTCTCCGTCTAACAGCTTGAGGGTTCGGTCAACCTCTCTTAACCACTTTCCTACCTCTATTCCTGGCCTACCGTCGAACTTAGACATGGTCAACCCGGCCCCGAGACTAGTTCCCTCTCTACTATTGTGTCTCCTCATCTCCCACATTGTCTCATCGTGCTGTATTTTATACTGTGTCTTTACCCTATCTAGTGCATCCCCCAACAGAGCTATGTGTTGTTGGTGTTCCGTCTCTAACTGTTGCAATTGTGTGTGGTACTCCCCCCTTAACTGTTGTACATATACTCCATACTCCCCCCTGATTTGGTTCACCCATGCCTGACATTCCCCATTGATCTTCCCTTCTAACTGTTCCAATCGCTCCTGGTACTCACCCCGGATTTTCCCCTCTAGCTTCCCAATACGTTCCACGAACTCTTCTCTCAACTGCACCGTCAACCACAACAACCCCATTCCCACGGCGAGCATGAGTAGAGTTGGGGTCACACTCTCTACTGTTTCCATCCACTCCATGATTACGCTCATTATCCCAACCACAGAACTATCAGTCACGAAATAAAATTAACTACGCTCTGCTACCATTTGTAACCGGTCGGAATTTACTGGACTTTAATTTCTCACTTGACTTGGGGTTTATTTAAAATTAATAGATGGTAATGGCAGTGGAAGCGCCCCTTTGAGAAAAATCCCGAACCAGCACAAGAACACTTAAAACTACTAAACAAAATAAATTGTCCGTGACCCGTGGAAGGATAGCATCTGTGACTGGGATGAATGAGACACACTGTTACATTTAGACACTTATATTCCCTCCAACACTACAAACACAATCCAATAATGGTACACCAATATGCGCACCTCTTAACTTGAACTTAAAACACTACTCTGGGGAATAAAAGTTATACATGATATAAAAATTATTAGAACCTCAGGCAACAATAAATTTGAAGTATTAAGAACTGTTCCGTGCACACATGAAACAGGCCTTAAAGGCTTTCACACAATAATATCAGTCACTTAGGTACCAAAAAAAGAAATTAACTACTCTACAATGAATAGGCCTTAAGGGCACTCAACAAAATTATATGTCACTGAGGAATGGTAATAAAAATGAGAAATTAAATACTCTACAATGAATAGGCCTTAAGGGCACTCAACAAAATTATATCAGTCACTGAGGAAATGGTAATAAAACATGAAATTAAATACTCTACAATGAATAGGCCTTAAGGGCACTCAACAAAATTATAGCACCCCAACAGATGCACACTTCCTAACCTAACCTAACCACTACTCTGGGGAGCAAGGTTATACCTGAGATCAGAATTATGAAGAACAATCAGAGGCATTAAAAGAATCAAATCACAGTATCACTCTGGTTCCACTTGATGGCACAAACATTCAAAACAATATTATCAAAATTATCTAGAAACTATTAAATTACACCCGTAATAAGGGAGGGAAAATGTTCCTCCAGGTATCTCCTAGAGACCTAGACTCACGGTCTCAGTGTGTGACCATTAGTCTACTCAGATAGCCTCAGTGTACTCCCAGTGCGTCCATAAAGCGGACGGGAGTGAGCCAATCAGACCTTGTACAGTTGAGAGAAGCTTTAGCGTCCCGTGTCGTTTAGTTGTCGGGAGCACTCGTTCACTCAAGAGATCCTTTGCTACCCCGCTAAACAGTGACAGGCCTACTTTGATCGGTCCAATGGCGACAATCGCCACCCTCAATCCTCAACGGCAGTCTCAAACGGCAGTCAATCTCAGGTCAACTCCAGTCAACTTCAGTCATGTGGGTTCTCACGGAAACCCTGAAATGAACTCACTGTTAGCTCTAGTTTACTTTATCACTGCCCTATCTAACCCTGTCTGAGATCGAATGAGACTTACTTGTTATACTGCAATATTTCAGCACAGGTGACTAGGCCACGTGACTCTTTCTGGGACAGACGCGCAGGGACGTCTTGTTCGTGTGAGTGCTATCCGGGACTGAGAGAGAGCCCGCCTCGTGTCCTCTCAAGGCGTTAGCTTAGGCCTACGTGACCTATTTTCCGCCTAACTAATAACTCCTTGGGACACCCTTTAACATTATTCAGACTGCTAAACGATCTATAATAATTTCAAATTCAATAATAGTCCCTTAACTTCATGAATCGCATCATTATTAATCCGGTAAATTACATTTAATATCATATAGGCCTAGTTCCGCAATCTCCCACTATGTGCGGGGAGCGCTCTCTTCCCTCAGACGACCTTGAACGCTCAGTACCGCTAATGGCGGGGCATTCGAAATTACTCTGAAATTTCTGAATATTACAATCGACCCCCCTAAAAAAAGACAGCACTGTCCTCATATGCTGAGAAGACCATTCATACGACCCCCCTAAAATTTGTTCTAAGAAACTGCATCTTACCCCTTTTGCTAAACGCAGCATTCCCGTCTTCTCTTCTCTCCTGCTAACACTCGACCCCCCTAAAAGAAAAACAGCACTGCCCTCATGTGCTGAGAGAACAACTTAGACCCCACCTTCAACTCTGTACTATTCCACTCACAGCTAACAACTCCATTTCTTCCCCATTTCTTCCTAGCCCAGCTCATAACCAACCAGAACATCACGCTCCCCTTTTGCCTGGCCCTTAACTAGAGAACCAATGTCAAAATTAATACCAGCCCAAACAAACATGCTCTCCTTTGCCTGGCCCTTGAACTAAGAGGAACCAGTGTCAAACCAATACTCAGTCCAAAGCAAACATGCTCTCCTTTTGCCTGGTCCTTGAACTAAGAGGAACCAGTGTCAAAACAATACACAGTCCAAAACAAACATTCTCTCCTTTTGCCTGGCCCTTGAGCTAAGAGGAACCAGTGTCAAAAAAAATACTCAGTCCACGTCTCCGAACCTCATGCCGGCAGACCAGCCCTCTGACAATGTACCAGTCCATGTTAGTGAGGCCCTGGACATTACAACTGTACTCTCAATCCCGCTCATGACAGCAACCACTACTCAACGCACATCTCTGACCTAACCATCTCTCCAATCCCCCCTGCCCTACTCACAACTCCTCCAACTCACCCTCGACAACCTGCCCCTTCTCATTACCCTGCAACCTAAACTGTAATTTGTCGGCTTCGTCTTTCAGTTGCAGGCTCGATCGACCTCTCTGAACTACTTCTCCATCTCGCTCATCTGAAGTGGGGGCTCCTCGTCTTCCTCCTCAGATTCATCCATCGCTGGGTCTCCCGGATGCCTTAGGGTTGGAGCAGCCTTCAAGTTGCTCCGGTTTTCCACTCTCGCTTCCAGGTCTTCTTCCCCACTGGGCGCAATGCGATATAAACCAGGCCTTGGATTTAGGACCTCAACAATGTGCCATCTCGTATCAAACCAATGGTTTTGCAGCTTACACCGGCCTATTTTTACATTGTTCCTCAGCAAAACCTCCTGGCCCACTTCCCAGCTACTCTCGTGGGCTTTCTCTTCTCTTTTCCTTCTATTTATTTCCTTACGTCTCCGAACATTGATCTCCACTGCTTCCTGCAATCGTCGTTGCCGGTCTCTAATCACCATCACCCACTCATCTACCGGCTCTGGGTCTAGTTCCGGCCTAAGGTCAAACGGCAGGTTTGGTTCTCTCCCGTAAAACAACAGGAATGGGGAAAACCCTGTCGTGGCATGCGGAGTCGCGTTGTATTGTGACACCACTGCCTGCAGATGCTCTGGCCACCTATTCTTTTCCTCTGCCTCGAGGGTGGCCAGCAGACCGTGCAGGGTTCGATTGAACCGTTCCACCATGCCATTTCCCTGTGGGTGATATGCTGATGTCCTTATTTTCTTCACCCCAAAGGTGGCACAAGTTTGTCGGACCAATGCACTGCCAAAATTCCTTCCCTGATCGGTCAACAGTCGCTCAGGTGCACCCACTGCCAGGAAGATTCGATTCACCAGGATCTTTGCAATCGTCGAGGCTTTCTGGTCTTTGGTGGGAAAGGCCCAAGTGTAACGACTGTATATGTCAACCATTATCAGGACATTCTCCAATCCTTGCCGCTTGTCCAGCAAGGTGAAATCTGCGGCCAGTGTCTCTAATGGTTTGGCAGCTTCAATCGTCCCTACATGCAGTTGGGGCTTCGGCACTTCATCTTTTGCTACTCCACACCTCTCGCAGCTGGCTATGTAGTCTCGCACTGTTTCTCCCATGCCTGACCAGAACCCTCGCTCCTGCACCAGCGACAGGGTGCGATCTCGCCCCTGATGGCCAAACTCGTCGTGGCAGGCTCTAGTCAAAGCCTCCTGCAAGTTTGGAGTTAACACTGGCACCTCCCTCCATAGATTCTTCCCTTCGGGTCTTCTATGCCAAACAACATCTTCTCTTACTATCAGGGATTTCCTAGCTCGGTACATCTTGCGGAAATCATCATTTTGGAGCTCTACCTGTACCTCATCCTCCGGCAGCTCTCCCACCAACCATCTTCGCAGTTTTGTCATATAGTCCATGCCTTCTTGCTCCTTACGCAGCCCATCCATCGTCCACAGTTCCTTCCTTCCTGCCCCGTTCTCCTCTAGTACATGCATCGCTGTATACTCTTCTTCACTATCTTCCTCCTGTTCCGCCGGGATTCTAGATAGAGTATCCGCCACAATGTTGTTCTTCCCCGGCTTGTACTCTATAGTAAAGTTAAACTGCTCGAGATCCGCATTCCACCTACTTTCCACGGCACCTAGTTAGCCTTCTCCCGGTGACTGAGTGGGTTGTTATCTGTATAGACTGTGAAATGTTTCCCTGCCAAATAATCCCTGAATTTATCCACTACTGCCCATTTGAGTGCTAACATCTCTAACTTACGAGAACTATAGTTGTTCATGTTACGTTCTGATTTCCTCAGGCCCCGACTCGCATAGCACACCGGATGCAGCCTGCCATCCTTCCGCTGGGACAGCACCGCACCTAGCCCACGAAAACTTGCATCTGTTTCTAATATAAACTCCTGAGTGAAATCTGGGCAAGCCAACACTGGTGTCTGCGTCACCTTGTCTTTCAGTTTCTCAAAAGCCTGTTGCTGTTCCTCTCTCCATTCACTATCTACCCGATCCTTAGATTTCCCATGCATCAACGCATGCAGTGGAGCAGCTATGTGGGCAAACCCTTCAACAAATTTCCTATAAAATGATGTGAACCCTACAAAAAGACCGCACATCTTTCACCGTCTGAGGGACTGGCCAATCTCTTACTACCCTAATCTTCTCAGGATCAGCTGTGATGCCTTCAGCTGACACCTGATATCCTAAATAACTTACTTTTGAAGCCATTATTTCACACTTTTTAGGTTTAAATCTTAAGTTATTCTCCCTCATCCTGCAAAATAATTCCCTCAATCTGACTATATGCTGGTCTATTGTACTTGAAAACACCATCACATCATCAAGGTATACAAGCAACGAGGAGAAGATCTTATCCCCTAAAATCCTCTCCATGTATCTCTGAAAGGTTCCCGGACTATTTGACAATCCCATAGGCAGTCGCCTGTACTCAAAGTGTCCGAAGCTTGTGCTGAAGGCAGTCTTTGGACGGTCTGAAGGTTTTACTTCTATCTGGTGATATCCCGCCGCCAGATCAAACGTTGAGAAAAACTGGGCCCCCGTCAGAGATTCTAGAGTTTCATTTATCCTAGGCAGAGGAAACGCATCGCGTACCGTGACCTTATTTAAGTCACGATAGTCAATGCACAGCCTCAGCGTCCCGTCCTTTTTCCTCACTACTACAATGGCGGCAGAGTACGGACTCTCACTATGCTGAATTACTCCCTGATCTAACAGCTGGCTAATGTGCTGCTTCACCTCTGGTACCTGGTTTGGAGGGATCCTCCGATATGGCACCCTAACTGGCCTGTCTGTAGTCACTGGGATCTCATGCTGAACCCCAATAGCCTTTCCTATGGGCTGGCCCTCTTCTTCAAAAATATCACTAAACTCTTCTATTAAACACCTAACTGCACTCTCTTGTCCCTCATTCATTTCCTCCGTGTGCACTTTGACCTCCGTACGGGCATCCGGTTGCACTGTTCTCACATGCACCTCTTCCCTGATGTCTTCCTCGACTTCCGTCCCCGAAGCCACTTTCCCAATCCGCCAATTGCCCCTCAAGCTTGTACGACTATCAGACAGATTTGCCACCAACACCTGGGTCATGCCTCTAACCACTCTTACAGCTGTCGGCAACACTATCACACCCTCAGGCATCCAACCTTCATCCTCTATTGATAGAGGTTCAATCACTACTTCTTTGTTAGCTACCTGGCTTAATGAGGGAACACATACTGACAGCAACCGAGTACTCCGGGGAGGAATGGTTGGTCTTTCCTTCCTCTCTGTCATACAATACCCCAAGCTGATGGCCTCTATTGCACATAACTGCCTAACCTCATGCAAGCAATTTTCCCACTGAGCGGTGCTCCTGGCTTCCCTGCACAAGTGATACATGTGCGGCCAGATCTCCGCAACCTCCCCCAGCACATTCATCCCCAACAACCCGACATGAGCTTGCCCCTTACCCTGGGTCTCAATCCCTGGACAAACCAACATCCCCACATCAGTGACTTCCACCCCACATACGACCATAGTGACCCGAATACACCCCACACACGGCACTGGAAACCCTGACGCCCCTTTTACCCTTATTCGAGTGGGCTGCAACACCACGCCTGCAGGCTCCAGCTCCCGACGGTAGAAAAGTTCATCAATTAGCGACACTTCTGCCCCAGTATCTGCTAAACCCCACATTTCACGACCCGCTACCAGCACCGAGACCTTAGGACACTCTGCTTTCAGCCTTAAGGTACCTTCTGTTGTGATTAAATTTGTCATGCGAACCACGCTTGACCATGGGTCCGCTCTCTCTTGGCTCATAACATCGCCGGTGGAATCTATTGGTGAGGCCAGGAACGGTTGGCGGGGACTGCCTGGCCTTGGCCATTTCCCGACCGCCAGTTCCGATTGTTATTTCCAACTCGATACTGGCCATTGGCCACGTATCCCCTTGGGACACTCTCTCCTGGTCTGGACCCGTTTGTGCAATTGAAACTGAAATGGCCCTCTTGTCCACACGCATAGCACCTAGGGGAATCGAGCCTCCAGTCTGCGGCTCGTTCTCTCTTCCTTTAGTCAGCGGTACCTCCCTCAAAGCTTCTCGTTTTTGTTCCGCCTCTCTCAGCCCCGTGATCCACTCGTCTAGACTATGGTGAGGATACTTCTTGATCTCATCCACTAACCACATACGTCTTTGTTCCTCCTTGAGCCCCCGAGTGATTGCATCTCCCAACAGGGCCTTATCATATTTATGATCATGGTGGTTCAACTCATCGTTTAAATCTAGCATAGCGTCATAATTTTCAAGAAGCGTTTCGTTGCTCCCTTGTTTCCGCGTCATCACCTTCTGAATGGCGTCGTACGTGGCCGTCGGTCCGCCATATTGCTGCTTCAAATAACAAGTTAACTCATCTACGGTTTCCCAGTCTCTGCGTGCGTTGTATACGCGATCTGCCGCAGGCCCCGCAAGATGCCTTATTATGAATTGGATTCGACTGACTTCGTCTCCGTCTAACAGCTTGAGGGTTCGGTCAACCTCTCTTAACCACTTTCCTACCTCTATTCCTGGCCTACCGTCGAACTTAGACATGGTCAACCCGGCCCCGAGACTAGTTCCCTCTCTACTATTGTGTCTCCTCATCTCCCACATTGTCTCATCGTGCTGTATTTTATACTGTGTCTTTACCCTATCTAGTGCATCCCCCAACAGAGCTATGTGTTGTTGGTGTTCCGTCTCTAACTGTTGCAATTGTGTGTGGTACTCCCCCCTTAACTGTTGTACATATACTCCATACTCCCCCCTGATTTGGTTCACCCATGCCTGACATTCCCCATTGATCTTCCCTTCTAACTGTTCCAATCGCTCCTGGTACTCACCCCGGATTTTCCCCTCTAGCTTCCCAATACGTTCCACGAACTCTTCTCTCAACTGCACCGTCAACCACAACAACCCCATTCCCACGGCGAGCATGAGTAGAGTTGGGGTCACACTCTCTACTGTTTCCATCCACTCCATGATTACGCTCATTATCCCAACCACAGAACTATCAGTCACGAAATAAAATTAACTACGCTCTGCTACCATTTGTAACCGGTCGGAATTTACTGGACTTTAATTTCTCACTTGACTTGGGGTTTATTTAAAATTAATAGATGGTAATGGCAGTGGAAGCGCCCCTTTGAGAAAAATCCCGAACCAGCACAAGAACACTTAAAACTACTAAACAAAATAAATTGTCCGTGACCCGTGGAAGGATAGCATCTGTGACTGGGATGAATGAGACACACTGTTACATTTAGACACTTATATTCCCTCCAACACTACAAACACAATCCAATAATGGTACACCAATATGCGCACCTCTTAACTTGAACTTAAAACACTACTCTGGGGAATAAAAGTTATACATGATATAAAAATTATTAGAACCTCAGGCAACAATAAATTTGAAGTATTAAGAACTGTTCCGTGCACACATGAAACAGGCCTTAAAGGCTTTCACACAATAATATCAGTCACTTAGGTACCAAAAAAAGAAATTAACTACTCTACAATGAATAGGCCTTAAGGGCACTCAACAAAATTATATGTCACTGAGGAATGGTAATAAAAATGAGAAATTAAATACTCTACAATGAATAGGCCTTAAGGGCACTCAACAAAATTATATCAGTCACTGAGGAAATGGTAATAAAACATGAAATTAAATACTCTACAATGAATAGGCCTTAAGGGCACTCAACAAAATTATAGCACCCCAACAGATGCACACTTCCTAACCTAACCTAACCACTACTCTGGGGAGCAAGGTTATACCTGAGATCAGAATTATGAAGAACAATCAGAGGCATTAAAAGAATCAAATCACAGTATCACTCTGGTTCCACTTGATGGCACAAACATTCAAAACAATATTATCAAAATTATCTAGAAACTATTAAATTACACCCGTAATAAGGGAGGGAAAATGTTCCTCCAGGTATCTCCTAGAGACCTAGACTCACGGTCTCAGTGTGTGACCATTAGTCTACTCAGATAGCCTCAGTGTACTCCCAGTGCGTCCATAAAGCGGACGGGAGTGAGCCAATCAGACCTTGTACAGTTGAGAGAAGCTTTAGCGTCCCGTGTCGTTTAGTTGTCGGGAGCACTCGTTCACTCAAGAGATCCTTTGCTACCCCGCTAAACAGTGACAGGCCTACTTTGATCGGTCCAATGGCGACAATCGCCACCCTCAATCCTCAACGGCAGTCTCAAACGGCAGTCAATCTCAGGTCAACTCCAGTCAACTTCAGTCATGTGGGTTCTCACGGAAACCCTGAAATGAACTCACTGTTAGCTCTAGTTTACTTTATCACTGCCCTATCTAACCCTGTCTGAGATCGAATGAGACTTACTTGTTATACTGCAATATTTCAGCACAGGTGACTAGGCCACGTGACTCTTTCTGGGACAGACGCGCAGGGACGTCTTGTTCGTGTGAGTGCTATCCGGGACTGAGAGAGAGCCCGCCTCGTGTCCTCTCAAGGCGTTAGCTTAGGCCTACGTGACCTATTTTCCGCCTAACTAATAACTCCTTGGGACACCCTTTAACATTATTCAGACTGCTAAACGATCTATAATAATTTCAAATTCAATAATAGTCCCTTAACTTCATGAATCGCATCATTATTAATCCGGTAAATTACATTTAATATCATATAGGCCTAGTTCCGCAATCTCCCACTATGTGCGGGGAGCGCTCTCTTCCCTCAGACGACCTTGAACGCTCAGTACCGCTAATGGCGGGGCATTCGAAATTACTCTGAAATTTCTGAATATTGCATATATATATATATATATAATATATATATATATATATATATATATATATATATATATATATATGCATATACTGTGTATACACCTAATCTATATAAATGTATATACTCCTAATGTATGTAAATGCAAGTAAACCTAATCTATATAAATGCAGATACACCTAATCTATATAAATGCAGATACAAGTAATCTATATAAATACAGACACTCCTAATCTATATAAATACAGATACACCTAATCTATTTAATGCAGATGCACCTAATCTTTATAAATACAGATACACCTAATCTATATTATATCATTATGTATAAATCAAATGTAACTCTGTATATTTTCACCCAAAGGCTGCAACTCAATTAATAAACCGTTTACTATTGTTATTATTATTATTATTATTATTATTATTATTATTATTATTATTATTATTATTAATAATATTTATATTAATAGTATTATTATTATTATTATTATTATTATTATTATTATTATTATTTGTATTATTATTATTACTATTTACATTATTATTATTATTATTACCACCAATGTCATTATTTTTATTATTATTATCATTATTATTATTATTATTATTATTATTATTATTATTATTATTATTATTATTATTATTATTACTATTATTATTATTATTATTATTATTATTATTATTATTATTATTATTATTATTATGTTATATAAATGCAGATCCACCAATTCCATATAGATACATATACACCAAATTATTATATAAATGCAGATACACACAATCTATATAAATGCAGGTACACCTAATCTATGTAAATGCAGATCCACCAATTCCATATAGATACATATACACCAAATTATTATATAAATGCAGAAACACCAAATCTATATAAATGAACATACACCTAATCTATATTAATGAAAGTACAGCTAATCTATGTAAATGCATATACATCAAACCTAAAAGTGCAGATACACCTACTCTATATAAATGCAGATATACATAATCTATATAAATACAGATATACATGATCTATATAAATGTTGATACACCTATTCTATATAAATGCAGAATTTCAGATACACATAATCTATATAAATGCAGATACACCTAATCTATATAAATGCAGATACACCTAATCTATATAAATGCAGATACACCTAATCTATATAAATGCATATACATCTAATATATGTAAATGTAGATACACCTAATCTGTATAGATGTTGATACACCTATTCCATATAAATTCTACACCAACTCTATATAAATGCAGATACACCTAATCTATATAAATGCAGATTCACCTAATTTATATTTAATGCAGGAACACCAAATCTATTTAAATGCAGATACGCCTAATCTATATGAATGCAGGTACACCTAATCTACTTAAATGCAGATAAACCTAATCTATTTAAATGTAGGTACACCTATTCGATATAAATGCTGATACACCTAATGTATATAGATGCCATTTAAAGTTCGTTTAATGCCTTTTAAATTTAGTTTTACGCCATTTAAGGTTAGTTGAACGCTATTTAAAGTTAGTTGAAGGCCTTTTAAAGTTAGGTGAACGTCATTTGAAGTTAATTTAATGCCATTTGAAGTTAATTTAATGCCATTTGATGTTAGTTTAACCTCATATGAAGTTAGTTTAACGCCATATGAAACGCATTTAACGCCATTTAATGATAGTTTCACGCCATTTAAAGTTTGTTTAACGCCATTTAAAGTTAGTTTAACGGCCTTTGAAGCATTTTTAACTCCATTTAAAGCAAGTTTAATGACATTTAATGTTAGTTTAATGCACTTTGAAGCACGTTTAACGCCATTTAATGTCCGTTTATTGCCATTTAAAGTAAGTTGAAATCAATTTAAACTTAGTTGAATGCCATTTAAAGTTAGTTTAACACCATTTAAAGTTAGTTTAACTCCATTAAAAGTTAGTTTAACGCCATTTAAAATTTGTTTAACGTCTTTTAAGTTTGTTTAACGACATTTGTGGCATGTTTAACTCAAATTAAAGATAGTTTAACGCCATTTAAAGTTAGTTTAACGCCAATTAAAATAAGTTTCATGCCATTTGAAGTTGGTTTGACGCGATTTAAATTAGTTTAACGCCATTTAAAATTAGTTTAATGCCATTTAAAGTTAATTTAACGCCATCTGAAGCACGTTTAACGCCATTTAAAGCATGTTTAACGCCATCTAAGGAATGTTTAACGCCATTTAAAGTTAGTTTAACGCCTTTTAAAGTTAGTTTAACCCCATCTGAAGTTAGTTTAACTCCATTTGAAGTTCGTGTAACGGGATTGAAGTTAGTTTATCGCCATTTGAAATGCATTTAACGCCATTTAGCGTTAGTTTCATGCCATTTAAAATTTGTTTAACACCCTTTAAAGTTAGTTCAACGCCATTTGAAAACACGTTTAACGCCAATAAAGTTATGTTTAATGCCATTTAGAGTTAGTTTAATGCCATTTAATGTTAGTTAAACGCCGTTTGAAGTTATTTCAACGCCATTTAGAGTTAGTTTAACGAAATCTGAAACAAGTTTAATGCCATTTAAAGTTCGTTTAACGCCATTTAAAATTAGTTGAAAACCTTTTAAGTTCGTTTAATGATATTTGAAGCATTTTTAACGCCAATTAAAGTTAGTCTAACGCCATTTGAGCATTTTTAATGCCAACTAAAGTTAGTTTAACGCTGTTTAAAGATAGTTTAACGCCATTTAGAGTTGTTTATAGCTGTTTAAAGTTAGTGTAACGCCATTTGAAGTTAGTTTAACGTAATTCACGCCGTTTAAATTTAGTTTAACGCCATTTGAAGCACGTTTAACGCCATCTAAAGAATGTTTAATGCCATTTAAAGTTAGTCTACCACAATTGAAAGTTAGTTTAACGCCATTTGAAGTTAGTTTAAAGCCATTTAAATTTAGTTTAATGCCATTTAAAGTCCATTTAATGCCATTTAAAGTTAGTTTACTGCAATTTATAGTTAGTTGAACGCTTTTTGAAGTAAGTTGAACGCCCTTTAAAGTTAGGTTAATGCCATTGGAAGTTAGTTTAATGCCATTTAAAGTTTGTTTAACAGCATTTGAAGTTAGTTTAAAGCCATTTAAATTTAGTTTAACGCCATTTAAAGTCCATTTAATGCCATTTAAAGTTAGTTTAATGCAATTTAAAGTTAGTTGAACGCTTTTTGAAGTAAGTTGAACGCCCTTTAAAGTTAGGTTAATGCCATTTGAAGTTAGTTTAATGCCATTTAAAGTTTGTTTAAGAGCATTTGAAGTTAGTTTAACGCCAATTGAAATTAGTTTAACACCATTTAAAGTTAGTTTAATGCCATTTAAAGTAAGTTGAACGCCATTTAATGTTAGGTGAACGCCATTTGAAGTTAGTTTAATGCAATTTAAAGTTTGTTTAACGCCATTTCAAGTTAGTTAAACGCCATTTGAAGTTTGTTTAATGCCATTTGAAGTAAGTTTAACGCCATTCAAATTTAGGTGAACGCCATTTGAAGTTAGTTTAATGCCACTTAAAGTTTTTTTAACGCCATTTGAAGTCATATTAACGCCATTTAAAATTAGTTTTACCCCATTTGAAATTACTTTTACACCATATGAAGTTGTTTAACGTTATTTAAGGATATTTTAACGCCATTTAAAGTTAGTTTAATGCCACTTAAAGCATATTTAACGACATTTAAAGTTAGTGTCATTCAATTTAAAGTTAGTTTAATGCCATTTGAAGTAAAATTAACGCTATTTGAAGTTAGTTTAACTCCATTTAAAGTTAGTTTAACGCCATTTAAAGTTAGTTGAACGCTATTTAAAGTTAGTTGAATGCCTTCAAATTTAGGTGATCGGCATTTGAAGTTAGTTTAATGCCATTTAAAGTTTGTTTAACGCCATTTGAAGTCATATTAACGCCATTTAAAGAAAGTTTAACGCCATTTGAAGTTTGTTTAACGCCATTTAAAATTAGTTTTACGCCATTTGAAATTACTTTTACACCATATGACGTTGTTTAACGTCATTTAAGGATATTTTAACGCGATTTAAAGTTAGTTTAATGCCACTTAAAGCATGTTTAACGACATTTAAAGTTAGTGTCATTCAATTTTAAGTTAGTTTAACGCCATTTGAAGTGAGTTTAACGCCATTTAATGTACGTTTAATGCTATTTAAAAATAGTTGAACGCCTTTCAAAGTTTGGTGAGCGCCATTTGAAGTTAGTTTAATGCCATTTAAAGTTTGTTTAACGCTATTTCAAGGTTTAACTCCATATGAAGTAAGTTTAATGCCATTTGAAGTTAGTTTAGCGTCATTTGAAGTTAGTTTAACGCCATTTGAAACCCATTTAACGCCACATATAGTCCGTTTAATGCCATTTAAGGTTAGTTGAAATCTATTTAAAGTTAGTTGAACGCCATTTAAAGTTAGTTTAACGTCATTGAAAGTTAGTTTAACGCCATTTAGAATTAGTTTAACGTCTTTTAATTTCGTTTACCGACATTTGAAGCATGTTTATCTCCAATTAAAGATAGTTTAACGCCGTTTAAAGTTAGTGTAACGCGCTTTAAAATTAGTTTCACGCCATTTGAAGTTGGTTAACGCCATTTAAAGTTAATATAACGACATTTAAAGTTAGTTTAACGTCATTTAAAGTTAGTTTAACGACATATGAAGTTTGTTTAACGCCATTTAAAGTTTATTTAATGCCATTTATAGTTAATTTAACGCCATTTGAAGTTAGTTTACCGACATTTAAAATTCGTTTAACGCCATTTAATGTTAGTTAAACGCCGATTGAAGTTAGTTTAACGCCATTTAGAGTTAGTTTAACGCTAATTAGAGTTAGTTGAACGCGATTTGAAAATAGTTTAATGCCATTTAAAGTTCTTTTAACGCCACTTAAATTTTGTTTCATGCCATTCGAATTTAGTTTAGTGCCATTTAAAGTCAAATTTCCGTCATTTAAGTTAGTTTAACGCCATTTAAAGTTAGTCGAACGCCATTTGGAGCATATTTAATGCCAATTAAAGTTAGTTTAACGCTGTTTAAAGGTAGTTTAACGCCATTAAAAGTTAGTTTAACTCCATTTAAAATTGTTTAACGTCTTTTAAGTTCGTTTAACGACATTTGAAGTATGTTTAACTCGAGTTATAGTTAGTTTAACGACGTTTATAGTTAGTTTAATGCCTTTTAAAATTAGTTTCACGCCATTTGAAGTTGGTTTAGCGCCATTTGAAGTTTGTTTAATGCTATTTAAAGTTCGTTTAATGCTATTTAAGGTTCGTTTAATGCCATTTCAAGTTAGTTGTACAATATTTAAAGTAAGTTGAACGCCCTTTAAAGTAAGGTGAACACCATTTGAAGTTACTTTAATGCCATTTAAAGTTTGTTTAACGCCATTGAAGTTAGTTTAACACCAATTGAAGCACGTTTAACGCCATTTAAAGCAATTTTAACGGCATTTAAAGCTAGTTTAATGGAATTTGAAGCACGTTTAACGCCATTTAAAGTTCGTTTAATGCCATTTAAAGTTACTTGAAATCTATTGAAAGTTAGTTGAACGCAATTTAAAGTTAGTTTAACGCCATTTAAAGTTAGTTTAACGCTATTAAAAGTTAGTTTAATGCCAATTAAAATTAGTTTAACGTCCTTTAAGTTCGTTAAACGACACTTGAAGCATGTTTGACTCCAAATAAAGTTCGTTTAACGACGTTTATAGTTAGTTTAACGCTGTTTAAAGTTAGTTTAACGCCGTTTAAAGTTAGTTTAACGCCGTATAAAATTAGTTTCATGCCCTTTGAAGTTGGTTTATTGCCACTTAAAGTTATTTGAACGCCATTTGAAGTTACTTCTACGCCATTTGAAGTTAGTTTAACGTCATTTAAATTTATTCTAATGCCATTTTAAGTTAGTTTAAAGCCATTTAAAACATGTTTAACGCCAATTAAAGTTAGGTTAACGCCACTTAAAGTTGGTTTAACGCCATTTAAAGTTAGTTTAATGCATTTAAAGTTAGTTTAACATCATTTAAATTTAGTTTAACCCCATTTAAAGTTCGTTTCATGCCATTTAAGGTTAGTTTAACGTCAATTAAAGTTAGTTGAGCGCTTTTTAAAATCAGTTGAACGCCATTTAAATTTAGGTGAACGCCATTTGAAGTTAGTTTAATGCCATTTAAAATTTATTTAATGGCATTTGAAGTTACAATTACGTCATTTGAAATTAGTTTAACGCCATAGAAGTTATTTTAATGCCATTTAAAGTTAGTTTCACGCCCTTTAAAGTTAGTTTAACGCCATATGAAGCATGTTACAATTCCAATTAAAGTTAGTTTAAGGCTGTTTAAAGGTAGTTTAACGCCATTTAAAGTTAGTTTAACATCATTAAAAGTTAGTTTAACGCCATTTAAAATTAGTTTAACGTCTTTTAAGTTCGTTTAACGACATTTGAAGGAGCATGTTTAACCCCAATTAAAGTTAGTTTAACGACGTTTATAGTTAGTTTCACGCCATTTGAAGTTGGTTTAACGCAATTTAATGTTAATTTAACGCCATTAAAGTTAGTTTAACGCCATTTAAAGATAGTTTAAAGCTAATTATAGTTAGTTTAACGCTGTTTAAATGTAGATTAAGGCCATTTAGTTAGTTTAGTGCCATTGAAAGTTAGTTGAAGCTATTTAAAGTAAGTTGAACTCCCTTTAAAGTAAGGTGAACACCATTTGAAGTTACTTTAATGCCATTTAAAGTTTGTTTAACGCCATTGAAGTGAGTTTAATGCAATTTAAAGTTAGTTGAACTGTATTTAAAGTAAGTTGCATGCCCTTTAATGGAAGGTGAACACCATTTGAAGTTAGTTAAACGCCATTTGAAGCTAGTTTAATGCCATTTGAAGTTAGTTTAATGTCATTTAAAGTTAGTTTGACGCCATTAAAAGTTAATTTAACGTCATTTAAAGTTAGTTGAATGCTATATAAAGTTATATGAACGAAATATAAATTTAGGTGAACGCCATTTGAAGTTAGTTTAATGCCATTAAAAGTTTGGTAGACGCCATTTGAAGTTATATTAACGTTTTTTAAAGTAAATTTAACGGCACTTGAAGATTGTTTAACACCATTTAAAGTTTTTTTACACCATATAAAGTTAGTTTCACGTCATTTAAGGTTATTTTAACGCCATTTAAAGTTAGTTTAACGCCACTTAAAACATGTTTAACGCCATTTAAGGGTTAGTTTCACGCCATTTAAAGTTAGTTTAATGTCATTTAAAGTTAGTTTAACGCCATTTGAAGTTAGTTTAATGCCATTTAAAGTTTGTTGAATGCTATTTAAAGTTAGTTGAATTCCTTTTAAAGTAAGGTGAACTCCATTTGAAGTTATTTTAATGCCATGTAAATTTTGTTTAACGTCATTTGAAGTTTTAGTAACTCCATATGAAGTAAGTTTTATGCCATTTAAAGTTAGTTTAACGCCATTTAAAGGCAGTTTACCGCTATTAAAAGTTAGTTTAGCGCCAATTAAAATTGCTTTAACGTCTTTTAAGTTCATTAAACGACATTTGAAGCATGTTAAACTCAAATTAAAGTTAGTTTAACGACGTTTATAGTTAGTTTAACGGTGTTTAAAGTTAGTTTAACGCCGTTTAAAATTAGTTTCACGCCATTTGAAGTTGGTTTAACGCCATTTAAAGTTAATTTTAATGCCATAAAAGTTAGTTTAGCGCCGTTTAAAGTTAGTTTAACGCCATTTGAAGCATGTTTAACGCCAATTAAAGTTAGGCTAACGCTGCTTAGGGGTAGTTTAAGGCCATTTAGTTAATTTAGCGTCATTTCAAATTAGTTTTATCGCCATTTGATGTTAGTTTAACGCCATTTAGAGTTAGTTTAACTCCATTTAACACATGTTTAACGCCATTTAAAGTTAGTTTAACGCCATTTGAATTTAATTTAACGCCATTTAAGGTTAGTTTAAGACCTTTTGAAGTTAGTTTAACGCCATTTGAAGTTTGTTTAATGCCATTTAAAGTTACTTTAACGCCATTTAAATTTAGGTAAACTCCATTTGAAGTTTGTTTAATGCCACTTAAAGTTCGTTTAACTCCATTTGAAGTTAATCTTACGCCATTTGAAATAAGTTTAACGCCATTTAAAGTTATTTTAATGTCATTTAAAGTTAGTTTAAGGCCATTTGAAGTTAGTGAAATGCCATTGAAGTTAGTTTAACGCCATTTGAAATGCATTTAATGCTGTTTGACAATAGTTTCACGCCATTTAAAGTTTGAGTTACGCCCTTTAATGTTAGTTCAACTCCATTTGAAACACATTTAAAGCCATTTAAAGCAAGTTTAACCCCATTTAATGTTAGTTTAACACCATTTGAAGTTAGTTTAATGCCATTTAAAATTCGTTTAATGCCATTTATTGTTTGTTAAACACAGTTTGAAGCTTTTTTAACGCCATTTAGAGTTAGTTTAACGCCATTTAGTTTTAATTTCATGCCCTTTGAAACTAGGTTAATGCCATTTGAAGATAGTTGAAAGCTATTTAAAGTTAGAGTAACGCCATTTGAAGTTAGCTTAACGCCATTTAAAATTAGTTTAACGCCATTTGAAGTTAGTTTAAAGCAATTTAAAATTAGTTTAAGACCTTTTGAATTCAGTTTAACTCCATTTGAAGTTTGTTTACCGCCATTTAAAGTTAGGTTAACGCCATTTGAAGTTACTTTCACGCCCTTTGAAGTTAGTTTAATGCCATTTAAGGTTAATTTAATGCGTTTAAAGTTAGTTTAACGCCATTTAAAGTAAGTTGAACGCCCAATAAAGATAGGTGAACGCCACTTGAAGTTAGTTTAAAGCCATTTAAAGGTATTTTCATGCCATTTAAAGTTAGTTGAACGCTATTTAAAATAAGTTGAACGCCATTTAAAGTTAGGTAAACCCAATTTGAAGTTAGTTTAACTCCATTTAAAACATGTTTAACGCATTTAAAGTTAGTTTCAGGTCATTTAGTGTTAGTTTAACGCTATTTGAAATTAGTCTAACGCCAGTTGAAGTTAGTTTAACGCCATTTGAAGTCAGTTTAATGCCATTTACAGTTAGTTGAACGACATTTAAAGTTTTTTAACACCATGTAAAGTAAGCTTAACGCCTATTTAAAACATGTTTAACGCCATTTAAAGTTAGTTGAACGCTATATAAAAGTAAGTTGAACACTATTTAATGTTAGGTGAATGCTATTTGAAGTTAGTTTAATGGCATTTAAAGTTTGTTTAACGCCATTTAAAATTATTTTAACGCCATTTCTAGCACGTTTAACGCCATTTGAAGCACGTTTAACGCCATTGAAATCATGTTTAACGCCATTAAAATTTAGTTTAACGCCATTTAAATCATGTTTAACGCCATTTAAAGTTAGTTTAACCCTATTTGAAGTTAGTTTAACGCTATCTAAAGTAAGTTGAACACTATTTAATGTTAGGTGAACGCCATTTGAAGTTAGTTTAATGCAATGTAACGTTCCTTTAACGCCATTTGAGGTTAGTTTGACGCCATTTGAAGTGAGTTAAACGCCATTTAAAGTTAGTTTAATACCCTTTAAAGTTAGTTGAACGATATTTAAAGTTATTTTAACACCATGTAAAGTAAGTTTAACGCCTATTTAAAACATGTTTTTCGCCATTTAAAGTTAGTTGAACGCTATTTAAGGTAAGTTGAACTCTATTTAATGTTAGGTGAATGCCATTTGAAGTTAGTTTAATGGCATTTAAAGTTTGTTTAACGCCATTTAAAATTATTTTAACGCCATTTCAAGCACGTTTAACGCCATTTGAAGCACGTTTAACGCCATTTAAAGCATGTTTAACGCCATTTAGAGTTAGTTTACCGCCATTTAAAACATGTTTAACGCCATTTAAAGTTAGTTTAACGTCTTTTGAAGTTAGTTTAGCGCCATTGAAAGTTAGTTTAACGCCATTTAAAGTTCTTTTCTTACCATATAACGTTAGTTTAATGCTATTTAAAGTAAGTTGAGAGCCAATTAAGGTAAGTTTAACGCCATTTGAAGTTAGTTTAACGCCATATGAAACGCATTTAATGCCATTTAAAGTTAGTTTAATGTCATTTAAAGTTTGTTTTATGCCATATGAAGTTAGTTTAACGCCATTTAATGTTAGTTTAACGCCATTTGAAGAGAGTTTAACACAATTTGAAGTTAGTTTAACACCGTTTAAAGTTAGTTTAACGGCAGTTAAAGTTAGTTTCGTTCCATATGAAGTTGGTTTAATGTCATTCAAAGTTAAATTAACGCCTCTTGAGTTAGTTTAACGCCATTTAAGTTAGTCTAACGCCATTTGAAGCATGTTCAATGCCAATTTAAGTTAGTTTATCATCGTTTAAAGTTAGTTTAACGCTATTTGATGTTAGTCTAGCGCCATTTGAAATTAGTCTACCGCAGGTTGAAGTTAGTTTAACGCCATTTAAAACATGTTTAACGCCATTTAATGTTCGTTTAACGGCTTTGAAGTTAGTTTAACGCCATTTGAAATTAGTTTAATGCCATTTAAAGTTAGTTTAACGCCATTTGAAAATAGTCTAACGCCAGTTGAAGCTAATTTAACGCCATTTAAAGTTACTTTAACGTCATTTAAAACATTTTTAACGCCATTTAAATTTAGTTTAATGGCTTTGAAGTTAGTTAAACGCCATTTGAAATTAGTTTAATGCCATTTAAAGTTAGTTTAACGCAATTTGAAGTTAGTTTAACGCCATTTGAAGTTAGTTTAGCGCCATTGAAAGTTAGTTTAACGCCATATAAGGTTCTTTTCTTGCCATTTAAAGTTGGTTGAATGCTATTTAAAGTAAGTTGAGACCTTTTTAAGGTAAGTTTAACGCCATATGAAGTTAGTTTAACGCCATTTGAAACGCATTTAATGTCATTTAACGTTAGTTTAATGCCATTTAATGTTATTTTAATGCCATTTATAGTTAGTAGAACGCTATTTAAAGTAAGTTGAATGCCATTTAAAGTTAGGTTAATGCCATTTGGAGTTAGTTTAACTCAATTTAAAACATGTTTAACGCCATTTAATGTTAGTTTAACCCGATTTGGAGTTAGTTGAACGCCATTTAACGTTAGTTTAACCCATTTAAAGTTCGTTTAATGCCATTTAAAGTTAGTTGAATGCCATTCAAAGCTAGTTTAACTCCATTTAAAGTTACCTTAGTGCCATATAAAGAAATTTTAACACTATTTAAAGTAAGTTTAACGCCATTTAAAACATGTTTATCGCCATTTAAAGTTAGTTTAACGCCATTTAAAACATGTTTAACGCCATTTGAAGTACGTTTAACTCCATTTAAAGTTCGTTTAATGCCATATAAAGTTAGTTTAATGTCAATTAAAGTTAGTTGAACGCTATTTAAAGTAAGTTGAACACTATTTAATGTTAGACTAACGCTATTTGAAGTTAGTTTAATTGCATTTAATATTTGTTTAACGCCATTTAAAATTATTTTAACGCCATTTAAAGCATGTTTAATGCCATTTAATGTTCGTGTAATGCTATTTAAAGTTAGTATAACGCCATTTGAAATTAGTTTAACGCCATTTGAATCGCATTTACGCCCATTAAAGTTATGTGAACGCCATATGAAGTTAGTTTAATGCCATTTAACGTTTGTTTAACACCATTTGAAGTTAGTTAAACTTCATTTAAAGTTAGTTTAGTGCCATTAAAAGTTCGTTTAATGCCATCTAAAGTAATTTTAACGCGATTTAAAGTTTGTTAAATGCCAATTAAAGTTAGTTTAATGCCATTTAAAGTTAGTTGAACGCTATTTTGAGAAAGTTGAACACTATTTAATGTGAGGTGAAAACCATTTGAAGTTAGTTTAACGCCATTTGAAGTCTGATTAATGCCATGTCAAGCAAGCTTAACACCACTTGAAGTTAGTTTAACGCCATTTAAAGTTCTTTTCATGCCATTTAAAGTTAGTTGAATGCTATTAAAAGTAAGTTGAACGCCATTTAAATTTAGGTGAACGCCATTTGAAGTTAGTTTAACTCCATTTAAAACATGTTTAACGCCATTTAAAGTTAGTTTAACCCCATTTGAAGTTAGTTTAACGCCATTTAAAGTTAGTTTAACTCCATTTAAAGTTCGTTTAATGCCATTTAAAGTTAGTTTAATGCCATTTAAAGTTAGTTGAACGACATTTAAATTTATTTTTTACCCATATAAAAGTAAGTTTCACGTCATTTAAAACATGTTTATCTCCATTTAAAATTAGTTTAACGCAATTTAAAACATGTTTAACGCCATTTAAACTAAGTTTAACGGATTTAAAGTTAGTTTAACGCCATTTGAAGTTAGTTTAATGCCATTTAAAGTTAGTTTAACGCCATTTGAAGTTAGTTTAACCCCATTTGAAGTTAGTTTAACGCCATTGAAAGTTAATTTAACGCCATTTAAAATTCTTATCCTGCCATTTAAAGTTAGTTAAACGCTATTTAAAGTAAGTTGAACGCCACTTAAAGATAGGTGAACGCCATTTGTAGTTAGTTTGACTCCATTTAAAACATGTTTAACGCATTTTAAAGATAGTTTCACGCAAATTAAAGTTAGTTTAACGCCATTTAAAGTTCGTTTAAGTTCGTTGATTGCCATCTAAAGATAGTTGAATGCTATTTAAAGTAAGTTGACCGCCATTTGAAGTTTGTTTAAAGCTATTTAAAGTTAGTTTAACGCCATTTGAAAATAAATTAACGCCTTTTAAAGTTAGTTTAACGACATTTGAAATTAGTCTAACGCCAGCTGAAATAAGTTTAACGCCATTTAAAACATGTTAAACTCCATTTAAAGTGTGTTTAACGCCATTTAAATCATGATTAACGCCATTAAATGTTAGTTTAGCCCTATTTGAAGTTAGTTTAACGAAATTTAAAGTTTGTTTAATTTTAAATGGCCTTTGACCAAGTTTAAATGGCGTAAAAATAATTTTAGATGTCGTTAAAATAACTTTAAATGGCATTGAACGAACATTAAATGGCGTTAAACTAACTTCATATGGCGTTAAACTAACTTCAAATTGAGTTAAACAGACTTCATATGGCATTAAACTAACCTGAAATGATGTGAAACTAACTATAAATTGCATTAAACGAACATTAAATGGCGTTAAAGTAACTTCATATGGAGTTAAACTAACTTCAAAACTCGCTAAACTAACTTCAAATGGCATTAAACTAACTTAAAATGGCGTTAAACTAACTTCAAATGGCGTTAAACTAGCAACAAATGCCGTGAAAACTAACTTTAAATAACGTTAAACTAATTTCAAGTGGCGTTAAACTACCTTCAAATGGTGTTAAACTAACTTTAAATGGCGTTAAACTAACTTTAAATGGCATTAAACTAACTTGATATGATGTAAAACTAACTTTAAATGGCGTTAAACTAACTTTAAATGGCATTAATCTAACTTCAAATGGTTTTAAACTAACCTAAAATAGCGTGAAAGAAACGTTAAATGGCGTTAAAATATAGCAACAAATGGCGTGAAAACTAACTTTAAATGACGTTAAATAATTTCAAGTGGCGTTAAACTAACTTCAAATGGTGTTAAACTAACTTCAAATGGTGTAAACCTAACTTTAAAAGAGCTAAACCAGCTTTACGTGGCATTAAACTAACTTAAAATGGCGTAAAACAAACATTAAATGGCGTTAAACTAACTTCAAATGGCGTTAAACTAACTTTAAATAGTGTTAAACAAACTTCAAATATCGTTAAACTAACTTTACACGGCGATAAATAACTCTAAATGGCGTTAAACTACCTTTAAACAGCACTAAACTAACTTTAATTGTCGTTAAACGACCTTCAAATGGCTTTAGACTAACTTCAAATGGCATTAAACTAACTTTGAATAACACTAAACTAACCTGAAATGACGTGAAACTAACTTTAGATGGCGTTAAACTAACTTCAAAGTGGAGTTAAACTAACTTCAAAAGGCGTTAAACTAACTTCAAATGGCGTTAAACTAACTTAAAATGGCGTTAAACCTACTTCAAATGGCGCTATACTAGCAACAAATGGTGTTAAACTAACTTCAACTGGCGTTAAACTAACTTCAAATGGCGTTATACTAACTTTAAATAGCGTTGAACAAACTTCATATGGCGTTAAACTAACTTCAAATGGTTTTATACTAACTTTAAATGCTGTTAAACTACCTATAAACAGCATTAATCTAACTTCAATTGTCGTTAAACATTCTTCAAATGGCGTTAAACTAACTTCAAATGATATTAAACTAACTTCAAATGGCGTTAAATTAACATCAAATGGCGTTAAACTAACTTCAAATGACGTTAAACTAACTTCAAATGGAGTTAAACTAACTTCATATGGCGTGTAACTAACTTCAAATGGCGTTAACTAACTTCAAATTGCGTTAAATTAACATCAAATGGCGTTAAACTAACTTCAAAAGGTGTTAAACTAAATTCAAATGGCGTTAAAGCAACATAAAATGGCGTTAAACTAACTTCAAATGGCATTAAACTAGCAACAAATGGCGTGAAAAGTAACTGTAAATGGTGTCAAACTAACTTTAAATCGCGTTAACTAAGTTTAAATGTCGTTAAACTAACTTTAAATGGCATTGAACGAACTTTAAATGGCCTTAAACTAGCTTCAAATGGAGTTAAACTAACTTCATATGGCGTGAAACTAACTTCAAATGGCGTTAAAATAACTTTATATAGCCTTAAACTAACCTGAAATGACGTGAAACTAACTTTAAATGGGGTTAAACTAACCTCAAAAGAAGTTAAACTAACTTCAAAAGGCGTTAAACTAACTTCAAATGGCGTTAAACTAACTTAAAATGGCGTTAAACTTACTTCAAATGGCGTTAAACTAACTTAAAATGGCGCTAAACTTACTTCAAATGGCGTTAAACTAGCAACAAATGGCGTGAAAACTAACTTTAAATGACGTTTAACTAACTTCAAGTGGCGTCAAACTAATTTCAAATGGTGTTAAACTAACTTCAAATGGCATTAAACTAACTTCAAATGGCGTTAAACTACCTTCAAATGGCATTAAACTAACTTGAAATGATGTAAAACTAACTTTAAATGGCGTTAAACTAACTTTAAATTGCAATAAACTAACTTCAAATGGTGTTAAACTAACTTTAAATGGCGTTAAACTAACTTGAAATGATGTGAAACTAACTTTAAATGGCGTTAAAGTAACTTTAAATGGCATTAAACTAACTTCAAATGGTGTTAAATTAACTTAAAATAGCGTGAAAGAAACGTTAAATGGCGTTAAACTAGCAACAAATGGCGTGAAAACTAACTTTAAATGACGTTAAACTAATTTCAAGTGGCGTTAAACTAACTTCAAATGGTGTTAAACTAACTTCAAATGGTGTTTACCTCACTTTAAAAGAGTTAAACCAACTTTAAGTGGCATTAAACTAACTTCAAATGGCGTTAAACGTACTTCAAATGGCGTTAAACAAACATTAATTGACGTGAAACTAAATTTAAAAAGAGTTAAACTAACTTTAAATCGCGTTAAGCAAACTTAAAATGGCGTAAAACAAACATTAAATGGCGTTAAACTAACTTCAAATGGCGTTAAACTAACTTTAAACAGCATTAAACTAACTTTAATTGTCGTTAAACGAGCTTCAAATGGCTTTAGACTAACTTCAAATGGCATTAAACTAACTTTGGATAACACTAAACTAACCTGAAATGACGTGAAACTAACTTTAGATGGCGTTAAACTAACTTCAAAGTGGAGTTAAACTAACTTCAAAAGGCGTTAAACTAACTTCAAATGGCGTTAAACTAACTTTAAATAGTGTTAAACAAACTTCAAATATCGTTAAACTAACTTTACACGGCGATAAACTAACTCTAAATGGCGTTAAACTACCTTTAAACAGCATTAAACTAACTTTAATTGTCGTTAAACGAGCTTCAAATGGCTTTAGACTAACTTCAAATGGCATTAAACTAACTTTGGATAACACTAAACTAACCTGAAATGACGTGAAACTAACTTTAGATGGCGTTAAACTAACTTCAAAGTGGAGTTAAACTAACTTCAAAAGGCGTTAAACTAACTTCAAATGACGTTAAACTAACTTAAAATGGCGTTAAACCTACTTCAAATGACACTATACTAGCAATAAATGGTGTTAAACTAACTTCAAATGGCGTTATACTAACTTTAAATAGCGTTGAACAAACTTCTTATGGCGTTAAACTAACTTCAAATGGTTTTATCCTAACTTTAAATGCTGTTAAATTACCTATAAACAGCATTAATCTAACTTCAATTGTCGTTAAACATTCTTCAAATGGCGTTAAACTAACTTCAAATGATATTAAACTAACTTCAAATGACGTTAAACTAACTTTAAATGGCGTTAATCTAACTTTAAATGGCGTTAAACTAACTTCAAATGGCGTCAAACTAACTTTAAATGGCATTAAACGTTCTTCAAATGGTGCTAAACTAACTTCAAATGGCGTTAAACTAACTTCAAAAGGTGTTAAACTAACTTCAAATGGCGTTAAACTAACTTTAAATGGCATTAAATTAACTTTAAATGGCGTTAAACTAGCTTTAAATGGTGGTAAACTAATTTTAAATGACGTTAGACAAACTTTAAATGGCGTGAAACAAACTTTAAATAGCATTAAACTAACTTCAAATGGTGTTATATTAACTTTAAATGGCGTTGAACTTACTTTAAATGGCGTTAGGCAAATTTAACTGGCGATAAAATACCTTCAAAAGGCGTTAAACTAACTTTAAATGGCATTAAACTAACTTCAAATGGTGTTAAACTAACTTCAAAAGGGATTAAAGTAACTTTAAATGCCATTGAACTAACTTCAAATGGCGTTAAACTAACTACAAATGGCGTTAAATTAACTTTAAATTGCGTTAAAGAAACTTGAAATGGCGTTAAACTATCTTTAAATGGCGTTAGACAAACTTTAAATAACGTGAAACCAACTTAAATGGCATTAAATAAACTTTAAATGGCATTAAACTAACTTCATATGGTGTTCACCTAACTTTAAATGGCGTTCAACTTACTTTAAATAGCGTTCAACTAACTTTAAATGGCAGTGAACGAACTTTAAATGGCGTTAAACTAAATTCAAATTCCGTTAAACTAACATTAAATGGCGTTAAAATAACTTCAAATGCCGTTAAACAATCATTAAATGACGTGAAACTAACTTTATATGACGTTAAATGTGCTTCAAACGGCGTTAAACGTGCTTCAAAAGGCGTTAAACGTCCTTCAAATAGCGTTAAGCTCACTTAAAATTGTGTAAACAAACTTCAAATGGCGTGAAACAAATTTTAAATGGCAAATAACTAACTTTAAATGGCATTAAACTAACTTTAAATAGAATTAAACTAACCTTAAATGACGTGAAACTAATTTTAAATGGCATTAAACTAACTTTAAATGGTATTAAACTAACTTCAAATGGTGTTAAACTAGTTTTAAAAGGCGTTAAACTAACTTCAATTGGAGTTAAACTAACTTCAAAGAGTGTTAAACTAGCTTTACAAGGCGTTAAACTAATTTCAAATGTCCCTAAAATCACTTCAAAATGCATTAAACTAACTTCAAAGGGCGTTAAACTAACTTTCAAATGGCGCTAAAATAACTTCAAATGGCGTTAAACAATCATTAAATGACGTGAAACTAACTTTAAATGGCATTAAACTAACTTCAAATGGCGTTGAACTGACTTTAAATTGCGTTAAAGTAACTTCAAATGGCGTTAAACAAACTTTAAATAGCGGTAAACAAACTTCAAATTGTGTTAAACTTACTCTAAATGGCGTTAATCTTATTTCAAAAGGCGTTAAACTGACTTCAAATGGTGTTAAACTAACTTCAAAAGGCATTAAACTAACTTCAGATGGCATTAAACGAACTTCAAATGGCGTTAAACTAGCTTCAAATGGCGTTAAACAAACATTAATTGATGTGAAACTAACTTTAAATGGCATTAAACGACTTCAAATGGCGTTGAACTGACATTAAATAGTATTAAACTAACCTGAAATGACGTGAAACTAACTTTAAATGACATTAAACTAACTTTAAATAGCATTAAACTAACTTCAAAAGGCATTAAACTAACTTCAAATGGCGTTACACTAACTTCATATGGCTTTGAACTAACTTCAAATGGCGTTAAACTAACTTTAAGCGGCGATAAACTAACTATAAATAGCGTTAAACTACCTTTAAACAGCGTTAAACAAACTCTAATCGTCGTTAAACATGCTTCAAATGGCGTTAGACTAACTTTAAATGGCATTAAGCTAGCTTTAAATGGCATTGAACGAACTTTAAATGGCTTTAAACTAATTTTAAATGGCGTTAAACTAACTTCAAATGGCGTTAAACTAATTTCAAATGGCGTTAAACTAACTTCAAATGGCGTTACACTAACTTCAAATGACGTTAAACTAACTTCAAATGGCTTTAAAACAATTTCAAATGGCATTAAACAAACATTAAATGACGTGAAACTAACTTTAAATGATGTTACACGTGCTTCAAATGGCATTAAAAGTGCTTCAAATGGAGTTAAACTAACTTTAAATTGCTTAACCAACTTCAAATGGCGTGAAACAAACTTTAAATGGCGTTAATCTAACTTTAAATGGCGTTAAACTAACTTTATATGGCGTTAAAGTAACTTCAAATGGCCGTATATAACTTTGAATAGCGTTAAACAAAATTCAAATGGCATTAAACAAACTTCGAATGATTTTATACTAACTTTAAATGGTGTTAAACTAACATTAAATTGCATTAAACTAACTTTAAATGGCGTTAAACTAACTTCAAATTTCGTTGAACTATCTTTAAATGGCATTAAACTAACTTCACATGGTGTTAAACTAATTTCAAAAGGCATTAAACTAACTTCAAATGGCGTTAAACTAACATAAAATGGCGTTAAACTAACTTCAAATGTTGTTGAACTAGCAAACAAATGGCATGAAAACAAACTTTAAATGGTGTTAAACTATCTTTAAATGGCATTAAACTAACTTTAAACGGCGATGAACTAGCTCTAAATGGCGTTAAACTATTTTTAAACAGCGTTATACTAACTTTAATTGTCATTAAACATGCTTCAAATGGTGCTGGACTAACTTTAAATGGGGTTAAACTAACTTTAAATGGTGTTCAACTAACTTTAAATGGCATTCAACTACCTATAAATTGCGTTCAACTAACTTTAAATGGCGTTCAACAAACTTTAAATGACGTTCAACTAACTTTATTGGCGTTAAACTAACATTTAATGGCATTAAACGAACTTTAAATGGTATTAAACAAACTTCAGCTTTCATTAAAGTAACTCTAAATGGTGTTAAATTAACTTTAAAAGGCGTTAAACGTGCTTCAAATGGTGCTAAACTAACATTAAATGACTTTAAACTTTCCTTAAATATCGTTAAACGTGCTTCAAATGGCGTTAAATTAACTTTTAAGGGCGTTAAACTAACTTTAAATGGCGTTCAACTAACTTTAAACGGCGTTACACTAACTTTAATATATGTTAAATTAACTGTAAATGGTGTTAAACTGACTGTAAATGGCATTAAAATAACTTTAAATGGCGTTAAGTTAACTTTAAAGGGCGTTCAACCAACTTTAAATGGCGTTCAAGTAACTTAAATGGCGTTTAACTAACTTCAATGGCGTTAAACCAACATTAAATGGCAATAAACGAACTTTAAATGGCATTAAACAAACTTCAAATGTCATTAAACTAACTCGAAATGGTGTTAAATTAACTTTAAATATCGTTAAACGTGCTTCAAATGGCGTTAAATTAACTTTAAAGGGCGTTAAACAAACTTTAAATGGCGTGAAACTAACGCTAAATGGCCTTAAATACGTTTGAAAGAAGTTAAACTAACTTCAAATGTCGTTAAACTAACTTCAAAGGGCGTTAAACTAACTTCAAATGGCGTTAAACTAACATTAAATGGCGTTAAACGTGCTTTAAATATCGTTAAACGTGCTTCATATATCGTTAAACTAATTTCAAATGGCGTTAAACTAAGTTCAAATGGCGTTAAACTAACTTTAAATGACGTGAAACTAACTTTAAATGGCGTTAAGTAAACTTTAAAGGGCGTTAAACCTTCTTAAAACGGCGTTAAACTAACTTTAAATGGCGTTCAACTAACTTTAAATGGCATTCTTTTAACTTTAAATGGCGTTCAACTAACTTTAAATGGCAATAAACGAACTTTAATTGGCATTAAACTAACTTCAAATGGCGTTAAAATAACATTAAATGGCGTTAAACGTGCTTTAAATATCGTTAAACGTGCTTCAAATATCGTTAAACTAATTTCAAATGGCCTTAAACTAACTTCAAATTGCGTTAAACTAACTTTAAATGACGTGAAACAAATTTCAAATGGCGTTAAACTAACTTCATATGGCGTTAAACTAACTTTAAGTTGAATTAAACACCCTTTAAATGGAGTGAAATAAACGTTAATTGGCATTAAACTGACTTCAAATGGCATTAACTAACATCAAATGGCATTAAACTAACTTCAAATGGCGTTAAACTAATTTTAAATGTCGTTAAAGTAACTTTAAATGGCGTTAAACTAACTTTAAATGGCGTTAAATTAACTTCAAATGGCGTAAAACTAAATTTAAATTGCGTTAAACAAACTTTAAATGGCGTTAAACTAGCTTTAAACAGCGATAAACTAACTGTAAATGGAGTTAAACTACCTTTAAACAGCATTAAACTAACTTTAATTGTCGCTAAACATGCTTCAAATGGCTTTATACTAACCTTAAACAGCGTTAAACTAACTTAAATGGAGTTAAATTAACTTTATATGGCATTAAACCAACTTCATATGGAGCTAAACTAAGTTCAAAGGGCATTAAACTAATTTCGAATGGTGTTAAACTAATTTCAAATGATGCTAAACTAACTTTAAATGGCGTTAAACTAACTTTAAATCGACTTAAGCATACTTTAAATTGAGTGAACCAAACGTTAAATGGCGTTAAACTAACTTTAAATGGCGTTAAACAAACTTTAAAAGGCTTTAAAGTAAATTCAAATGGCATTAAACTAATTTAAATAGCGTTAAACTAACTTTAAATGGCGTTAAACTAGCTTCAAATGACGTTAGACTAACTTCAAATAGCATTAAACAAACATAAATTGACGTGACTGTGACTTTAAATGGCGTTAAACTAACCTTAAATCGCGTTAACCAAACTTTAAATGGCGTGAAACAAACGTTAAATTGCGTTTAATGAGTTTTAAATGGCGTTAAGCTAACGTCAAATGGCGATAAATTAACTTCAAAAGCCATTAATCTAACTTCAAATGGCATTAAACTAACTCCAAATGGCGTTAAACTAACTTAAAACGTCGTTAAACTAACTATATACGGCATTAAACTAACTTCAAATGGCGTTAAACAAACTTCAAATGGCGTTAAACTTACTTCAAATGGCGTTAAACTAGCTTCAAATGACGTTAAACTAACTTTAAATGGCGTTAAACTAACTTCAAATGGCATTAAACTAATATCAAGTGGCGTTAAACTAACTTCAAGTGGTGTTAAACTAACTTCAAATGGCGTTAAACTAACTTAAATGGCGTGAAACTATGGTTAAATAGCGATAAATTCATTTCAAATGGCGTTAAGCTAACTTCAAAGGGCATTAAAATAACTTCGAATGGTGCTAAACTAACTTTAACTGGCGTTAAGCTAACTTTAAATGGCACTAAACTAACTTCAAATGGCGTTACACAAACTTTAATTGACGTGAAACTAACTTTAAAAATGCGTTAAACTGATTTCAAATGGTGTTAAACTAACTTTAAATGGCGTTAAACTAATTTCAAATGGTGTTAAACTAACTTTAAAGGGCGTTAAACTAACTTTAAATCGAGTTAAGCAAACTAAATGGAGTGAACCAAACGTTAAATGGCGTTAAATAACTTGAAATGGCGTTAAACTAACTGGAAATTGCGTTAAACTAACTTCAAATGGCGTTAAACTAACATTAAATGGCGTTAAACTAACTTTGAATGGCGTTAAGTTAACTTTAAATGGCGTTAAACCTTCTTAAAACGGAGTTTAACTAACTTTAAACGGCGTTAAACTAACTTTAACTGGCGTTCAACTAACTTTAAATGGCATTCTTTTAACTTTAAATGGCGTTCAACTAACTTTAAATGGCAATAAACGAACTTTAAATGGCATTAAACTAACTTCAAATGGCGTTAAATAACATTAAATGGCGTTAAACGTGCTTTATATATATGTTAAACGTGCTTCAAATATCGTTAAACTAATTTCAAATGGCCTTAAACTAACTTCAAATGGCGTTAAACTAACTTTAAATGACGTGAAACTAATTTCAAATGACGTTAAACTAACTTCATATGGCGTTAAACTAACTTTAAATTGAATTAAACACCCTTTAAATGGAGTGAAACAAACGCTAAGTGGCATTAAACTGACTTCAAATGACATTAACTAACATCAAATGGCATTTAACTAACTTCAAATGGCTTTAAACTAATTTTAAATGTCGTTAAAGTAACTTTAAATGGCGTTAAACTAACTTTAAATGGCGTTAAATTAACTTCAAATGGCGTAAAACTAAATTTAAATAGCGTTAAACAAACTTCAAATGGCGTTAAACTAACTTTAAACAGCGATAAACTAACTGTAAATGGAGTTAAACTACCTTTAAACAGTATTAAACTAACTATAATTGTCGTTAAACATGCTTCAAATGGCTTTATACTAACCTTAAACGGCGTTAAACTAACTTAAATGGAGTTAAATTAACTTTATATGGCATTAAACCAACTTCAAATGGCGCTATACTAACTTCAAAGGGCATTAAACTAATATCGAATGGTGTTAAACTAACTTTAACTGGCGTTAAACTTACTTTAAATGGCACAAACTAACTTCAAATGGCGTAAAACAAACTTTAAATGACGTGAAACTATCTATAAATAGCATTAAACGTGCTTCAAATTGCATTAAACGTTCTTCAAATGGCGTTAAACTAACTTCAAATGGCGTTAAAGAAACTTTCAATGGCGTTAAACTAATTTCAAATGGTGTTAAAGTAACTTTAAATGGCGTTAAACTAACTTTGAATCGAGTTAAGCATACTTTAAATGGAGTGAACCAAACGTTAAATGGCGTTAAACTAACTTTAAATAGCGTTAAACTAACTTGAAAAGGAGTTAAACTAACATTAAATGGCGTTAAACTAACTTTAAATGGCGTTAAACAAACTTTAAATGGCTTTAAAGTAACTTCAAATGGCGCTAAACTAGCTTCAAATGACGTTAGACTAACTTCAAATAGCATTAAACAAACATTAATTGACGTGAAACTGACTTTAAATGGCGTTAAACTAACTTTAAATAGCGTTAACCAAACTTTAAATGGCGTGAAACAAACGTTAAATTGCGTTAAATGAGTTTTAAATGGCGTTAAGCTAACGTCAAATGGCGTTAAATTAACTTCAAAAGCCATTAAACTAACTTCAAATGGCATTAAACTAACTCCAAATGGCGTTAAACTAACTTAAAACGTCGTTAAACTAACTATATATGGCATTAAACTAACTTCAAATGGCGTTAAACAAACTTCAAATGGCGTTAAACTTACTTCAAATGGCGTTAAACTAGCTTCAAATGACGTTAAACTAACTTTAAATGGCGTTAAACTAACTTCAAAAGGCATTAAACTAACTTCAAAAGGCATTAAACTAACATCAAATGGTGTTAAACTAACTTCAAATAGCATTAAACAAACTTTAAATGACGTGAAACTAACTTTAAATGGCGTTAAATGTGCTTCAAAAGGCGGTAAACGTGCTTCATATGGCGTTAAACTAACTTTAAATCGCATTAAACGCCCTCTAAATGGAGTGAAACAAACGTTAAATGGCGTTAATCTAACTCTATATGGCGTTTACCTACTTCAAAAGGCGTTAAACTACCTTTAAAGGCGCTAAACTTACTTTAAGTGGCGCTAAACAAACTTTAAATGGTGTTAAACTAACTTTAAACGGCGATAAACTAACTTCAAATGACGTTAAACTAATATCAAGTGGCGTTAAACTAACTTCAAGTGGGTTAAACTAACTTCAAATGGCGTTAAACTAACTTAAAATGGCGTGAAACTATGGTTAAATGGCGATAAATTCATTTCAAATGGCGTTAAGCTAACTTCAAAGGGCATTAAAATAACTTCGAATGGTGCTAAACTAACTTTAACTGGCGTTAAGCTAACTTTAAATTGCACTAAACTAACTTCAAATGGCGTTAAACAAACTTTAAATGACGTGAAACTAACTTTAAAAATGCGTTAAACTAATTTCAAATGGTGTTAAACTAACTTTAAATGGCGCTAAACTAATTTCAAATGGTGTTAAACTAACTTTAAAGGGCGTTAAACTAACTTTAAATCGAGTTAAGCTAACTAAATGGAGTGAACCAAACGTTAAATGGCGTTAAATAACTTGAAATGGCGTTAAACTAACTGGAAATTGCGTTAAACTAACTTCAAATGGCGTTAAACTAACATTAAATGGCGTTAAACTAACTTTGAATGGCTTTAAACAAACTTTAAATGGCTTTAAAGTAACTTCAAATGGCGTTAAACTAACTTTAAACAGCATTAAACTAACTTTAATTGTCATTAAACATGCTTCAAATGGCTTTAGACTAACTTTAAGTGGCGTTAAACTATCATAAATGGCGTTAAATTAACTTCATATGACATTAAACCAACATCAAATGGCGCTAAACTAACTTCAAAAGGCATTAAACTAACTTCAAATGCCGTTAGACTAACTTTAAATGGTGTTAAACTAACTTTAAATCGAGTGAAGCAAACTTTAAATGGCGTTAAATGCGTTTTAAATGGCATTAAACTAACTTCAAATGGCGTTAAACTAACTTCAAAAGGCATTAAACAAACTTCAAATGACATTAAACTAACTTCATATGGTCTTAAACTAACTTTAAACGGCGATAAACAAACTCTAAATGGCGTTAAACTACCTTTAAACAGCGATAAACTAACTTTAATTGTCGTTAAACATGCTTCAAATGGCTTTAGACTAACTTTAAATGGCGTTAAACTAACTTAAATGGCGTTAAATTAACTTTATATGGCATTAAACCAACTTCAAATGGCGCTAAACTAATTTCAAAAGGCATTAAACTTACTTCAAATGGCGTTAGACTAACTTTAAATGGTGTTAGACTAACTTTAAATGGTGTTAAACTTACTTTAAACGGCGTTAAACTAACTTTTTAATGTATTAAACTAACTAAAAACGGTGTTAAAATAACTTTAATTGGCGTTAAACATTCTTCAAATGTCGTTAAACGAACTTAAAATTCGTTAAATTAACTTTAAATGGCGTTAATCTAACTCTAACTGACGTTAAACTAACTTCAAATGACGTTAAACTAACTTCAAAAGGCGTTAAACTAACTTTAAAGGCGTTAAACTATCTTCAAATGGCATTAAACAAACTTTAAAAGGCGTTGAACTAACTGCAAATGGCGGTATACTAACAGAAATTGGCGTGAAAATAAATTTAAATGGCGTTAAATGAACTTTAATGGGCGTTTAACCAACTTAAAATGGTGTTAAACTAACTTTGAATGGCGTTATCCTAACTTCATATGACGTTAAACTAATTTCAAGTGGCGTTAAACTAACTTCAAATGGTGTTAAACTAACCTCATATGGTGTTAAACTTATGTTAAATGGTGTTAATCTAACATTCAATTGTGTTAAACTAACTTTAAATGGCGTTAAAAAAACTTAAAATGGCGTGAAACTATCGTTAAATGGCGATATATTCGTTTCAAATGGCGTTAAACTAACTTCAAAGGACATTAAATTAACTTCGAATGGCGTTAAACAAACTTTAAATGGCTTTAAAGTAACTTAAAATGGCGTTAAAATAACTTTATATAGCGTTAAACAAACTTCAAATGGCATTAAACTGACTTTAAATGGCGTTAAATTAACTTCAAGTGGCGTTAAAACAGCTTTAAACGGCGATAAACTAACTCTAAATGGCGTTAAACTAACTTTAAACAGCATTAAACTAACTTTAATTGTCATTAAATATGCTTCAAATGGCTTTAGACTAACTTTAATGGCGTTAAACTATCATAAATGGCGTTAAATTAACTTTATATGGCATTAAACCAACTTCAAATGGCGCTAAACTAACTTCAAAGGGCATTAAACGAACTTCAAATGCCGTTAGACTAACTTTAAATGGCGTTAAACTATCTTTAAATGGTGTTAGACTAACTTTAAATGGCGTTAAACTAACTTTAAATGGCGTTAAACTAACTTTAAATGGCGTTAAACTAACTTTAAATAGCATTAAACAAACTTCACATGGCGTTAAACTAACTTCAAATGCCGTTAAACAAACTTCGAATGGCGTTAACTAACTTTAAACGGCGATAAACTAACTGTAAATGGCGTTAAACTACCTTTAAACAGAGTTAAACTAACTTTAATTGTCGTTAAACATGCTTCAAATGTCGTTAGACTAACTTTAAATGGCGATAAACTAACTTTAAATCGAGTTAAGCAAACTTTAAATGGCGTGAAACAAACGTTAAATGGCGTTAAATGCATTTTAAATGGCGTTAAACTAACTTCAAATGGCGTTCAACTAACTTCATGTGGCGTTCAACTAACTTTAAACGGCGATAAACAAACGCCATTTGAAGCACGTTTAACGCCATTTAAAGCATGTTTAGCGCCATTTAGAGTTAGTTTACCGCCATTTAAAACATGTTTAACCCCATTTAAAGTTAGTTTAACGTCTTTTGAAGTTAGTTTAACGCCATTTGAAGTTAGTTTAACGCCATTTGAAGCTAGTTTAACGCCATATGAAACGCATTTAATGCCATTTAAAGTTAGTTTAATGCCATTTAAAGTTTGTTTTATGCCATATGAAGTTAGTTTAACGCCATTTAAAGTTAGTTTAACGCCATTTGAAGAGAGTTTTACACAATTTCAAGTTAGTTTAACACCGTTTAAAGTTAGTTTAACGGCAGTTAAAGTTAGTTTCGTGCCATATGAAGTTGGTTTAATGTCATTCAAAGTTAAATTAACGCCACTTGAGTTAGTTTAACTCCATTTAAAGTTAGTGTAACGCCATTTGAAGCATGTTCAATGCCAATTTAAGTTAGTTTAACGCTGTTTAAAGGTAGTTTAACGCCATTAAGAGTTAGTTTATCATCGTTTAAAGTTAGTTTAACGCTATTTGATGTTAGTCTAACGCCATTTGAAATTAGTCTACCGCAGGTTGAAGTTAGTTTAACGCCATTTAAAACATGTTTAACGCCATTTAAAGTTCGTTTAACGGCTTTGAAGTTAGTTTAACGCCATTTGAAATTAGTTTAATGCCATTTAAAGTTAGTTTAACGCCATTTGAAGTTAGTTTAACGCCATTTGAAAATAGTATAACGCCAGTTAAAGCTAATTTAGCGCCATTTAAAGTTACTTTAACGTCATTTAAAACATTTTTAACGCCATTTAAATTTAGTTTAATGGCTTTGAAGTTAGTTAAACGCCATTTGAAATTAGTTTAATGCCATTTAAAGTTCGTTCAATGCCATTTAAAGTTAGTTTAACGCCATTTATAGTTAGTTGAGCGCTATTTGGGGTTAGTTTAACGCCATATGAAGTTAGTTTTACGTCATATGAAGTTAGTTTAACACCAGTTGAAGTTAGTTTAACGTCACTTAAAGTTAGTTTAATGTCATTTGAAGAACGTTTACTACCATTTGAAGCACGTTTAACGCCATTTAAAGTTAGTTTCACTTCATTTAAAGTCTGTTTAATGCCATATGAAGTTAGTTTAACGCCATTTGAAGTTAGTTTAATGCCTTTTGAAGTTAGTTTAACGCCATATGAAGTTAGTTTTACGTCATATGAAGTTAGTTTAACACCAGTTGAAGTTAGTTTAATGCCATTTAAAGTTAGTTTAATGCCATTTAAAGTTAGTTTAATGCCTTTTGAAGTTAGTTTAATGCCATATGAAGTTAGTTTAACGACATTTGAAGTTAGTGTAACACCAGTTGAAGTTAGTTTAACGCCATTTGAAGTTAGTTTAATGCCATTTGAAGTTAGTTTAATGCCATTTGAAGTTAGTTTAACGCCATTTGAAGTTAGTTTAACGTCATTTGAAGTTAGTTTAACGCCTTTGAAGTAAGTTTAACACCAGTTGAAGTTAGTTTAACGCCATTTGAAGTTAGTTTAGTGCCATTTGAAGTTAGTTTAACGCCATTTAAAGTTCGTTCAATGCCATTTAAAGTTAGTTTAACACCATTTATAGTTAGTTTAATGCCATTAAGAGTTAGTTTATCATCATTTAAAGTTGGTTTAACGTAATTTAATGTTAGTTTAACGCCATTTGAATAAGTTTAACGCCACTTGAAGTTCGTTTAACGCTATTTAAAGTCAGTATAACACCATTTCAAGTTACTTAAATGCCATTTGAAGTTAGTTTAGCGAAATTTGAAACACATTTAACGCTATTTAATGCTTTTTCACGCTATTTGAAGTTTGTTTACGCAATTTAAAGTTAGTTTAACGCCATTTGAAGCACGTTTAACGCCATTTGAAACACGTTTAACGTCATTTAAAGTTAGTTTAACGCCATTTGAAGTACGTTTATCGCTATTTGAAACACGTTTAACGTCCTTAAGGTTTGTTTCACGTCATTTAATGTTTGTTTAACGCCATTTGAAGTTAGTTCAACGCTATTTGAAAACAGTTTAATGCCCTTTGAAGTTAGTTTAATGCAATTTGAAGATAGTTTAACGCCATTTGAAGTTAGTTTAACCTCATTTGAAGTTACTTTAACGCCATTTAAAGTTCGTTTAATGCCATTTAAAGTTAGTTTAATGCCATTTAAAGTTAGTTTAACGCCATTTGAAGTTAGTTTAACGACATTTGAAGTTAGTTTAACACCAGTTGAAGTTAGTTTAACGCCATTTGAAGTTAGTTTAATGCCATTTGAAGTTAGTTTAATGCCATTTGAAGTTAGTTTAACGCCATTTGAAGTTAGTTTAACGTCATTTGAAGTTAGTTTAACGCCTTTGAAGTAAGTTTAACACCAGTTGAAGTTAGTTTAACGCCATTTGAAGTTAGTTTAGTGCCATTTGAAGTTAGTTTAACGCCTTTGAAGTAAGTTTAACACCAGTTGAAGTTAGTTTAACGCCATTTGAAGTTAGTTTAGTGCCATTTGAAGTTAGTTTAACGCCATTTAAAGTTCGTTCAATGCCATTTAAAGTTAGTTTAACACCATTTATAGTTAGTTGAATGCTATTTAAAGTAAGTTAAACGCTATTTAAAGTTAATTTAACGCCATTAAGAGTTAGTTTATCATCATTTAAAGTTAGTTTAACGCTATTTGATGTTAGTCTAACGCCATTTGAAATTAGTCTATCGCAGGTTGAAGTTAGTTTAACGCCATTTAAAACATGTTTAACGCCATTTAAAGTTCGTTTAACGGCTTTGAAGTTAGTTTAACGCCATTTGAAATTAGTTTAATGCCATTTAAAGTTAGTTTAACGCCATTTGAAGTTAGTTTAATGCCATTTGAAAATAGTCTAACGCCAGTTGAAGCTAATTTAACGCCATTTAAAGTTACTTTAACGTCATTTAAAACATTTTTAACGCCATTAAAATTTAGTTTAATGGCTTTGAAGTTAGTTAAACGCCATTTGAAATTAGTTTAATTCCATTTAAATTTCGTTCAATGCCATTTAAAGTTAGTTTAACGCCATTTATAGTTAGTTGAACGCTACTTGGGGTTAGTTTTCCGCCATTTGAAGTTAGTTTAACGAATTTGAAAAGTTCGTTCAATGCCATTAAAGTTAGTTTAACGCCATTTATAGTTAGTTGAACGCTATTTAATGTAAGTTGAATGCCATATAAATTCAGGTGAACACCATTTGTAGTTGTTTAATGCCATTAAAAGTTAGTTCAACGTCATTTAAAGTTAGTTTCACTTCATTTAAAGTCTGTTTAATGCCATATGAAGTTAGTTTAACGCCATTTGAAGTTAGTTTAATGCCTTTTGAAGTTAGTTTAGCGCCATATGAAGTTAGTTTTACGTCATATGAAGTTAGTTTAACACCAGTTGAAGTTAGTTTAACGTCATTTAAAGTTAGTTTACCGTCATTTAAAGAACGTTTACTACCATTTGAAGCACGTTTAACGCCATTTAAAGTTAGTTTCACTTCATTTAAAGTCTGTTTAATGCCATATGAAGTTAGTTTAATGCCATTTGAAGTTAGTTTAATGCCTTTTGAAGTTAGTTTAACGCCATTTGAAGTTATTTTAATGCCATTTAAAGTTAGTTTAACACCTTTTCATGTTACTTAAATGCCATTTGAAGATTAGTTTAATGCCATTTAAAGTTAGTTTAACGCCATTTAAAGTTAGTTTTACGTCATTTCAAGTTAGTTTAATGCAATTTAAAGTTAGCTTAGCGCCATTTGAAGATAGTTTATTGCCATTTGAAGTTGGTTTAACGTAATTTAATGTTAGTTTAACGCCATTTGAATAAGTTTAACGCCACTTGAAGTTCGTTTAACGCTATTTAAAGTCAGTATAACACCATTTCAAGTTACTTAAATGCCATTTGAAGTTAGTTTAACGAAATTTGAAACACATTTAACGCTATTTAACGTTTTTTCACGCTATTTGAAGTTTGTTTACGCAATTTAAAGTTAGTTTAACGCCATTTGAAGCACGTTTAACGCCATTTGAAACACGTTTAACGTCATTTAAAGTTAGTTTAACGCCATTTGAAGTACGTTTATCGCTATTTGAAACACGTTTAACGTCCTTAAGGTTTGTTTCACGTCATTTAATGTTTGTTTAACGCCATTTGAAGTTAGTTCAACGCTATTTGAAAACAGTTTAATGCCCTTTGAAGTTAGTTTAATGCCATTTGAAGATAGTTTAACGCCATTTGAAGTTAGTTTAACCTCAATTGAAGTTATTTTAACGCCATTTAAAGTTCGTTTAATGCCATTTAAAGTTAGTTTAATGCCATTTAAAAATAGTTTAATGCCTTTTGAAGTTAGTTTAATGCCATATGAAGTTAGTTTAACGACATTTGAAGTTAGTTTAACACCAGTTGACGTTAGTTTTACGCCATTTGAAGTTAGTTTAATGCCATTTGAAGTTAGTTTAACGTCCTTTTGAAGTTAGTTTAACACTAGTTGAAGTTAGTTTAACGCCATTTGAAGTTAGTTTAATGCCATTTGAAGTTAGTTTAACGCCTTTTGAAGTTAGTTTAACACAGTTGAAGTTAGTTTAACGCCATTTGAAGTTAGTTTAATGCCATTTGAAGTTAGTTTAACGCCTTTTGAAGTTAGTTTAACACCAGTTGAAGTTAGTTTAACGCCATTTGAAGCTAGTTTAATGCCATTTAAAGTTAGTTTAACGCCATTTATAGTTAGAGGAACGCTATTTAAAGTAAGTTGAACGCTATTTAAAGTTAGTTTAACGCCATTTGAAGAACATTTACTGCCATTTGCAGCACGTTTAGCGCAATTTAAAGTTAGTTTAAATTCATTTAAAGTCTGTTTAAAGCCATATGAAGTTAGTTTAACGCCATTATTGTTAGTTTAACGCCATATGAAGTTAGTTTTGCTCCATATGAAGTTAGTTTAACACCATTTGAAGTTAGTTTAATGCCATTTGAAGTTAGTTTAACGGCATTTGAAGTTAGTTTAACGCCTTTGAAGTTAGTTTAACTCCAGTTGAAGTTAGTTTAACGCCATTTGAAGTTAGTTTAATGCCATTTAAAGTTAGGTTAACGCCATTTATAGTTAGTTGAACGCTATTTAAAGTAGTTGAACGCTATTTAAATTTAGTTTAACGCCATTTGAAGAGCGTTTACTGCCATTTGAAGCACGTTTAACGCAATTTAAAGTTAGTTTTACTTCATTTAAAGTCTGTTTCATGTCATATTAAGTTAGTTTAACGCCATTCGAAATTAGTTTAACGCCATTTAAAGATAGTTTTACGTCATTTCAAGTTAGTTTAATGCAATTTAAAGTTAGTTAAGAGTCATTTGAAGTTAGTTTAACACCATTTGAAGTTAGTTTAATGCCTCATAAAGTACGTTTACCGCCATTTGAAGTTAGTTTAACACCATTTGAAGTTAGTTTAATGCCATTTAAGTTTGTTTAACGCCATTTTAAGTTAGTTTAACGCCATATGAAGTTAGTTTAACTCCATATGAAGTTGGTTTAACGCGATTTGAAGTTAGTTTAACGGCATTTGAAGTTAGTTTAATGCCTTTTGAAGTTAGTTTAACTCCATATGAAGGTAGCTTAACTCCATATGAAGTTGGTTTAACGCGATTTAAAGTTAGTCTAACGCCATTTGAAGTTAGTTTAATGCCATTTGAAGAACGTTTACTGCGATTTGAAGCACGTTTAACGCCATTTATAATTAGTTTAACGCCTTTTCAGGTTAGTTTAATGCAATTTATTGTTTGTTTAACACCTTTTGAAGTTAATTAAAACCATTTGAAGTTAGTTTAATGCCATTTAAAGTTAGTTTAACGCCATTTAAAGTCATTTTTACATCATTTCATGTTAGGTTAATGCCATTTAAAGTTAGTTAAGCGCCATTTGAAGTTAGTTTATTGCCATATGAAGTTAGTTTAACGTCATTTGAAGATAGTTTAACCCCATTTGAAGTTCGTTCAATGCCATTTCAAGTTAGTTTAACGCCATATATAGTCAGTTGAATGCTAACTTCAAATTGTGTTCGCCTAACTTTAAATGGCATTGAACGAATTTTAAATGGCATTAAACTAACTTCAAATCGCGTTAAACTAACTTGAAATGACGTATAACTAACTTTAAATGGCGTTAAACTAACTTTAAGTGGCAATAAACTAACTTCAAATGGTGTTAAACTAACTTCAAACGGTGTTAAACTAACTTTTTATGGCATTAATCTAACTTGAAATGGCGTTAAACTAACTGTAAATGGCGTTAAACATGCTTGAAATGGCAGTAAACTTTCTTCAAATGTCGTTAAAATAACTTCAAATGGCGTTAAACTAACTTTAAATTGCATAAACAAACTGCAAATAACGTTATTTAACTTCAAATGGCATTAAACTAACATCAAATGGCGTTAAACTAACTTTAAATAGCGTTCAACTAACATTAAAAAGCGTTCAACTAACTTTAAATCGCATTAAATAAACTTTAAATGGCATTAAACTAACTTTAAATGGCATTGAACGAACTTTAAACGGCGTTAAACTAACTTCAAATGGCGTTAAACTAACTTCAACTGGTGTTAAACTAACTTCAAAGCCGTTAAACTAACTTCAAATGACTCTAAACTATCTTCAAATGGCGCTAAACTAACTTTAAATGGCATTAAACTAACTTGAAATGACATAAAACTAACTTTCAATGGCATTAAACTAACTTTAAATGGCATTAAACTAACTTCAAATGGTGTTAAACTAACTTCATATGAATTCAAGCTAACTTCATATGCAGTTAAAATATCATAAAATGGCGTTAAACTAACTTCAATAGGTATTAAACTAACTTCAAATGGCGTTAAACTTTCTTCAAATCGCATTAAACCAACTTCATATGAGTTAAACTAACTTCATATGGCGTTAAACTAACTTAAAATGGGGTTAAACTAACTTCATGTGGCATTAAACAGACTTTAAATGAAGTGAAACTAACTTTAAATGGCGTTAAATGTGCTTCACATGGCAGTAAACGTTCTTCAAATGGCGTTAAACTAACCTTTAAATAGCATTCAACTTACTTTAAATAGAGTTCAACTAACTATAAATGGCATTACACTAACTTTAAATGGCATTGAACGAACTTTAAATAGCGTTAAACTAACTTCAAATGGCATTAAACTAACTGTAAATTGCATTAAACTAACCTGAAAAGGCGTTAAACTAACTATAAATGGTGTTAAACGGGCTTCAAATTGGGGGTAAACGTTCTTCAAATGGCATAAAACAAACTTCAAATGGCGTTAAACTAACTTCATATCGAGTTAAACTAACTTCATATGGCTTTAAACTAACTTAAAATGGCGTTAAACAAATTTAAATGGCATTAAACTAACTTCAAATGGTGTTAAACTAACTTCAAATGGCGTTAAACTAAATTCATATGGCATTAAACAGACTTTAAATGAAGTAAAACTAACTTTAAATGGCGTTAAACGTGCTTCAAATGGCAGCAAACGTTCTTCAAATGGCGTTAAACTAACTTTAAATAGCGTTCAACTTACTTTGAATAGCGTTCAACTTACTATTAATGGCGGTAAACTAACTTTAAATGGCATTAAACTAACTTTAAATGGCGTTAAACTAACTTCAACTGGTGTTAAACTAACTTCAAAAGGCGTTAAACTATCTTCAAATGACGTTAAACTATCTTCAAATGGCGTTAAACTAACTTCAAATGGCATTAAACTAACTTCAAATGGCGTTAAACTTATTTCAACTGGTGTTAAACTAACTTCAAAAGGCGTTAAACTAACTTCAAATGACGTTAAACTAACTTCAGAGAGCTTTAAACTAACTTCAAATGGCATTAAACTAACTTCAAATGACGTTAACCTAACATGAAATGATGTAAAACTAACTTTAAATGGTGTTAAACTAACTTTAAATTGCATTAAACTAACCTGAAAAGGCGTTAAACTAACTATAAATGGTGTTAAACGTGCTTCAAATCGCAGTAAACGTTCTTCAAATGGCATTAAACTTACTTCAAATGGGGTTAAACTTACTTCAAATCGCGTTAAACCAACTTCATAACGGGTTAAACTAACTTCATATGGCGTTAAACTAACTTAAAATGGCGTTAAACAAACTTAGATGGCATTAAACTAACTTCATATGGTGTTAAACTAACTTCAAAAGGCGGTAAACTAACTTTAAGAGGCATTTATCTAACTTCAAATGGCGTTAAACTAACTTCAAATGGCGCTAAACTAACTTTAAATTGCATTAAAGTAAATTGAAATGACGTAAAACTAACTTTAAATGGCGTTAAACTAACTTCAAATGACGTTAAACAAACTTCAAAAGGCATTAAGCTAACTTCAAATGGCGTTAAACTAACTTCATATGGCATTAAACAGACTTTAAATAAAGTAAAACTTACTTTAAATGGCGTTAAACGTGCTTCAAATGGCAGTAAACGTTCTTCAAATGGCGTTAAACTAACTTTAAATAGCGTTCAACTTACTTAAATAGCGTTCAACTAACTATAAAAGGCGTTAAACTAAGTTTAAATGGCATTAAACTAACTTCAAATGGCGTTAAACTAACTTCAACTGGTGTTAAACTAACTTCAAAAGGCGTTAAACAAACTTCAAATGACGTTAAACTAACTTCAAATGGCGTTAAACTAACTTCAAATGGCATAAAACTAACTTCAAATGGCGTTAAACTAACTTCAACTGGCGTTAAACTAACTTCGAAAGGCGTTAAACTAACTTCAATTGACGTTAAACTAACTTCAAATGGCTTTAAACTAACTTCAAATGGCATTACACTAACTTCAAATGGCGTTAAACTAACCTCAAATTGCGCTAAGTTAACTTTATATGGCATTAACCTAACATGAAATGATGTAAAACTAGGTTTAAATGGCGTTAAACAAACTTTAAATGACATTAAACTAACTTCAAATGGTGTTAAACTAACTTCAAAAGGTGTTAAACGAACTTGAAATTGCATTAAACTAACCTGAAAAGGCGTTACACTAACTATAAATGGTGCTAAACGTGCTTCAAATTGCAGTAAACGTTCTTCAAATGGCATTAAACTAACTTTAAATGGCGTTAAACTAACTTCAAATCGCGTTAAACCAACTTCATATGGAGTTAAACTAACTTCATATGGCGTTAAACTAACTTCAAAAGGAATTAAACTAACTTCAAATGGCGCTAAACTAACTTCATATGGCATTAAACAGACTTTAAATAAAGTGAAACTAACTTTAAATGGCGTTAAACGTGCTTCAAAAGGCGTTAAACTAACTTTAAATAGCGTTCGACTTACTTTAAATAGCATTCAACTAACTATAAATGGCGTTAAACTAACTTTAAATGGCATTGAACGAACTTTAAATGGAGTTAAACTAACTTCAAATGGCATTAAACTAACTTCAAATGGCGTTAAACTAACTTCAACTGGTGTTAAACTAGCTTCAAATGACGTTAAACTAACTTCCAATAACGTTAAACTAACTTCAAATGGCGTTAAACTAACTTCAAATGGCATTAAACTAACTTCAAATGGCGTTAAACTAACTTCAAATGGCATTAAACTAACTTCAACTGGTGATAAACTAACTTCAAATGTCATTAAACTAACGTCATATGGCATTAAAGTAACTTTTAAAAGCATTAAACTAACTTTAAATGGCATTAAACTAACTTTAAATGGCATTAAACGAACTTTAAATGGCGTTACACTAACTTCAAATGAGGTTAAACTAACTTCAAATGGCGTTAAACTAACTTCAAATGGCATTAAACTAACATTAAATGACGTGAAACAAACTTTAAATGACGTTAAATGTGTTTCAAATGGCGTTAAACGTACTTCAAATGGCGTTAAACTAACTTTAAATGACGTTAAACGTATTCAAATGGCGTTAGACGTGCTTCAAATGGCGTTAAACTAACTTTAAACTGCATAAACAAACTTCAAATAGCGTGAAAAAAACGTTAAATAGCGCTAAATGCGTTTCAAATTTCGTTAAACTAACTTCAAATGGCATTAAACTAACTTCAAATGGCATTTAAATATCTTCAAATGTCGTTATACTAACTTTAAATAGCGTTAAACGAACTTCAAGTGGCATTAAACCTACTTTAAATGGCGTTTAACTTATTTCAAATGGCGTTAAAATAACATTAAATGACGTTAAACCAACTTCAAATGGCGTTAAACTAACTTCAAATGGCATTAAACTAACTTTAACGGCAATAAACTAACTCTAAATGGCGTTAAACTACTAAACAGTGTTAGATTAACTTCAACTGGTGTTAAACTAACTTCAAAAGGCGTTAAACTAACTTCAAATGACGTTAAACTAACTTCAAATGGCGTTAAACTAACTTCAAATGGCATTAAACTAACTTCAAATGGCGTTAAACTAACCTCAAATGGCGCTAAACTAACTTTAAATGGCACTAACCAAACATGAAATGATGTAAAACTAACTTTAAATGGCGTTAAACTAACTTTAAATGGAATTAAACTAACTTCAAATGGTTTTAAACTAACTTCAAAGGGTGTTAAACTAACTTTAAAATGCATTAAACTAAGCAGAAAAGGCGTTAAACTAACTATAAATGGTGTTAAACCTTCTTCAAATCGCAGTACACGTTCTTCAAATGGCATTAAACAAACTTCAAATGGCTTTAAACTAACAGCAAATCGCGTTAAACCAACGTCATATGGAGTTAATCTAACTTCATATGGCGTTAAACTAACTTTAAATGGCATTAAACTAATCTTCAAATGGTGTTAAACTAAATTGAAAAGGTGTTAAACTAACTATAAAAGGCGTTAAACTAACTTCTAATGGCGTTAAGTTAACTTAAATTGCATTAAAATAACTTGAAACGATGTAAAACTAGCTTTAAATGGTGTTAAACTAACTTTAAATGGCATTAAACTAATCTTCAAATGGTGTTAAACTAAATTGAAAATGTGTTAAACTATCTATAAAAGGCATTAAACTAACTTCTAATGGCGTTAAACTAACTTCAAAAGGCATTAAACTAACTTCAAATGGCGTTAAACTAACTTCATATGGCATTAAACATACTTTAAATTAAGTGAAACTAACTTTAAATGGCGTTAAACGTGCTTCAAATGGCAGTAAATGTTCTTCATATGGCGTTAAACTAACTTCAACTGGTGTTAAACTAACTTCAAAAGGCGTTAAACTAACTTCAAATGATGTTAAACTAACTTCAAATGGCGTTAAACTAACTTCAAATGGCATTAACCTAACATGAAATAATGTAAAACTAACTTTAAATGGCGTTAAACTAACTTTAAATGGCATTAAACTGACTTCAAATGGTGTTAAACTAACTTCAAAATTTGTTAAACTAACTTTAAATTGCATTAAACTAACCTGAAAAGGTGTTAAACTAACTATAAATGGCGTTAAACGTGCTTCAAATCGCAGTAAACGTTCTTCAAATGGCATTAAACTAACTTTAAATGACGTTAAATTAACTTTAAATGGCGCTAAACTAACTTTAAGTAGCGTTCAACTAACATTAAATTGTGTTCAACTAACTTTACATGGCATTAAATATACTTTAAATGGCGCTAAACTAACTTCAAATGGCGTTACACTAACTTCAAATGGCGTTATACTAACCTTAAATGGGGCTAAACTAACTTTAAATCGCGTTCAACTAACATTAAATTGTGTTCAACTAACTTTACTTGGCATTAAATATACTTTAAATGGCGTTAAACTAACTTCAAATGGTGTTCACCTAAATTTAAATGGCGTTCAACTTACATTAAATAGCGTTCAACTAACTATAAATGGCGCTAAACTAACTTTAAATGGCATTGAACGAATTTTCAAATTCGTTAAACGAACTTCAAATGGCGTTAAACTAACTTCAAATAGCGTTAAACTAAATTCAACTGGTGTTAAACTAACTTCAAATGGCGTTAAACTAACTTCAAATGGCATTAAACTAACTTCAAAATGCACTAAACTAACTTCAAATGACGTTCAACTAACTTCAAATGGCGCTAAACTAACTTTAAATGGCGTTAAAGTAACTTCATATGGAATTAAACTAACTTTAAATGGCATTGAACGACCTTTAAATGGCGTTAAACTAACTTCAAATGGCATTAAATTAACTTCAAATGGCGTTAAACTAACTTCAAATGGCATTAAACTAACTTCAAAAGGCATTAAACTGATTTCAAATGGCTTTAAACTAACTTCAAATGGCGTTAAACAGACATTAAATGACGTAAAACAGACTTTAAATGACGTTAAACGTGTTTCAAATGGCGTTAAACGTGCTTCAATTGGCATTAAACTAACTTTAAATTACCTAAACAAACTTCAAATAGCTTGAAACAAACGTTAAATAGCGTTAAATGCGTTTCAAATTTCGTTAAACTAACTTCAAATGGCGTTAAACTAACTTTAAATGGCGTTAAACCAACTTCACATGGCGTTAAACTTACTTTAAATGGCGTTAAACTTATTTCAAATGGCGTTAAACTACCTTTAAATGGCGCTAAACCAACTTTAAATGGCATTAAAGTAACTTCAAATGGTGTTAAACTAACTTCAAAAGGCGTTAAACTAACTGTAATGGCATTAAACTAACTGCAAATGACGTTAAACTAACTTCAAATGGCGTTAAACTAATTTGAAATGACGTATAACTAACTGAAAATAGCGTTAAACTAACTTAAATGGCATTAAACTAACTTCAAAAGGTGTAAAACTAACTTCAAAAGGCGCTAAACTAAGTTTAAATGGCATTAAACTAACTTCAAATCGCGTTAAACTAACTTTTAATGGCGTTAAACTAACTGCAAATGACGTTAAACTAACTTCAAATGCCGTTAAACTACCTTGAAATGACGTATAACTAACTTTAAATGGCGTTAAACTAACTTTAAATGGCATTAAACTAACTTCAAATGGTGTTAAACTAACCTCAAAAAGGTGTTAAACTAACTTTAAATGGTATTAAACTAACTTGAAATGGCGTTTAACTAACTGTAAATGGTGCTAAACGTGCTTGAAATGGCAGTAAACGTTCTTGAAATGGCGTTAAAATATCTTCAAATGGCGTTAAACTAACTTTTTATTGCATAAACAAACTTCAAATAGCGTGAAACAAACGTTAAATAGCGTTAAATGCGTTTCAAATTTCATTAAACTAACTTCAAATGGCATTAAACTAACTTCAAATGGTGTTAAGGTAACTTTAAATGGCGTTAAACAAACTGCAAATGACGTTAAACTAACTTCAAATGACATTAAGCTAACTTCAAATGGCATTAAACTAACTTCAAATTGCGTTAAACTAACTTTAAATAGCGTTCAACTAACATTAAAAAGCGTTCAACTAACTTTAAATGGCATTAAATAAAATTTAAATGGCATTAAACTATCTTCAAATGGCATTTAAGTATCTTCAAATGGTGTTAAGGTAAATTTAAATGCTGTTAAACTAACTTCAAATGGCGTTAAACTAACTTCAAATGGCATTAAACTAACTTTAACTCGTGTTAAACTAACTTCAAAGGCGTTAAACTAACTTCAAATGACGCTAAACTAACTTCAAATGACGCTAAACTAACTTTTAATGGCATTAAACTAACTTGAAATGACTTAAAACTAACTTTACATGGCATTAAACTAACTTTAAATGGCATTGAACGACCTTTAAATGGCGTTAAACTAACTTCAAATGGCATTAAATTAACTTCAAATGGCGTTAAACTAACTTCGAATGGCATTAAACTAACTTCAAAAGGCATTAAACTGATTTCAAATGGCATTAAACTAACTTCAAATGGCGTTAAACAGACATTAAATGACGTGAAACAGACTTTAAATGACGTTAAACGTGTTTCAAATGGTGTTAAACGTGCTTCAAATTGCAGTAAACGTTCTTCAAATGGCATTAAACTAACTTTAAATGGCGTTAAACTAACTTCAAATCGCGTTAAACCAACTTCATATGGAGTTAAACTAACTTCATATGGCGTTAAACTAACTTCAAAAGGCATTAAACTAACTTCAAATGGCGTTAAACTAACTTCATATGGCACTAAACAGACTTTAAATAAAGTGAAACTAACTTTAAATGGCGTTAAAAGTGCTTCAAATGGCGTTAAACTAACTTTAAATAGCGTTCAACTTACTTTAAATAGCATTCAACTAACTATAAATGGCGTTAAACTAACTTTAAATGGCATTGAACGAACTTTAATTGGCGTTAAACAAACTTCAAATGGCATTAAACTAACTTCAAATGGCGTTAAACTAATCTCAACTGGCATTAAACTAACTTCAAATGACGTTAAACTAACTTCCAATAACTTCAAATGGCGTTAAACTAACTTCAAATGGCATTAAACTAACTTCAAATGGCGTTAAACTAACTTTAAATGGCGTTAAAATAACTTCAACTGGTGTTAAACTAACTTCAAATGTCATTAAACTAACGTCATATGGCATTAAATTAACTTTTAAAGGCATTAAACTAACATTAAATGGCATTAAATTAACTTTAAATGGCATTAAACGAACTTTAAATGGCGCTACACTAACTTCAAATGAGGTTAAACTAACTTCAAATGGCGTTAAACTAACTTCAAATGGCATTAAACTAACTTCAAAAGGCATTAAACTGATTTCAAATAGCATTGAACTAACTTCAAATGGCGTTAAACAAACATTAAATGACGTGAAACAAACTTTAAATGACGTTAAACGTGTTTCAAATGGCGCTAAACGTACTTCAAATGGCGTTACACTAACTTTAAATGACGTTAAACGTATTTCAAATGGCGTTAAACGTGCTTCAAATGGCGTTAAACTAACTTTAAACTGCGTAAACAAACTTCAAATAGCGTTAAAAAAACGTTAAATAGTGATAAATGCGTTTCAAATTTCGTTAAACTAACTTCAAATGGCATTAAACTAACTTCAAGTGGCATTTAAGTATCTTCAAATGGCTTTATACTAACTTTAAATAGCGTTAAACGAACTTCAAGTGGCGTTAAACTTACTTTAAATGGCGTTTAACTTATTTCAAATGGCGTTAAAATAACATTAAATGACGTTAAACCAACTTCAAATGGCGTTAAACTAACTTCAAATGGCGTTAAACTAACTTTAGCGGCAATAAACTAACTCTAAATGGCGTTAAACTACCTTTAAACAGTGTTAAATTAACTTCATCTGGTGTTAAACTAACTTCAAAAGGCGTTAAACTAACTTCAAATGACGTTAAACTAACTTCAAATGGCGTTAAACTAACTTCAAATGGCATTAAACTAACTTCAAATGGCGTTAAACTAACCTCAAATGGCGCTAAACTAACTTTAAATGGCACTAACCAAACATGAAATGATGTAAAACTAAGTTTAATGGCGTTAAACTAACTTTAACTGGAATTAAACTAAGCAGAAAAGGTGTTAAACTAACTATAAATGGTGTTAAACCTTCTTCAAATCGCAGTACACGTTCTTCAAATGGCATTAAACTAACTACAAATGGCTTTAAACTAACTGCAAATCGCGTTAAACCAACGTCATATGGAGTTAAACTAACTTCATATGGCGTTAAACTAACTTTAAATGGCATTAAACTAATCTTCAAATGGTGTTAAACTAAATTGAAAAGGTGTTAAACTATCTATATAAAGCATTAAACTAACTTCTAATGGCGTTAAACTAACTTCAAAAGGCATTAAACTAACTTCAAATGGCGTTAAACTAACTTCATATGGCATTAAACATACTTTAAATGAAGTGAAACTAACTTTAAATGGCGTTAAACGTGCTTCAAATGGCAGTAAACGTTCTTCATATGGCGTTAAACTAACTTCAAATGATGTTAAACTAACTTCAAATGGCGTTAAACTAACTTCAAATGGCATTAACCTAACATGAAATAATGTAAAACTAACTTTAAATGGCGTTAAACTAACTTTAAATGGCATTAAACTGACTTCAAATGGTGTTAAACTAACTTCAAAAGGTGTTAAACTAACTTTAAATTGCATTAAACTAACCTGAAAAGGTGTTAAACTAACTATAAATGGCGTTAAACGTGCTTCAAATCGCAGTAAACGTTCTTCAAATGGCATTAAACTAACTTTAAATGACGTTAAATTAACTTTAAATGGCGCTAAACTAACTTTAAGTAGCGTTCAACTAACATTAAATTGTGTTCAACTAACTTTACATGGCATTAAATATACTTTAAATGTCGCTAAACTAACTTCAAATGGCGTTACACTAACTTCAAATGGCGTTATACTAACCTTAAATGGGGCTAAACTAACTTTAAATAGCGTTCAACTAACATTAAATTGTGTTTAACTAACTTTACTTGGCATTAAATATACTTTAAATGGCGTTAAACTAGCTTCAAATGGTGTTCACCTAAATTTAAATGGCGTTCAACTAACATTAAATAGCGTTCAACTTACTTTAAATAGCATTCAACTAACTATAAATGACGTTAAACTAACTTTAAATGGCATTGAACGAAATTTAATTGGCGTTAAACTAACTTCAAATGGCATTAAACTAACTTCAAATGGCGTTAAACTAACTTCAACTGGTGTTAAACTAACTTCAAAAGGCGCTAAACTAACTTCAAATGACGTTAAACTAACTTCAAATGGCGTTAAACTAACTTCAAATGGCATTAAACTAACTTCAAATGGCGTTAAACTAACTTCAAATGGCGTTAAACTAACTTCAACTGGTGTTAAACTAACTTCAAATATCGTTAAACTAACTTCAAATTGCATTGAACTAATTTCAAAATTCATTAAACTAACTTTAAATGGCGTTAAACTAACTTTAAATGGCATTAAACGAACTTCAAATGGCGTTAAACTAACTTCAAATGAGGTTAAACTAACTTCAAATGGCGTTAAACTAACCTCAATGGGCATTAAACTGCTTTCAAATAGCATTGAACTAACTTCAAATGGCGTTAAACAAACATTAAATGACGTGAAACAAACTTTAAATGACATTAAACGTGTTTCAAATGGCGTTAAACATACTTCAAATGGGGTTAAACTAACATTAAATGACGTTAAACGTGTTTCAAATGGCGTTAAACGTAACTCAAAGGGCGTTAAACTAACTTTAAATTGCATAAACAAACTTCAAATAGCGTGAAAAAAACGTAAAATAGCGCTAAATGCGTTGCAAATTTCGTTAAACTAACTTCAAATGGCATTAACCTAACTTCAAATGGCATTCAAGTAACTTCAAATGGCGTTATACTACCTTTAAATAGCGTTAAACGAACTTCAAGTGGCGTTAAACTTACTTTAAATGGCGTTAAACTAACTCTAAATGGCGTTAAACTACCTTTAAACAGTTTTAAATTTACTTCAAATGGCGTTAAATTAACTTCAAATGACGTTAAACTAACTTCAAATCGCGTTTAACCAACTTCATATGGAGTTAAACTAACTTCATATGGCGTTAACCTAACTTAAAATGGCGTTAAACTAACTTAAATGACATTAAACTAAGTTCAAATGGCGATAAACTAACTTTAAATGGCATTTAACTAATCCTCAAATGGTTTTAAACTAGCTTGAAAAGGTGTTAAACTAGCTTGAAAAGGTGTTAAACTAACTTTAAATGGCATTAAAATAACTTTATATGGCGTTAAACTAACTTCCAAAGGCATTAAACAGACTTTAAATGAAGTGAAACTAACTTTAAATGGAGTTAAACGTGCTTCAAATGGCAGTAAACGTTCTTCAAATGGCGTTAAACTTACTTTAAATAGCATTCAACTTACTTTAAATAGAGTTCAACTATCTTTAAATGGCGTTAAACTAACTTGAAATGGCATTAAACTAACTTGAAATGGCGTTAGACTAACTTCAACTGGTGTTAAACTAACTTCAAATGACGTTAAACTAACTTCAAATGGCGTTAAACTAACTTCATATGGCGTTAAACTAACTTCATATAACTTTGTTATACTCAATGATGGGGTTTTGTTATACTCGATCAGGGGACTTTGTTATACTCGATCAGGGGAGTTTGTTATATTCGACCAGAGGACCTTTTTTTACTCAATGAGAGGACTTTGGTATACTCGATCAGAGGACTTTGTTATAAACGATCAGGGGACTTTGTTATACTCGATCAGGGGACTTTGTTATACTCGACCATGGGACTTTGTTATTCTCGACCAGGAGACTTTGTTATACTCGATCAGGGGACTTTGTTATGCTCGATTAGGGGCCTTTGTTTTACTCTCACCAGGCGACTTTGATATACTCGAGCAGGTGACTTTGTTATATTCGACCAGGGGGCTTTGTTATATTCGATTAGGGGACTTTGTTATACTCGATCAGGGGACTTTGTTATACTCGATCAGAGGACTTTGTTATACCCGATCAGGTGACTTTGTTATATTCGATCAGGGGACTTTGTTATACACGATTAGGGGACTTTGTTCTACATGATCAGGGGACTTTGTTATACTCGATAAGGGGACTTTCTAATTTTCGATTAGGGGACTTTGTTATACTCAACCAGGGGACTTGGTTATACACGTTCAAGGGACTTTGTTGTATTCGATCAGGGGACTTTATTATACTCGATTAGGGGACTTTTTTATACTCGATCAAGGAACTTAGTTATACTCAATGAGGGGGTTTTGTTATACTCGATCAGGGGACTTTGTTAAACTCGATCAGGTGAGTTTGTTATATTCGACCAGGGGACTTTGTTATACTCTATCAGGGGACTTTGCTATACTCGATGTGGGGCCTTTATTATACTCGAGCAGGGGACTTTGTTATACTCGTTTAGGGGGCCTTGTAATACTCGATTAGGGGACTTTGTTATAGTCGATCAGGGGACTTTGTTATACTCGACCAGGGGACTTGGTTATACTCCATCAAGGGCTTTATTATACTCGATCAGGGGACTTTGTTATACTCGATCAGGGGACTTTATTACACTCGTTCAGGGGCCTTTGTTATACTCAATCAGAGGACTTTTTTTTACTTTTTTTTACCTTTGTTATGCTCCATCAGGGGGCTTTGTTATACTCAATAAGGGGACTTTTTTATACTCGATCAGGTGGCGTTGTTATACTCGATCATGGGACTTTGTTATACTAGGGTGTGTCAATTTTGTCAACATGTTAAAAATGAAATTTGGTAGTCAAAATATTGTGCCTCTTTATGTCTAAACTTGAGATTAGCAAACAAAAATGAATTGAAATAACCCTCACCTACATCAATTATACCTTAAAGTTTCAAACATCAGTATTTCAACAAATTAATGAGACTTGATTAGAATTATTCACTTGATATTAACTAATCTCATGTAAGCATATGGATTATGGAGTATTTTATGGTTCTATAGCTTGTGTACAATATGCATGTCAGAACATGAACATGAACAGGCTCTCCGTGTGGGACAGTTTAATTGTTGTTTTGACTTGTACCAAGCGTGAGGATAAGGCGCCCGGCTCACTCTCCTTCTAGATATCATAGACGGTGGTTTGCTCTCATTGCACTTGCACCTACTCTACCAGACGAATTCTACATTTAAATTATTGTAAGTAGGGCATATTGATTGTCGCAGTTACTTATATCATTGTATAAAACATTATGTTCTAAGAAATTATTATGTTATTTCTGTTACAGCATTTTTGATAAACAAATTGATATTTTTTGAAACAACAATTGAATTATGAAACATTGAAATATTTTTCTATTTGTCAGATAGTGTGAAGATGTCAAAATTGAAGACAAGAAGTCAGTTGTCAACCCACTTGAGCCTGCTAGTTGGTAAAGGGAAGGAGCTTCCTGTATCAGAACTTCCAACAGTGAGAGACATGCTAAGATTAGGGTTACTCCTTCGAGAAAAAAATGCAAAGGACAGAAGGAACTATACAGATAAAGAACTCATAAATGACATGATAGTCCCTCTTCTGCATCAATGGACAAAAGCTAATGCACTATTCAAACCACCTGTGATTAATCAGTGTCGAACTATTGAGCTAAAACTAACGAAATTATGGCACAAAGCAGTTGAAACATCACTTTGACCTGCAAGTGCTCCATACAATTATGTTCTGAATCCAACTGTTATCACTCAGGTAAGAGAGAAAATAATTCCCACATTGATTGTGGTTGTCCTCGTGAAAAGAAGATCCCTGTTTTAGAGCTTGAATTTATAAAGGCACAGAGGACAAAGGCAGAAGGCCAAGGAAGTATGCAAATGGGTTCAATAGATTATTCAGAAACAAAGAAGCAGATTGCTAATGCCAAGAAGAGAGAACAAATCCGAGAGAGGGAACAAAAGAAGAAAATGAAAAGTGAAGAAGCCATCCAAAGAGAGGAAGAGCTGTGTCAAGATGTTTATCACTTCTTTGATAGTTCTTCTGATGAACAGGAAGCAACATCAGATGATAGTTCCAAAGAGCCATCTGAACCTTTACCAAAGAAAATGAAATACAACACAAGAAATATTTCAAACATTGCTTTAGCTAGTATTCGCCACCATGCTGGACTTCGTGAGGCTGCAGAAATTGCAACTGCCGCTTGGATAGATGCAGGCCTCATCAGCCGAGAGGATGTATCTTTGGTGATAGATCATAATAAAATTAGAAGAGCACAAGAAAAAATAATGAAGGAAATATCTGATCAGCATGAAAAAGATTTAAGCGAGGGAGGGCGCTCCTGTCTTTTGTTTGATGGAAGAATAGATGACACAAAAGTTTTGCTAGAAGTAGAGGGAGTGAACAGAAAGTTTCCAGGTCTCATCAAAGAAGAACACTACTCTGTCTGTTCTGAGCCTGGTGGTCGGTTTTTGTTTCACTTTGCTCCCGAAACTGAAGTAGAAGGGAAGAAACATGCAGAGGTCATTGCTGATCATATTTTATGTTGGGTTCAGGAGAGAGGACTTGGCAGTTCACTGCAGGCTGTTGGTGGAGATTCAACTGCAGTGAACACCGGATGGCAGGGGGGTGTAATGACGCATTTAGAGAAAAAACTAGGAAGAAGACTTGTTTGGATTGTATGTGATTTACATACAGGCGAGCTACCTCTTCGTCATCTCATCCAGGAACTTGATGGTCCTACAAAGAGCAACAACAAGTGGTCAGGTCCCCTTGGCATCATGCTGGATGAAGCAACACAACTAGAAATAAATACAACCTTTCCAAAGGTCGAAGTTGGCCCTCCCCTTCCGGCGTTGTCTGAAGGAGTCATCAAAGATCTCAGCACAGAACAATCCTATGCTTATCGTATTGCCCAAGCAATAAGATCAGGAGAAGTGCCTCAGTCATTGGCTCTCTTGGAGATTGGACCTGTCAGTCACAGCCGTTGGTTAACTACAGCTCTTCGTTTCTGCAGGATTTGGATTTCCAAACACGAATTGAAGGGCAAAATGCTGAAGAATTTGAGGTTAATTGTTGAATTTATTATTGGAGTTTATCTTCCCCAGTGGTTTAGTGTGAAACTTAATCCTATGTGGGTGGATGGGCCTAATCACCTTTTGTTTCAATTGCAGCTAGTAAGAACACAGAGGAAGGTAGTGAGGGACATCGTGTTACCTGTGGCAAGAAGGTCCGCTTGGTATGCTCGATCAGAAGCAGTTTTGCAAGCACTGCTTTGCAGTCAATGTACCAATCTCCGAACCGAGGCTGTAGAAGTCATTCTAAAGATTAGAGGAACGCTAATAGATGACGACCAGTTGGGAGACTGCTCGTTTCATTCAAGAAAAGTTCCCCCAATAAACGTCAATGCCACCAAATTGTCAGAATTGGTTGACTTGAGTTTGGAAGTCTTAGAGCCACCATTGACAACAAGTCTAACTAGCCAAGAATTGAGAAACCTTAAAGAGACTCCAATGCAGGTGCCGAAGTGGCCTTCCCACACTCAAAGTGTGGAGAGATGTGTGAAAATGGTCACAGAAGCAGCGGGCCATGTTTACAGCCACGAGAGGCGAGAAGGTTACATCAAAGCACAAATAGCAAGCAAACTACTGATGACAAGAAACCAAAGCAAAGAGAGTATGAAGGCATTGGTTACTTTCAAATAGACTACGGATAATAAAATATAATAATTTGAAACTTGAAACAGTAACATGTGTGCAAACGCTGGTTATGTTATAAATTCACAAAAATGTACATTTAAAAATCCATTTGATGTAGGTAGGACTAATTATAAAAAAAAAATTATGCCAGAATATTGTTTTGAATGCTTAAAGACTACAATAAATTGCTACCAAATTACTCGATTTTCAATTTAGCCAGTTCACCCCCTAAATTGACACACCCTATTGTTATACTCCATCAAGGAACTTTGTTACACTCGAATAGGTTCCTTTGGTATACTCGATCAGGGGACTTTGTTATACTTGATCCGGGGACTTTTTTATATTCGACCAGGGAACTTTGTTATACTCGATCAGGGGCCTTTAATAAACTCGACCAGGGGACTTTGTTATACTCGATCAGGTTCCTTTGTTATTCTCGATCAGGGGACTTTGTTATACTCGATCAGGGGACTTTATTACACTCGTTCAGGGGCCTTTGTTATACTCAATCAGAGGACTTTTTTTTACTCGATGAGCGGACTTTGTTATACTCGATCAGGGGACTTTGATATGCTCGATCAGGGGACTTTGTTATACTCTATGAGGGGACTTTGTTATGATCGATCAGGTTCCTTTGTTATACTCGATAAGGGGACTTTGTTATACTCGATCAGGGGACTTTATTACACTTGATCAGGGGCCTTTGTTGTACTCGATCAGAGGACTTTGTTATACTCGATCATGGGACTTAGTTATACTCAATAAGGGGGTTTTGTAATACTCGATCAGGGGACTTTGTTATACTCGATCATGTGATTTTGTTATATTCGACCAGGGGACTTTGTTATACTCGATCAGGGGACTTTGCTATACACGATATGAGGCCTTTGTTATACTCGATCAGAGGACGTTGTTATACCAGATCAGGGGACTTTGTTATACTCGTTCAGGGGACTTTGTTATACTCATTCAAGGGGCCTTGTTATACTCGATTAGGGGACAAGGTTATAGTCGATCAGGGGACATTGTTATACTCAATCAGGGGAAATTGTAATAATCAACCAGGGGACTTTGTTATACTCGATCAGGGAATTTTGTTATACTCGATTAGGGGTTTTTGCTATAATCTACCTGGGTACTTGGTTATACTCGATGAAGGGACTTTGTTATACTCGATCAGGGGACTTTGTTATACTCGACTAGGGGACTTTGTTATACTCGATTTGGGGGCTTTGTTATACTCGATAAGGGGACTTTGTTATACTCGATCAGGTGACTTTGTTATACTCTATCAGGGGACTTTGTTATATTCGATCAATGGACTTTGTTATACTCGATAAGTGGACTTTGTTATACTCGATCAGGTTCCTTTGTTATACTCGATAAGGGGACTTTGTTATACTCGATCTGGGGACTTTATTACACTCGATCAGCGGCTTTTGTTGCACTTGATCAGGGGGTTTTGTTATACTCGATCAGGTGACTTTGTTATATTCGACCAGGGGGCTTTGTTATACTCAATCAGGGGACTTTGTTATACTCGATCAGGGGACTTTGCTATACACGAAATGGGGCCTTTGTTATACTCGATCAGAGGACTTTGTTATACCAGATCAGGGGACTTTGTTATATTCGACCAGGGCACTTTATTATACTCGACTAGGGGACTTTGTTATATTCGATCAGGGGACTTTGCTATGCTCGATTAGGGGCCTTTGTTATACTCGACCAGGGGACTTTGTTATACTCGAGCAGGTGACTTTGTTATATTCGACCATGGGACTTTGCTATACTCGATCAGGGGACTTTGTTATACTCGATCAGGGTCCTTTGTTATTCTCGATCAGAGGACTTTGTTATACCGGATCAGGGGACTTTGTTATACTCGATCAGGTGACTTTGTCATTTTCGATTTGGGGACTTTGCTATACTCAACCAGGGGACTTGGTTATACTTCTTCAAGGGACTTTGTTGTATTCGATCAGGGGACTTTGTTATACTCGATCAGGGGACTTTGATATACTCGATCAGGGGACTTTGTTATACTCTATGAGGGGACTTTGTTATACTCGATCAGGTTCCTTTGCTATACTCGATAAGGGGACTTTGTTATACTCGATCAGGGGACTTTATTACACTTGATCAGGGGCCTTTGTTGTACTCGATTAGAGGACTGTGTTATACTCGATCATGGGACTTAGTTATACTTAATAACGGGGTTGTGTTATACTCGATCAGGGGACTTTGTTATACTTGATCAGGTGATTTTGTTATATTCGACCAGGGGACTTTGTTATACTCGATCAGGGGACTTTGCTATACACGATATGAGGCCTTTGTTATACTCGATCAAAGGACTTTGTTTTACTCGTTCAGGGGACAAGGTTATAGTCGATCAGGGGACATTGTTATACTCAATCAGGGGAAATTGTAATAATCAACCAGGGGACTTTGTTATACTCGATCAGGGGATTTTGTTATTCTCGATTAGGGGTCTTTGTTATACTCGCCCAGGGGACTTTGTTATGCTCGATTAACGGCCCTTGTCAAACTCGAACAGGGGAGTGTGTTATACTTGATCTGGGGACTTTGTTATACTCGATTAGAGACTTTGTTATACTCGATCAAGGGACTTAGTTATACTCAATCAGGGGGTTTTGTTATACTCGATCAGGGGACTTTGTTATACTCGATCAGGTGAGTTTGTTATACTCGTTCAAGGAACTTAGTTATACTCAATCAGGGGTTTTTGTTATACTCGATCAGGGGGTTTTGTTATACTCGATCAGGGGACTTTGTTATACTCGATCAGGTGAGTTTGTTATACTCGTTCAAGGAACTTAGTTATACTCGACCAGGGCATTTTATTATACTCGATTAGGGGACTTTGTTATACTCGATAAGGTGACTTTGTTATATGTGACCAGGGGACTTTGTTATACTCAACCAGGGAACTTTGTTATACTCGATCAGGGGCCTTTGTTATACTCGACTAGGGGACTTTGATATACTCTATCAGGTTCCTTTGTTATACTCCATCAGGGGACTTTGTTATACTCGATCAGGGGACTTTATTACACTTGATCAGGGGCCTTTGTTGTACTCGATGAGAGGACTTTGTTATACTCGATCAGGGGACTTTGTTATACTCGATCAGGTGATTTTGTTATATTCGACCAGGGGACTTTGTTATACTCGATCAGGGGACTTTGTTATACTCGATCAGGGGACTTTGCTATACACGATATGAGGCCTTTGTTATACTCGATCAGAGGACTTTGTTATACCAGATCAGGGGACTTTGTTATACTCGTTCAGGGGACTTTCTTATACTCATTCAGGGGGCCTTGTTATACTCGATTATGGGACAAGGTTATAGTCGATCAGGGGACATTGTTATACTCGATCAGGGGAAATTGTAATAATCCACCGGGGGACTTTGTTATACTCAATCAGGGGATTTTGTTATACTCGATTAGGGTTCTTTGTTATACTCGCCCAGGGGACTATGTTATGCTCGATAAACGGCCCTTGTTAAACTCGAACAGGCGACTGTGTTATACTTGATCTGGGGACTTAGTTATATTCGATTAGAGACTTTGTTATACTCGATCAAGGGACTTAGTTATACTCAATCAGGGTGTTCTGTTATACTCGATCAGGGGACTTTGTTATTCTCGATCAGGTGAGTTTGTTATACTCGTTCAAGGGACTTAGTTATACTCAATCAGGCTGTTTTGTTATACTCGATCAGGGGACTTTGTTATACTCGATCTGCTGAGTTTGTTATATTCGACCAGGGGACTTTGTTATACTCGATCAGGGAACTTTGTTATACTCGTTCAGGGGGCCTTGTAATACTCGATTAGGGGAATTTGTTATAGTCGATTAGGAGAATTTGTTATACACGATTAGGGGTCTTTGTTATACTTGACCAGGGAACTTGGTTATACTCTATCAAGGGACTTTGTTATACTCGATCAGGGGACTTTGATATACTCGATCAGGGGACTTTGTTATACTCTATGAGGGGACTTTGTTATACTCGATCAGGTTCCTTTGCAATACTCGATAAGGGGAGTTTTTATACTCGATCAGGGGACTTTATTACACTTGATCAGGGGCCTTTGTTGTACTCGATCAGAGGACTTTGTTATACTCGATCATGTGACTTAGTTATACTCAATAAGGGGGTTGTGTTATACTCGATCAGGGGACTTTGTTATACTCGATCAGGTGATTTTGTTATATTCGACCAGGGGACTTTGTTATACTCGATCAGGCGACTTTGCTATACACGATATGAGGCCTTTGTTATACACGATCAAAGGACTTTGTTAAACCAGATTAGGGGACTTTGTTATACTCGTTCAGGGGACAAGGTTATAGTCGATCAGGGGACATTGTTATACTCAATCAGGGGAAATTGTAATAATCAACCAGGGGACTTTGTTATACTCGATCAGGGGATTTTGTTATATTCGATTAGGGGTCTTTGTTATACTCGCCCAGGGGACTTTGTTATACTCGATAAACGGCCCTTGTCAAACTCGAACAGGGGAGTGTGTTATACTTGATCTGGGGACTTTATTATACTTGATTAGAGACTTTGTTATACTCGATCAAGGGACTTAGTTATACTCAATCAGGAGGTTTTGTTATACTCGATCAGGGGACTTTGTTATATTCGACCAGGGGACTGTGTTATACTCGATGAGGGGACTTTGCTATATTCGATGTGGGGCCTTTGTTATACTCGATTAGAGGACTTTGTTATGCAAGATCAGGGGACTTTGTTATACTCGATCAGGGGACTTTGTTATACTCGTTCAGGGGGCCTTGTAATACTCGATCTGGGGAATTTGTTTTACTCGATTAGGGGTCTTTGTTATAATCGACCAGGGGTCTTGGTTATACTCGATGAAGGGACTTTGTTATACTCGATTAGGGGTCTTTGTTATATTCGACCAGGGAACTTGGTTATAATATATCAAGGGACTTTGTTATACTCGATCAGGGGACTTTGTTATACTCGATTAGGGGTTTTTGTTATAATCGACCAGGGGTCTTGGTTATACTCGATGAAGGGACTTTGTTATACTCGATCAGGGGACTTTGTTATACTCGACTAGGGGACTTTGTTATACTCGATCAGGGGGCTTTGTTTTACTCGACCAGGGAACTTTGTTATACTCGATCAGGGGAGTTTGTTATACTTGATTAGGGGCCTTTGTTATGCTCTATGAGGGGGCTTTGTTATACTCGATAAGGGGACTTTGTTATACTCGATCAGGTGACTTTGTTATACTCTATCAGGGGACTTTGTTATACTAGATCAATGGACTTTGTTATACTCGATTAGGGGACTTTGTTATACTCGATCAGGTTCCTTTGTTATACTCGATAAGGGGACTTTGTTATACTCGATCTGGGGACTTTATTACACTCGATCAGCGGCTTTTGTTGCACTTGATCAGGGGGTTTTGTTATACTCGATCAGGTGACTTTGTTATATTCGACCAGGGGGCTTTGTTATACTCAATCAGGGGACTTTGTTATACTCGATCAGGGGACTTTGCTATACACGAAATGGGGCCTTTGATATACTCGATCAGAGGACTTTGTTATACCAGATCAGGGGACTTTGTTATACTCGACCAGGGCACTTTATTATACTCGACTAGGGGACTTTGTTATATTCGATCAGGGGACTTTGCTATGCTCGATTAGGGGCCTTTGTTATACTCGACCAGGGGACTTTGTTATACTCGAGCAGGTGACTTTGTTATATTCGACCATGGGACTTTGCTATACTCGATCAGGGGACTTTGTTATACTCGATCAGGGTCCTTTGTTATTCTCGATCAGAGGACTTTGTTATACCGGATCAGGGGACTTTGTTATACTCGATCAGGTGACTTTGTTATACACGATTAGGGGACTTTCTTTTACATGATCAGGGGACTTTGTTATACTCGATCAGGGGACTTTGTCATTTTCGATTTGGGGACTTTGCTATACTCAACCAGGGGACTTCGTTATACTTCTTCAAGGGACTTTGTTGTATTCGATCAGGGGACTTTGTTATACTCGATCAGGGGACTTTGATATACTCGATCAGGGGACTTTGTTATACTCTATGAGGGGACTTTGTTATACTCGATCAGGTTCCTTTGCTATACTCGATAAGGGGACTTTGTTATACTCGATCAGGGGACTTTATTACACTTGATCAGGGGCCTTTGTTGTACTCGATCAGAGGACTGTGTTATACTCGATCATGGGACTTAGTTATACTTAATAACGGGGTTGTGTTATACTCGATCAGGGGACTTTGTTATACTTGATCAGGTGATTTTGTTATATTCGACCAGGGGACTTTGTTATACTCGATCAGGGGACTTTGCTATACACGATATGAGGCCTTTGTTATACTCGATCAAAGGACTTTGTTATACTCGTTCAGGGGACAAGGTTAGAGTCGATCAGGGGACATTGTTATACTCAATCAGGGGAAATTGTAATAATCAACCAGGGGACTTTGTTATACTCGATCAGGGGATTTTGTTATTCTCGATTAGGGGTCTTTGTTATACTCGCCCAGGGGACTTTGTTATGCTCGATTAACGGCCCTTGTCAAACTCGAACAGGGGAGTGTGTTATACTTGATCTGGGGACTTTGTTATACTCGATTAGAGACTTTGTTATACTCGATCAAGGGACTTAGTTATACTCAATCAGGGGGTTTTGTTATACTCGATCAGGGGACTTTGTTATACTCGATCAGGTGAGTTTGTTATACTCGTTCAAGGAACTTAGTTATACTCAATCAGGGGTTTTTGTTATACTCGATCAGGGGACTTTGTCATACTCGACCAGGGCACTTTATTATACTCGATTAGGGGACTTTGTTATACTCGATTAGGTGACTTTGTTATATTTGACCAGGGGACTTTGTTATACTCAACCAGGGGACTTTGTTATACTCGATCAGGGGACTTTGTTATACTCGATTAGGGGTCTTTGTTTTACTCGACTAGGGGACTTGGTTATAGTGGATAAAGGGACTTTGTTATACTTGATTAGGGGAACTTTGTAATACTCGATTTGGGGACTTTGTTATACTCGATCTGGGGACTTTGTTATAATCGACCAGGGAACTTTGTTACACTCGATCAGGGGACTTTGATATACTCGATCAGGGGACTTTGTTATTCTCGATTAGGGGACTTTCTTATACTCAACCAGGGGAATTGGTTATACGCGATCAAGGGACTTTGTTGTATTCGATCAGGCGACTTTGTTATACTCGATTAGGGGACTTTGTTATACTCGATCAAGGGACTTTGTTATTCTCGAACAGGGAACGTTGTTTTACTCGATCAGGGAACTTTGTTTTACTCGATCAGGGACCTTTGTTATGCTCCATGAGGGGGCTTTGTTATACTCAATAAGGGGACTTTTTTATACTCGATCAGGTGGCGTTGTTATACTCGATCATGGGACTTTGTTATACTCGATCAAGGAACTTTGTTACACTCGAATAGGTTCCTTTGGTATACTCGATCAGGGGACTTTGTTTTACTCGATCAGGAGACTTTTTTATATTCGACCAGGGAACTTTGTTATACTCGATCAGGGGCCTTTGTTATACTCGACTAGGGGACTTTGTTATACTCTATCAGGTTCCTTTGTTATACTCTATCAGGTTCCTTTGTTATACTCGATCAGGGGACTTTGTTATACTCGATCAGGGGACTTTATTACACTTGATCAGGGGCCTTTGTTGTACTCGATGAGAGGACTTTGTTATACTCGATCAGGGGACTTTGTTATACTCGATCAGGTGATTTTGTTATATTCGACCAGGGGACTTTGTTATACTCGATCAGGGGACTTTGTTATACTCGATCAGGGGACTTTGCTATACACGATATTAGGCCTTTGTTATACTCGATCAGAGGACTTTGTTATACCAGATCAGGGGACTTTGTTATACTCGTTCAGGGGACTTTCTTATACTCATTCAGGGGGCCTTGTTATACTCGATTATGGGACAAGGTTATAGTCGATCAGGGGACATTGTTATACTCGATCAGGGGAAATTGTAATAATCCACCGGGGGACTTTGTTATACTCAATCAGGGGATTTTGTTATACTCGATTAGGGTTCTTTGTTATACTCGCCCAGGGGACTATGTTATGCTCGATAAACGGCCCTTGTTAAACTCGAACAGGGGACTGTGTTATACTTGATCTGGGGACTTAGTTATATTCGATTAGAGACTTTGTTATACTCGATCAAGGGACTTAGTTATACTCAATCAGGGTGTTCTGTTATACTCGATCAGGGGACTTTGTTATTCTCGATCAGGTGAGTTTGTTATACTCGTTCAAGGGACTTAGTTATACTCAATCAGGCTGTTTTGTTATACTCGATCAGGGGACTTTGTTATACTCGATCTGCTGAGTTTGTTATATTCGACCAGGGGACTTTGTTAAACTCGATTAGGGGACTTTGCTATACTCGATGTGGGGCCTTTGTTATACTCGATCAGAGAGACTTTGTTATACCAGATCAGGGGACTTTGTTATACTCGATCAGGGAACTTTGTTATACTCGTTCAGGGGGCCTTGTAATACTCGATTAGGGGAATTTGTTATAGTCGATTAGGGGAATTTGTTATACACGATTAGGGGTCTTTGTTATACTCGACCAGGGAACTTGGTTATACTCTATCAAGGGACTTTGTTATACTCGATCAGGGGACTTTGATATACTCGATCAGGGGACTTTGTTATACTCTAAGAGGGGACTTTGTTATACTCGATCAGGTTCCTTTGCAATACTCGATAAGGGGAGTTTTTATACTCGATCAGGGGACTTTATTACACTTGATCAGGGGCCTTTGTTGTACTCGATCAGAGGACTTTGTTATACTCGATCATGGGACTTAGTTATACTCAATAAGGGGGTTGTGTTATACTCGATCAGGGGACTTTGTTATACTCGATCAGGTGATTTTGTTATATTCGACCAGGGGACTTTGTTATACTCGATCAGGCGACTTTGCTATACACGATATGAGGCCTTTGTTATACTCGATCAAAGGACTTTGTTAAACCAGATTAGGGGACTTTGTTATACTCGTTCAGGGGACAAGGTTATAGTCGATCAGGGGACATTGTTATACTCAATCAGGGGAAATTGTAATAATCAACCAGGGGACTTTGTTATACTCGATCAGGGGATTTTGTTATATTCGATTAGGGGTCTTTGTTATACTCGCCCAGGGGACTTTGTTATACTCGATTCACGGCCCTTGTCAAACTCGAGCAGGGGAGTGTGTTATACTTGATCTGGGGACTTTATTATACATGATTAGAGACTTTGTTATACTCGATCAAGGGACTTAGTTATACTCAATCAGGGGGTTTTGTTATACTCGATCAGGGGACTTTGTTATACTCGATCAGGTGAGTTTGTTATACTCATTCAAGGGACTTAGTTATACTCGATCTGGTGAGTTTGTTATATTCGACCAGGGGACTGTGTTATACTCGATGAGGGGACTTTGCTATATTCGATGTGGGGCCTTTGTTATACTCGATTAGAGGACTTTGTTGTGCAAGATCAGGGGACTTTGCTATACTCGATCAGGGGACTTTGTTATACTCGTTCAGGGGGCCTTGTAATACTCGATCTGGGGAATTTGTTTTACTCGATTAGGGGTCTTTGTTATAATCGACCAGGGGTCTTGGTTATACTCGATGAAGGGACTTTGTTATACTCGATTAGGGGTCTTTGTTATATTCGACCAGGGAACTTGGTTATAATCTATCAAGGGACTTTGTTATACTCGATCAGGGGACTTTGTTATACTCGATTAGGGGTTTTGTTATAATCGACCAGGGGTCTTGGTTATACTCGATGAAGGGACTTTGTTATACTCGATCAGGGGACTTTGTTATACTCGACTAGGGGACTTTGTTATACTCGATCAGGGGGCTTTGTTTTACTCGACCAGGGAACTTTGTTATACTCGATCAGGGGAGTTTGTTATACTAGATTAGGGGCCTTTGTTATGCTCTGTGAGGGGGCTTTGTTATACTCGATAAGGGGACTTTCTTATACTCGATCAGGTGACTTTGTTATACTCTATCAGGGGACTTTGTTATACTAGATCAATGGACTTTGTTATACTCGATTAGGGGACTTTGTTCTACTCGATCTGGGGACTGTATTACACTCGATCAGGGGCCTTTGTTGTACTCGATCAGAGGACTTTGTTATACTCGATCATGGCACTTAGTTATTCTCAATCAGGGGGTTTTGTTATACTCGATCAGGGGACTTTGTTATACTCGATCAGGTGACTTTGTTATATTCGACCAGGGGACTTTGTTATAGTCGATCAGGGGAAATTGTAATAATCCACCAGGGGACTTTTTTATACTCGATCAGAGGACTTTGTTATACTCGATTAGGGGTCTTTGTGATACTCGACCAGGGGACTTTGTTATACTCGATCAGGGGACTTTGTTATACCAGATCAGGGGACTTTGTTATACTCGATCAGGGGACTTTGTTATACTCGTTCAGGGGGCCTTGTTATACTCGATTAGGGGACTTTGTTATAGTCGATCAGGGGAATTTGTAATAATCCACCAGGGGACTTTGTTATACTCGATCAGAGGACTTTGTTATACTCGATTAGGGGTCTTTGTGATACTCGACCAGGGGACTTTCTTATACTCGATCAGGGGAATTTGTTATACTCGATTAGGGGTCTTTGTTATACTCGACCAGGGGACTTCATTATACTCGATCAAGGGCCTTTGTCATACTCGACTAGGGGACTTTGTTATACTCGATCAGGGGACTTTGTTATACTCGACCAGGGCACTTCATTATACTCGACTAGGGGACTTTGTTATACTCGATCAGGGGACTTTGTTATGCTCGATTAGGGGCCTTTGTTATACTCGACCAGGGGACTTTGTTATACTCGCGCAGGTGACTTTGTTATATTCGACCATGGGACTTTGTTATACTCGATCAGGGAACTTTGTTATACTCGATCAGGGGACTTTGTTATACTCGATCAGGGTCCTTTGTTATTCTCGATCAGAGGACTTTGTTATACCGGATCAGGGGACTTTGTTATACTCGATCAGGTGACTTTGTTATACACGATTAGGGGACTTTCTTTTACATGATCAGGGGACTTTGTTATACTCGATCAGGGGACTTTGTTATACTCGATTAGGGGTCTTTGTTATACTCGACCAGGGAACTTGATTATACTCTATCAAGAGACTTTGTTATACTCGATCAGGGGACTTTGTTATACTCGATTAGGGGTTTTTGATATAAGCGACCAGGGGTCTTGGTTATACTCGATGAAGGGACTTTGTTATACTCGATCAGGGGACTTTGTTATACTCGATCAGGTGACTTTGTTATACTCTATCAGGGGACTTTGTTATACTCGACCAGGGAACTTTGTTATACTCGATCAGGGGAGTTTGTTATACTTGATTAGGGGCCTTTGTTATGCTCTATGAGGGGGCTTTGTTATACTCGATCTGGGGACTTTATTACACTCGATTAGGGGCCTTTGTTGTACTCGATCAGAGGACTTTGTTACACTCGATCATGGCACTTAGTTATACTCAATCAGGGGGTTTTGTTATACTCGATCAGGGGACTTTGTTATACTCGATCAGGTGACTTTGTTATATTCGACCAGGGGACTTTGTTATACTCAATCAGGGGACTTTTTTATACTCGAGCAGGGGACTTTGCAATACACGATATGGGGGCCTTTGTTATACTCGATCAGAGGAATTTGTTATACCAGATGAGGGGACTTTGTTATACTCGATCAGGGGACTTTGTTATACTCGTTCAGGGGCCTTGTTATACTCGATTAGGGGACTTTCTTAAAGTAGATCAGGGGAATTTGTAATAATCCACCAGGGGACTTTGTTATGCTCGATCAGAGGACTTTGTTATACTCGATTAGGGGTCTTTGTGGTACTCGACCAGGGGACTTTGTTATACTCGATCAGGGGAATTTGTTATACCCGATTAGGGGTCTTTGTTATACTCGACCAGGGGACTTGGTTATACTCGATCAAGGGCCTTTGTTATACTCGACCAGGGGACTTTGTTATACTCGATCAGGGGACTTTGTTATACTCGACCAGGGCACTTTATTATACTCGACTAGGGGACGTCGTTATACTCGATCAGGGGACTTTGTTATGCTCGATTAGGGGACTTTGTTATA